>JAAOMT010000597.1:854058-975535 GCA_016748015.1 Geosiphon pyriformis
CCCCCCCCCCCCCCCCCCCCCCCCACGCAAGAATTTTTGTTCAATTTTTGAATACAATGAATTGGTCGAGTACCTTTATGCCAATGTTTTACCATGTTTTGAAAAAGTTGAAAAGATGTTTTGTCAATAAAAACTGTTCTTTTCCAATCGTCATTCAGGTGTTTTTTGGTCCATTCTAATGTTTTCATTTATACTCTTTGGTCAGCATTAGAGTTGCTCTAGAAAGACTTTTTTTATAATTAAGATTAAATAAATGGTTTTGAATAGTAACATGAGAAACATTTATTTCTTTTTTAGCCAACTTTATTGCTAAATATCTAGATAGAACTAAGGAATTTCTATGATAATCTGCCCTAATACTTTCAAAGAATTTCTCATAATCTTTCTTGGCTGACCATTACCACTTACATGTTTTATTGTTCCTTTTTTTTGAGTTTTTCGAGGATATGATAGATTGTAGAAAGGAGTATATTCATTTTATTCTGTATTTCTTTCACCTTTTGCGTTTTTTGCTTCCAAAAATGTAATACTACTTGCCGTTGCATTTCTTGCTTTGAAGTCGGCATTTCAAAGACAAGTTTTAAAAAAAACTATTAGTTAATATGCAAGAAAATGTTTTTAGAGCTCAGCCACTCACCTAATGTTCTGTTTCCATTTTTACCGTCACAAAACTTACCAAAAATGGTTAAACCAAACGCAATCTTAGTAGATTCATATTTTTCCAATTTTGTTCTTACCAGACTGTAGATTAATTGTGAATTATTAGCAAAATAAGGAATAAAATAAAACAAAAATAAGCAATAAAATAAACAAAAATAAAGTTTATTTATTTATTTTATTTTATTGGCTTATTAAATACTTAAACATAATACTATAAAATCTCTACTTTTTAAATTATCATATAAAAAACTATTATATTATTGATTAAATTAAGATTAATACTTATTTTATTAAACAAATTACAAAAGAAAATTTGCAAAATAAAATTAAAAAAAACATACAAATTACTAAAAGCTTTAAAAAAAAATGTCAAATTGTAATACATAATCTTAAATATTTACAAATACAACAAAAAGCCTGAAATAATAACAAACTTTTAGATAACTTTATTGTTTAAAAAATAAAATTGCACATAGAAATTATTTAAAATTATATTATTAAAAACAGTTATCAAATTTCCAAATTTAAGATTTAAAACCAATAGTTATAATTAAACACTATCTAAATTAAAAAAACAATTAGTTTTATTTTTTAAATTTATTTATTTATAAAAAGACCAAAAATAATCACAACATAAATATTTAAAATTTAAAAAACTCTTAAAAATAATTTAAAACAATTAAAATATTTTTTAAAAATTATTGCTTTTTTTCTTTTTTTTCTTTTTTATTTTGAATATATCTAATAATATTTAAATATCTTTCAATTATTCTTTTAATTACTTTAAAAATCAAATTTATATTAAAGAATTATTTTAAAAATTCTAAAATTTTTTACTTTAGAAAAATGCCAATTAAAATAAATTATTTTCAATTTTATTTTTCAAAACATAAACATTTCAATATTTTAATTAAAAAAATAGTTAAAAAACTTAAAATTGCTTTAAAGCAAACAAATAAGAATTTGTAAAAAGAAACCAATTTGGTCTTGTTTATTTTATTTCAACATATTTATTATCAAATTGCAATTGAATTAAATTTACAAAAAATATATACTAAAAAACACAACAAAGAAGTTACAAAAAAAACAACTTTAAATATTAATATAAAACAATATATTAATTATATATTTTGTTTTAATACTGTTTAAAAATATTGCTTAAACATAAAATAGAAATACTTATTAATACTAAGTTCAAAAGTATGTAACAATAAATTATTAAAACAAATATTCAAGATTTTTTAAATAATATTTTTTTTTATTGGTTTTATGAGTACGACCTAATCACTATCTGGTATATAACTAATATTATTAATAAAAAAATTAATTTTAATTTCAATTTTAAAAGAAAATAATATTATTTATAGAATTTAACATATAATATTATTAAAATTATTATATAAATTAATCAATTATTAATTATAATATTTAATACAGTATAAATAAAATATATTTATAAACAAATATTAAAAAAACATAAAATAATATAATAGTATTATGATTAAAACTTTTACTTTTTAATTTTATTTACTTACTTAACCATAGTTAATTATATATATTAATCACTAATATTATTAGTTAACCATTCTATTTTTAAAAGTAGTTGTTAATATAATTATTAACTTGATCAATTATTTAATTATTAACTTGGTTATTGACTCGATTATTGATCTGATTATTAACTAAATTATTAATGTAATTATTAATCTCTTTTTAAAAGTATATAAGTAAAACTTTTTAAAACTGTAAAAAATTATTTATATTCAAATTAAATTTATTTAATGCAAAGATTAATACAATAATATTAATTTTTTTATTTTTTTTCACTATTTAATTAATTTAATTTTTCTTAATTTGTATAATTGTTAAGTTTTTATAAAGTATATTGAATAAATATTTACTAAAAAATACAACTAATATTTGATATTGAATTCTAAGAATTTTAATATAAAATATAGAATTATATTAGTGTGTTATTTTTTATTAATAGTATAAACTATCTTTTTATTTTTAAGTTTTTTTATTATCTTTTGGAAAAAATAATAAGTAAGATATTTGTAAAACTAATCTTGTATATTTAATTCTTATTAATATAATTTATTTATTAAATTGAATTACTTTTTAATTATTTTTATTGTTATATAATATTGTTCTCTCTTGCTATTTATTAATATGTTATATTTAATCATAATAATAATATGTAAACATATATAATTGTATCTAATTATACAAAATTACTTAAAAATTGGCCCAAAAAATATTTGTTAATAAACAAATAATCTAATAACTTAGCAATTATTTACAATTTAATTTATTTTTGTATAATTAAAAAAATATATAATAGTTTTAACTTGTAAAAAAATCTATTTAATAATAAAAATAATAATTAATTATTAATTTTTTTTTAAATTTTTTGCTTTAGAATTTATTTATATTAAAAAATAAAATTAATATTTTAAATTATAAAACAAAAATTATTAATAAAAATATAATTCAAATATTAAAATCATTTATATTTGACCAATATTTTAATTAATTTAAAAATTCAAAAATTTTTTTAATAAACTGAAAAAATAATTTCCGATTAAGATTATTTATTCAAATATTGAAGAATTTAATATAATATTAAAAAAATATTTGTAAAAGTCACAAGAAAAAATATAATTAGAAATATAAAAATTTTTTAGAAATTTTTTTTATTAGACAAACATAATAAAAACAACACATACAATAGATTAATATTGCTTATAAAAATTTTTTTTTATATTTGCTAAAAGTTAATAAAATTTACAAAACTAATTTTCAGACTTTTAAGTTAACAAAAACATTAATATTGATATTATAAATTAGAATTTACTAATAAAAAACTTTTAGAAACAAAGCAAATTATACTTATAATTACAAGAAATTATTTTTTATAATAGTAAATATACTTCAAAAAGATGTTTACAAACAGATTTTTAACTGTTAAAATTTTTGTTTTTTTTTAATAAATAGTTATTAATACTATATTATTTGTTTTATTATTACTTATATGATTATTTTTTGCTGCACAAAAAAAACAATTTAAAATAAATTCTTTTATAATATGTTATAAAAAAAATAATTTATTTAAGAATAATAATTTTTATTTTGTAAAAAAAAATTTTTATATAATTGTAATATTATGTTTATATTATAAAAATCTAAAAAAATTCCATAATAATTTTGTAAAGTTTTCGATTGTACTACATATTTTTTTAATATTTTAATTTCTTATTCAAGTGTAAAAAATAATAATTTAATATTATTTTTCATGTTTTTAAAAGTTTTATGGTTTTTATTTATATTCTTAAGATAAAAAAAGTTGTTTTGTTATGTTCATATAATAATGACCTAAATCAAATTTATATGACTAAAAGTATTGGAATTTGATTTCAAAAATTATTATTATTAAAAGTTATACACAATTTTTTTTAATATTTCATAAAAATTGTAATAAAAAATGGGTGTTTTATATATTAATTAATTAATTTAAA
This sequence comes from Geosiphon pyriformis, assembly GCA_016748015.1. NCBI lineage: Eukaryota > Fungi > Glomeromycota > Glomeromycetes > Archaeosporales > Geosiphonaceae > Geosiphon > Geosiphon pyriformis. Next base: position 858,237 of record JAAOMT010000597.1, read on the forward strand.
ATACAAAAAATGGTACAAAAAAATATTAATTAATGAAAAAAATTTCAATAAACAAATTATTAGATATAATTGAGTGTAAAAAAACATGATAATTTATACCCATCAATTAAGTTAAATTATCAAAAAATTAATTTAATCTCAAACCTTTTTGCAAAAATTAACGCCTTTTTTTTGTTTCCGATCTAGTTAGAAATTTTTATCTCGTTCCACATCATCATTATGATAGAACCAAGAAAATATTTTTTATTGCAACAAAAACAATGTTATTATGAAACCGGAAAAAAAAAAAGTTTTAGAGTTTAGCCGAGGAAAAATAATTTTCTAGTTCGCAATTTCAATGTGATTTTTGTGAATCCTGATGAGCAATACAAAAATCGACAGATAAAGTCAACAAAAGAATTTTTTCCACTGTCGAGTTAAGAAGAATTAAAATTGTTTTGTCAATTGATTAAACTTAAATCGGACCGGAGAACGATACAATTGGTTAGCATAGTTATACAGGATCGGGTAATAAAATTCCCATTCGAGTACAATAAGAGATCAATGTTTGTGGGGCCTTGATTTTCCCAGCATAAGTAAAAAGATATGTGTTGTTCTTAGTAAGGGTTTCTAGTTTTAATAAATTTCCTTCCAAGGGTTTCTATTTACCACCCACCAAGCTAATTGTATTCTGAATAAAAATGATTGGGCAAAAAAAATTCCCTGGTTCGGCACAAATTTCTAACAATATTTAATATCATTATATCATCGGTATTTGTATGAGGCAAAGATTTTCGATCAAATTCCCAATAACGGCTATCAATGAGATAATTTCCAGGGCTCCATTGAGATGTCTCAACTTTTCTAATAATGGGACGATCGTTTTCAATAATAATAATAATAATAATTAAAGGAAGATGACGCCCAAGATAATAAATATCAATGATAAAAATAATATCCAAATAAACTGACGGTAATAGATTAAACAACAAGTAATTCCAGGCGTCAATTGCCTCATCATTCTTTAATTGAAAAAAAGATGTTTTTCCGGATATTTATTATGAGGCTTGGAGGTTGATCTTTGAGAATGGGTTTTTAAAATAGGAAAAGCCTGGTTTTTCGTAATTTTGAATATTATCATCATCATCATTTCTAATAATACAAATATTTATTAAGCTGAAAATTCTTGGTTCATAAGCTATGAGTCATTCTCCTATATTCTAGAGGAAAGTTTCATTCAATGACGCCATCTCGGTATGATCATAGTAAAAACATCTTAAAATTTTATCAATATCAACTATCATTCAACAATCACAAACTCGGTTCAAATATGCAAAGCAGCGGCCTAATTTACAATAGTTCACAAGCACAACTTTAAGGTGACCCGAATTAAAATAATAATAATAATAATTAGTCAAAGTTCTCGGGAAATAGCCTTCATCATGATTGTCACCATATTTTTTTGCATCGCCTGTTGAAACCTTTTTTTATCATGTAAAAAGTAAATCTTTGTCCATACATGCATTATGTATTACATAGCTAAAACAATGATATACCAAAGGGAAAAAAGAGCGGTGAAAAAAAGGGCTGTAAAACAGTTCCTTTATTCTATATTATTATTATTATTATTATTATTATTATTATTATTATTATTATTATTATTACTATTATTAACTGTGTGTACAACAGATAACTTTTTTTTTTTATTAAAATAAGAAAAAAGACTTGCCTCCTATCAGGCTGTAACAAGATTTTTTTTATCTTTAACCAGTTTAAAACCAGTACGCCCTAATCAACTAACAAACCAACCAAACCCTGCTTGTCTAATCTCTTGTTTAAAGTCAACAATTGCTCATATTTTCATAATAACCACTCACACCACGATTTAAATGAACAATGAATGACATATATTGATCGCTGATATTCGGTCCAGAGGCCCCGAGATCAGCGAATACCCACTAAAAGTATAAATAGGTTCTTGTCCGGGAGAGTAGAAAAAAGTAAAGAGATAAACTCTATAAAAGTTTAATCTTCTTTTTACAACTTTCCTAACGCACGAAATATATTATACTATTCCGTGATACAAATTCATATTTTTGTGTCTCTAATTTCATTAAAAAAAAGACTCGATAGGAAAAAGGTTATTTCCATTCTAGAAAAAACTTTTTAAAATTAAAACGAAAAAGAGACCTTTTTTTCAGTCGTTTGTTCAAGACGAATATTTAAAAAAAGAAAACAAGAAACAAAACAATGGATTTGGATTGGTGTCTCACTTGCTCTCAACATACTTCGGTAGGTTTTTAATGTTTTGTTCAGGATTCCTTTGTTATTTTCTATTTTATAACTTTAGCTAAACGAATCAAATTTAATTATATTCAAACAGGGTACTCTCTATTGTTCAGATAATTGTCGTCTTCAAGATTTGAAAGGTCCAGCTCTCATGTCATCATCGAGCAGTTTCTCAAAGAACATTGCACCTATATATAAATTACACGTAAAGCCTGCCTTCTCTTTGCCACGAATTCCTTCTGTGGATTACTTGGCATTATCATCGTCATCGTCATCGTCATCGTCGTCATTTCGAAAATCAACAACTTCAACGAAACCTACAAAAATTGTTGGCAATAAATCCACTTTTTTGCTTTCATCAAACGCCAGTGATAATAAATCATTTTTAAATGATTACGAAAAAGAAAACTGGACTAATAAAACCAATACACAACAGCAGCAACCGAATATCCATCATCTTCGTAATTCAAACGTATTGAAACCACGTTATGGTAATTTACTTAATGCTGTCCAAAGAGTATCTCTTATGACATAATGATGTGAATCAAAAATTACATTTTTTGCAAGAATTATTATTTTCTCGTTATGAAATTTAACATTATCAATTTGAGGCTTGATTAAATTGCTTCTCTCACCTACATTTCTTAAATCATAGATTTACAGTTTTTTCAATACTTACTATAGACTTTTTTGTTCAAAGAAAAAATTTTTTTTTTATATCATTTAACGGCAAGTTTACTTGTTCTCATCTCCTAAACAACCAAAAATCTCTTTTTAAGAGATTCATTCATATTCCAAAAAATCTTCATTTTACTAATTGTAAATAACAATCATTCCCGCAAAAATTCTTCATTCCCCTTCCAAAATTTACTCTCATAAACAAAAAACTTTTCAAAGAAAGTTGTTGAGCGAGCGATAATATTAATATATTTATTATAAAATTTGACCTAAAAACTTTTTGATTCATTCATGATTGTAAAAAGCATTTATTTTTTTATTAATAAAAATTGGATAATTATTCTTTAATTATTTTTAAAATCATCAAAAACAATAACAACAATAACAACAACAACAACAACAACAACAACAACAACAACAAACAGAAACTTTTTGTCTTTAGCCTAAAGGAAAAAAGTTGACCTTCCTTTGAACCTTTTTTTTTCATATTGATATTTTGATACATCAATGATTAAAAACCTAATATTCTTACCTTCCTCCCTCTTTGAAATTAAAATAATGATAACGGCCCGTTACTAAAATCAAAGTCTCAATTACTAATAACAAAATATTTGATTCTTTATACATCTATTGAAGATTTAAGTGGTGTAGTCTCAAAGAAAATTATCAGCATAATAATCATCAATTATTAATTCAAATTGTGTGTGCATTTCATCGGCGTAGTGTGGGAAAAATGTAAAAATCCATTTTATTTTTCTATTTCAAGTCAAAACGTAAATGTATAGGTGGGAAATTATTAAGACTGATATATGTGGGCGAGGCGATGAGCGATGTAGCTCCTCTGTACATCATTTACAAAAAACTTGTTAGAACCAGTAATTACTCAAACACGTATCAAATAATTTAGGCGTCCGCTAATTTCAGATTTTCAGTACGGAGCAACTTCTTTTATGATTCAAGTTGTTAAACCATCCCATGCTGATCTTATTGGTTTATTAATAATTGGAGTATTACACACCTTATCAAATGGAAAGAAGTTGAACGACGACAGTTGTTAGCATTCTTCTCTTTGGTTATTTGTAGACATTAATAACATGAATCAGATGTTTAAATTTTGACGAATCAGTTGAGAACAATTTGATTTGCTTTTTTTATAAATCAAAAAAAGATTTTTCATGGAATAATAATAAGAAAATTTTTTTGATGAAAAATGTCGTTCAAATTGTCACTCTTATAATGAATGGGTAATTGTAACTCCTATTATGAATGAATGAATGAATGAATGGGTAATTGTAACTCCTATTATGAATGAATGAATGAATGGGTAATTGTCACTACTATTATGAAGGAATGAATGAATGGATGAATGGATGAATGGATGAATGGATGAATGGATGAATAAATAAAAGGAATGAATTTAACACAAAGGTTCTTTTGAGATGGAAGATTCTCAATCTGCCTAACATAATTTTTGTTTTATAGTGTACGTTTAAATTAAAAGTTCGTTTTCAATTGAAAATTTGCTTTTTTAATAAAAAATTCTTCTTAATCTTTGTATTAATATTTGTTTTAAAAAATGATTCTCTTTGTGTTATATTAATAATATATTTTTTATTATCAATATTGACGGCATTTTATTGTAAAATAAGCTTCTTCATATATTAATACTTTATTTAAAAGTTTTTCCATTAATAAAACCTTTTTTTTTTTTTTTTAAATTTCATAGAAAAGTATGATATAAATTATTGATATTTAAAATGGGCTAATATAATATATTCACCCTCTTTTAATTCTATTTTTTCAAATTAAAATTTTTTTGATTAAAAAAGAGCCACATTCTTTAAAAGAGAATAGGAGATAAAGGATAGAATGAGATGCATAAGATTCCTTACATCTCGTCAAATATCTTGTAAAATGAAAAGATTATTTTTTTTGCGGAATTATTTGATATGAGATGACAGACTTTTTGCGTTAAAAAAAAAAAAGACCAGCCTAGAATTCAAACAAGTAAAGAGTAATTATGATAAAATAAAAAATTTCTGCCCTTACATATTTGGGTAAACAACAATTATCAAAAATACGATTCTTTTAAATATGTTTTGTTAAGTAACCAGATTTAGCCTAGAGCTGCAGCACATTACTGTTTGGTCCAACAACTTTCGTCAAGAATCGTGCAAAAAAACGAAAATTACTTTATTAAAAAATTTGAGGAAAATGATCTTCAAAATATTGAGCATCAAAAATAGTTGACAATTATTGTATTTACAATGTAGTAGACAACAACAATTGTTATTTATGGGTCATTAAATTTATGCATAATGATATATAGTTAATTTGTTACAAAATTAAAAGACAATAAAATTTCACTGGCATATTTTTTCAAATTTAAATTAGATGCTTTTTTTTTATTGGAAATAACATATTAGATTCTTTATCTATAAATATTTATGCATTTTCAGATATTCTGAAACGTGATGTAGTATAATAATACTATATTCATTCTAAAATCTATTAAAAGTAAAATTATTTTGAATCAAAGTCATTTGAAAAATTAATTAATTATTTATTTATCATTAATAAAAATAATGCTTGAAAAAATATAATTTACAAATAAATAAAATTTTTAAAAAAGGGCAAACAGCATAATTTAGAGAGAATTATTAAAAGTAAATTTTGATTTTAAACACAAATCTCCATCTAAGAACATCTTTAAATAATAATAATAATAATAAGAAAATCTTTGGTCGACTAATAAGATAAAACAATTCTTTAATGTTATGGTTTTTATAAAAAAATTGAAATTTTTTTTTGGAATATTTTAGCAATATACATGTAGAAACTTTTTATTTTAGCCCGATCATACTTTAACGAGATTACTTACCCCCAGATAACAGTTCTGTTAAAAATATCATTTAACTGAGGCAAGCTTTTATAACCTACCAAATAAATATAATTTCATTATTATTCGAAAAATTTTCTTTTACATGAAGGCATTCCAAAGTCACAATTCCAAGATTATCTTGGAGTTATTTCACAAGCTTTCACTTGTGAATTGGAGCATTATCTTCCTAGAATATTGCTTCTTTGGTGGTAATAATGATTGGGCTTTCATATGCTTCACCAATAATAAGTGAGTTATATCCCTATACAATTATAGATTTACGTCCACTTTTAACGGTTGCCCATGTATGATCAAAAATTCTGAAGCTCACTTTATGACACCATATACAAAATTTCTCATAAGAATCGTTGCTTATAAAGGATTCATCTGTCCAAAGAACACGTCGCCAATCTTTTTTGGTCCAATGCTTGTAGGTTTAACTGTTTGATTCAGTTTACTTTATTAATCATTGACTTCTTATGTCTTTTTTCCGAATTTTCATTAAGGTTCTAATGAACATAAAAGTTTGTTTTGGCATCTTTCTTATTACTGATTTTTTTTTTAATTTCCCCAAAATCTAACGTTCAGAACATTTATCAATAATAGATTTTGACTACTAAATTTTTCAAAAAGATAAATCGTATTTTTGTTATTTCTAATCGTTTAAGACACTTCTTAACACGAATAGCAAACCGTCGAATAATGCACGCAATTTTTGCGGCCGAAATGTCTTTTTCTTGAGCATTTTTACAGTAAAGCATTTGTTTTACTATGTTCTTTTTGACTACCATTTGAGTATACACTTACAACTTTCAAGTCGCTCTTTAACTAATAAGTTAAAAAAAAAACGAATTTCTTTTGTTATTAAAAGTAACCACGTGAGTGTAATCTTTAGAATTCTTTACTGTCTTGAGAAAATCGTCCTAGTTTTGTATTACCCAGTATATACTTCAATTGTAAAATGGTTTGATATTTAATTCCTGTATTGAGTTTAAAATACGATAAAGGTGTCAAAACCTTTTTTAATGAAATTGCAGACAGTGGTCAAACCTCAAATATTGTATGAAAAAAAAAGAGTTCACCTTGCTAATGAATAAGGATTTCAAGCTATAATTTCGTTAAATTATACTCTTTAAAAGACTAAGTGTTGAAGAATTTTTCAAGGCTAAAATAATATTAAAGAAAATTCTAAAAATATACAATTACCATATATGAGCTTAGAATCTCTCATTGAGGTTACTTAAAAACGAGTAGAGATTGTTCCCAAAAGGAAGCGGTGGCTGGTGAAAACTAGTTTAGTAAATTTCTTTTACGGAAATTTTTTTTGATTGATAATTCTAAACGCATAAACTCGTTTTGAGACCGCAGATAATATTTTATTTACTAATCCTAGCTGCTTTCAAAATAATTTGTAGGTTAACTTTAATAGCTTTTGTTGAAAAAATTTAGAAAAGTTTTAATTTTAAAAAACTTTTATAGAAATGAATAAATGAATTGATAGAAATAAATATTTTGAAACATATAATGTAATTTTCACCAAAATGAATCTTTGAAATAAGATAAAAGAATCAATCTTTTATTCTGAAATATATGCATAATTTCAATGATCAAAATCACAATTTCTTGATTCACTTGATGGAAGATCTTTTTTTAGTCTAACTGTCTGAGTAAACTGTATTTTTATAATTAAAACTTCTTTTTTTTCTTATCCTTTTTCACTAAACCTCTTTTGATTTCCCATTCTTTGATGGTATCTGAATTTTCACTTCCTATAGTCTGGTGTTCGGGTATAGATTTTTTTTACGTCCTCGCATGATTTTACAAATCATCATGAATAAATATAAAACAGTCTTAGTGGATTAAATTTAATTTTAAGCATTTGGTACGTTGAAAAAATAATTTGTAACATGCCAGTTTTTTAATAATTTTTGAAGAACCCAAGGCATTTAAAATTTTACCATAATCTCATTTATGAATCGAAGAAAGATAATTTTTTTTTATTAATTAATTAATTAATTATTATTATTAAAACAAGAATGACCACAAATTTATTTTAGTAAAAAATACAACCTGTTCTAGTTCTAGAATGCACATGTATCAAGTAAAAAATTTCTCCCCACAACAATGAACAAGTTCAAAAACAAAATTGATATTTATTCACAACTTTTACAACTAAAATGACCTTAAATACGTTTAGTAAAATGATAATCTTTTTTGTACCTTTGAAAATTCGTAAGATTTTTTATTGTTAAAGGTGTCAGCTTGATTTTATTGGGAATGGCTCTATGAATTAAAAAAGCAATCATCTTTAAGTTAAATGCTAATTTAAAAGATTTGAATGTTTATAAATTTATTTACCTTTATTTCGAAGACATTGTGCTTTACCATCCTTGACATCACAATAATATCCTTCATTACACGTGACGGCACTACAATCAGTCAAGATAGGATTCGGTTCCTTATTCGGAAAACAGCTACCCTTCCCATCTTTTTCGTCACAATAATAACCGCTACGACACCTAATCGAGGCACATCCAATCTTCGAAGGTTTAGGTTCTGGAATACACCTCTTTTCCGGCTGTTTGGGATCACAATAATACCCTTCCTTACACCTGACGGCACTACAATCAGTCAGAATAGGATTCGGTTCCTTATTCGGAAAACAGCTAGCCTTCCCATCTTTGACATCACAATAATACCCTTCCTTACACCTGACGGCATTACAATTAGTCGGAATAGGATTCGGTTCCTTATTCGGAAAACAGCTAGCCTTCCCATCTTTGACATCACAATAATACCCTTCTTTACACCTGACGGCACTACAATCAGTCAGATCAGGATTCGGTTCCTTATTCGGAAAACAGCTAGCCTTCCCATCTTTTTCGTCACAATAATAACCGCTACGACACCTAAGTGAGGCGCATCCAATCTTCGAAGGTTTAGGTTCTGGAATACACCTCTTTTCTGGCTGTTTAGGATCACAATAATACCCAGCTTTACATTTACATTTTATCGTTTCATTATTGTCTGACGGAATTTTACGACATGGACCAATTGAACCAGCTTCCCCGGCTGCACTGGCGTCACAATAATATCCGGGGGGACAATAAGCCCTGCATTGAGGTTGAGGAGCGCTTGAATGAGCTGCTGTAATGTATTCAAATAAATAAAAATCAACAAATTCGTTAATCAATGTGACAAAGTACTGCTGCGCTGTTGCTGCTGATTCTGTTCAAATAAATTTTTCAGAAAACAAAAATTTCATAATATGCACAATACCAATTTCAAATAGGGTCAATAAAAAAAAAGTAAAAAATAAAAATATAAAAGCCCAAGTTTTTGAAATCATTTTTGAAAGATGAAAAACAAATTATAGATTGAGGATACCTATATTTATATTGAAATTTATTGGGAATTTGCTAATATAAATTAAGAATTGTTATAATTTATTATTTTCTTTCTCCAATTTCCATTACGAGTTTTTGATTGGACAAGAAAAGAATCTTTAGCTGTTTTAGTAAATTTTATGATACCAAATTATTACTGGATTTCTTTTCGGTTATACCTTTAACATTTTTTTTGTTGCCCGAAATCAAGTAACAATGTCCATAAAAATTAAGCGAATAAACTATAAATAATTTAGATATATAATGCCGCTGTTTGCTTTACAATTTTAATTTATTGCATATAAAATTGACTCTATTTTGAAATAAAATAAAATCTCCTTTTCTCTCTTCAATTTCCATAATAATAATAATAATATTTTGGGAAACAACGCTTGAAACTTTTGTTGCCAATTAAGGTTTAAGGAACAGATCAAAATTTCACTATATGAAATAATTTAAATGGTTTGGTTTGATGATTTATTAGTTTTCTTATTTTTCTTATTTTTTTTTAAATAAAAGATATTTTAAATTTTTCTAAATGAATTTATTTTTTTATTATTAAAATTTTTCTGAATAAATTTAATTAATTTTAAATTATTCTATTTCATTAATATTAATTAAAGTTCATTGTTAAATATAATGAAGTTCTTTTAAACCAAAATTGATCAACTGATTTCTTAAAGTTCCTTAAAAAAAAATAGATTATGATTAATAATTCAAAGATCAAAAGCTCCTATTTTGTACTATTATATCGAATTTCACATCGAAATAATCTAAACAGAATTTTCTTTGAAGGATTTTAATATTGAATGTTGTTTCTCCTTCCATATATGAAAAAAAAATAAAGCATATCGGTGTCACACGAGTATACAGTTGAAGAAGATTCCATTATCGAATAAAGAATTCTAGAATTTTAATTATCTGACCAATTTGATGATTATTAATTGAAGCCTCTTAATATCTGTTTCAAAAAAACTATAAATAACTCTTTTATTTTTTATTTTATTTTTATTTTATTTTTATTTTTTTTTTGAGATGTTTTCATGTAAACATTAGGGAGTACATTAAAAAAAATTAATATTAATGGATTAATAATTTTTTTCATATTCTTGAGCTAAAGATAGGGTGAAAGAGCGATATGATACACCATTAGCTTCTGTTAAATAGAGTAGCATGGACTTTTTCTTTAATTGACCTACGCATCGATAAAATTGATTTCAAATGGTACCAATTGTTTAAAAAGTGAAGAAAGCACTTTTAATTTCTAATTTTAGCATCCAAAAGCTAATTGAATCGTGCTTGATCGTATCCTTCTCTCATTGCAGGTTTGCTACGTGGATATATATGTACATGTACTAAGCTGCATCCGAGATCGGAGAGATTGATCGCATGTTTTAAAACAAATGACTGATTGTTAACAGATTTTGAGAGAAAAAGATATGTGCCATACTATTTCAAAAAATATGAAAATTTTATGATGATAACTTGAAAATAGTCTTTTTGACGTAAAGAGGAATTTTAGATAAAATTTCTTATGAATTTGTCTCTGTCCTCCAGAAATAGATTTTTTCAGAGAATTTAATAATAAAAATTGGTTGAACAATAAACTTAAATGTTCCCATGCAATAAATCTTAACTTATAAAATGTTATCATAATTGTTATTAAACCATCATCCGGATTAATTGGAATATGAGATTACTACTTTCGAAAACCATACCCAAGAATTATTTCACTTCTTTACAATAATCGGCTTTTACAAGTTATTAATGATATTCTCATTCAAAGGCCTACATCTATAAAGATTCGCATTGTCTTTCACCAAACTCTGTACTTGAATAACTAAATTATTATATTATATTGTTAGATATTAAAATTTTGTATTTTAAAAATTTTACCGGTACAACAACAACATTCCTCGAATATTTTTGAATACCAATTCATTCAAAAGCCAATTGTGCTATATATTTAAAATTCATTTTAATGCAGAAGCTTTTTATTTCATTTTTCTCGAAAAAGTTGTTTCCCTCTTGAAGAGAAGTAGCCTATGAATAACAAAGAAATATTTTGCAATTAAATTTCTTTGTCAAATCACAATTAGTAGATAGGACCCATTTTTTAAAAAGTTTTATGCTGATTTGGTGTATGTTTTCGGTTAATGAAAGTTGAGGTGAATCTGGAAGAGTAATCGTTCCGTTGGGCAGAATTTTTTTCTATTTTTGATGTTATATAGCAGAGAAGTGAATGAAAACAATATCAATTAAAGAAAACATTTTGTAAAAGCAGCAATAGCAATGAAGGTGATTTATTCTCATAGTAAGTATCTTTAGTAATGAGTAGTGAGGAAAAAAAATATTATGGGAATCGAGATTCCAGCCGATCAATAAACATACCTTATTAAGCCGTGTGGCTTTTACCGATACGAGCGTCACTTCAAAAATATTTACCCTGATGATAGGCTCTTTTAGAATACGTTTTTAACCGTTATAAACAAAGCTTTAAACATCTATTCACCTCGGGCTATGCCAAAGCTCGAGAGATTTATTCGATCCTATAAATCAGTTTTTGTTTGGCAAATCAATCAGATCCGGAAGGTCAGTAATTGAATTTCATTGCCAAGATCCTCAAAAAGCTTTTGAATTGGTTCAGTATCGAATTAATTAGTATGAGCCATCATCGTCTCCTGAAAACGTTTCAAAGAATAAAGGTTATTAAAAGAAAATCACGTATTTCTCATATCAATTTTTTTAAATCTAAAAACCTGGGGGATTTTACGGAAAATGATTTCCCAGGCAGCATCAACGTAGTACGATGACTTTTTAAGATCGTCACACTATTTATAGAGGATAAAAAATGAAGATGTGGCTGCTCATTTCCGTGTACTTGTCTTTCTAGAATTTTTGGACTTTTGTAATGACAATTAAATAAATCACTTGTTTGGATCCAATCAAAATGAAATTTTTTTTTGGAAATTTCAATATCCTTTATTAATTTGTGTTAAACCTTTTTTACTACGGTTATTTGGACTATTGCTAATGGCTGAAAAGCTAGTGTAATGCTCAATATAGACGTCAAAGAATTGTTCATATATGTACAAGAAAAAAAAGGGTGATTCAATATTATCTACACTAAAAAAATGTCTATTGAGAAATCTACAACATGAAAGTAATCGTATTCACCATTGTCCGCATCCTACATATCCAGCATCAATTTTACTATTGATCAATTTTTGAACAAAATTTCTCGCTTTCTCAGATGAATCGTGATGTTGTTTTTGTGTCGCTCGTTCCTTTAACTTTCCATCTGGTTCAATCTTTCCAAATCTTATGTATGTTGTGGTTTCATTTTCAATTTTAAATTCCCAAAATCTTGTATCAGTTTCCATGTATCCCGATAACATTTTGGCAGATTTTGAGGAAAATTCGAAAATTTTCTCTTTTTGTTGTTTCTTTAAAAGTTGTTGTTTTTCGTAAAATAATATCGCTTCATATTGGTCCAACAATCCATCCATTGTTTGATAAGTATTTAATATAAAGTCGTTGTCAATATAAAAAGTCTTTTGTTTGTTGTTCATTTTCGTTGAGGTCCAAATATTCTTGTCATAATTGTTGGTTCGTGAAAAGTTAATTTCTTTTTCTTCAAGGTGAGTGTTTTTCATTTGATAATATGGTTTTTGGCAGAGATTAGCACAAGAATTTTGATTAAGAATTAAATGTGGTACCTTTGGGAAATTAAAAGAGTAAAAAAAATAAGTGTTAAAATTTTTGTGGGAAAAGGAATATATTGTTTTTTTCCTTCCTTTTTATTCTTTTAGCATTATAGTGCCGTCTTTTTAAGCAAATTCTGATTTCGTAAGAATAAAAGGTCACTCAAAACGTCATAATCAATTTATGCGCTTAATACATTACATGCTTATTGATGACTCAGACAATACCCTATTTAAGTCACCCAACAGAATGTTGGTCCGAACATAATCGCAGTTTCGAACATAAAGAAAAATAGAAAACGGGCTGGAAAGTAGAAATCTGCATTTTTCATGATGCAATCTGTGTATCGGAAAAAACGTGCATTCTGCTCAGAACAACAATCGGCCAAGAAAGACAATCACACAAAGCACCAGTCGGTCCGAGGATCAAGTTTCGGTCCTTTTTTGAACACCGGAAAAAATGTTATCAACAGTTATTTATAATGAATGTTATATTTTTAAATGGGAAAAAAACTTTCCAAAAAGATCTGCGAAAAAGCAAATACTCTTAAACTTTCTTAGATTCTAAAAGCACAAGTTTTTAAACTCCATACATGCATACATACGTACAGTGGAGCCCTTTTTTAGACGCATACTATGAGTCATTAAGACAATGATAAAAAGATTTTTCTTCCGTAGTATGTGTCATGTGTCTCACCATAACCGGAGATCACGAAATCTGGAATTTTTTTTTCCCACACCTAGTCTACTAATCAAAACTTCGGATTAACGAGAGTTACCATGTAAATAACTTCTTCGCTACAATGTTCAATTAATGATAGACCTGGATTTTCTTACTTTATGTCCACATCATGTCAAAGTTCGTATGTGCTGGAATATTATGAAGAATGGTTTGCACCCAAACATTCCTATCAGCAAGGCAAAAATTGCGTTAGCAATTACGCGACAGATAGAGTGATTCAAGAAAGAGGGTTCAGAAGAAGAAAAAGGGAGCTGAGAGGATGTTTGAGTAATATAATGTAGGTGTATTCTTTTTGGGAGAGAGATAGAGTTACAGGGTTAGGTGTTGGTTTTAGTTACAATTAGGTTATTTTGCGAGACATATAAGAGTTGTGGCAGGAATCACGAGGGAATACGTTTCTTTCCTGTCTCAACTTGTGATTAAAGCTACCCACTGGAATACCTTCAAGTGGCAATGGAATATGTGTCCGCTAAAATCCTACCATAAACTTGCAGAATTAATTAATCATCATGATTATGAACCTTGATTTTTTGTAAGCCTAATGGCTACATTAATGATTTTGGATCAAAATAAAGCTAGAAAAAAAACTGAACATAAACGAGGCTTAGGTTTCTGGGAGAATTTCTTAAATACAGGTAATAGAAATTGTTCTCATCTTAACAAAAAGTTCAATCCTGGTATAAATTACTTGCTGCTGATAAGGAGAAAGATATTGATGATTTTAAAGAAGCATTTGAAGAATATGTAAAAGCATCGCCTACTGGCACTTTCCAATCGATCAAAAAAAGTTGAGAGACTCGAAATCTAATGCTCACATTGTGGTCTTGGTGAGTTTTTTTTGGATTAGACGCACAGTGATAATTAAGATCAGTTCTAATAATAACCCATATCGGCTTAAAAGGAAAAATATTCCAATCTTGTAATGGGCAATTCTTGGCTTCCTCGAACTGCCAGTGTTCGCGCGCTCACAAAGCTATATGATTCAATTGTAAAGCCAAAGGCTATCTTGGAAAGTATGTTGGAAAATTTGTATTAAATGTTTTTTTTTGAATAATTTGTCAGTGGTAGTTTATTTTATATACTTGCTTTTAAGGATTGTCCTGAACTTAAAGAAAGGTATTTCAGTTACTTTTTCGCAAAATTATTAAGTAGTGCTTCCTTGATACATATGAATTTTTTAAATTCATTATTACTTTTAGAAATCAAGTGTAGTACACTCTTGACTTACCAAAATTGTGGTTTTTGTGATTATTGGACAAAGTAAGATAAAATAACCTTTGCTTTTACATCTCATCATTTCTGAAAAATTCCTCTTAAACTTATCACTTAAGAATCCAATTAAGATTCTGTATGAAAGAATACCGCACTATTATGCTGAATGTAAGTTAAAAGCAATAATCTTGTCCTTTTCTTAAATACTAGTAACTAATGTCTCTTTTCTTGAAATCAGGCTGTTATTATATCTGAAAATAGAATAAAGCTCAACATAAGATTTACTAGATGAACAGCTTTAAATATGGTTTATCAGATCATATATTCCTTTCGATTAATTCATATAACTTATTCAATAGCCCTTCTTATGTACTCCAACATAAAATGGGACTCCTGGTAGTCAGTTGGAACTTGATAATTCACTTTTCAATACCATTAGTTTAATATTTAATCTCACAATTGTCAGACTTTCCTAAAATCATTTATTTTATAAATGTGGTGTCAAAGAACACATTTCTCGAGAATGCTCAGAACAGAAACAAATAAGTCCAATTATCTGTCTTAAATGTGGCAAAGGTTGATTTCAATTATTAATTTTTTCGATGGTTACAATACAAAATAAAGTAAAAACTTAATTAGTTTGCATAAAGGACATATGATTAGAGTTTGTTCTTCTGAAGAGGTAAAGTACTTTCCAAATGAAATCTGCATTGATTTTTCATGCTTTACTGAGTTTAATCCCACAATTACAACATATACATATTCAAACATATATTTTATTATTATATCTAAAAAAAAATGTTTAAAAATAATATATATCAATTTTTTTGCTAAATATATATAATAAGAAATTGGTTGAAAACCTTTTGTATGAAAACCTTAATTGGCAAAATTTGATAAATTTCACAGAGAAATAATTAAGACTTCATTTTCCCACTCACTTTTAACAAAATATGCTAAGCAATATTACTGAAAATATTTTAGACTTTCTAATTTTTACATTTGAGAGCTCCCCTTTGGTCAAAAAAGCTTATTTAAAATTTCGAGAAATTAGATTTGACTCCAAAATGTAATTTCCAAGGTTCAGTTCGCGCTTAAACGATTTTTTTAGCATTGAATTATCCCTTGAATCGAAAATCTCGACAATAATCCTTCCAAATAAACTTTTTACTCCAGGGGCGAGATATAAACCTTTTATTTCTAAAAATGAATGAATCACCCGACTAATAAATATGCCTAAATGCTTTTTTACTTTGGGATCCCAAATTTTTATTATAAGAATGAAGCTTGCTCTCGGCAGAAGGCATTATAATTCGTCAAAAAAAACTATTTAGCTGCATGCGGTTGACATTATTCTGCAAATATGCCAGTTGCGCAGCAGCCTCTGTACTCCCATTGTCAGCCGCTCTTTTATGCCACATTTGGGCCTCCTTTAAGTTTATAATGGTTCCAACACCATTCTGATAACATAAAGCAAGCCAATAAAATGCCATTTGCACCTCCTCCTGAGCAGCTTTTTGAAAATATTGAAAAGCGAGATAGGGATTTTGTAGTGTACCAATTCCATTCAAACTCAGTAATCCTGCAAGGTACAGGGCTAATGGCTGCCCCATTTTGGCTGCCTGCATATAGTATTGACTAGCCATGAGAGGATTCGGTATTGTCCCAATTCCCTTTTCATATGCTACCCCGAGGAGAACTTGTCCCAATGGATCACGAGTAGCAATCCTTTGATAATGCATTATAGCCCTACTGAAATCCATAGTAACGCCTGCCCCGATAGTATAAGCAACAGCTAAAGATACCTCTGCTAATATATCTCCTTCATTGGTACCTAATGTATAAGCTTTAAAAGCTTCTTCTAAATTGACACTGGTGCCAATTCCACTCTCATAGAAAACACCAAGAAGCAAAGTATATTGGGGGCGATATTTGATATCGGCTTTCAAAATGCTAAAAATTGATTCTGGAGCAACATGATTTACTCTTAGATAATCCGCAATTCTTTGACTTATTTGTTGATTAGGGAGGCCGGTATTTATAGCCTTGTGTACGATTTCAAAAATATGATTAATCAGCGTCTTTTCTCTTGAATTGTCGATATATGCTTCAGTGGTGTTTGGAGTGCTATAACTATTAGTTGAATAGTTTGGTGCAAAGTTATTTGTGGGATAATTATTTGTGGAATAATTTTGCGTAGAGGCGTTTGAGAGGCCGTAGCTATTCGTGGAATGAATTGGTGCAGCGTTGTTTGGAAGAGGAATACTATTTGTGGAATAAGTTGGTACAGAGTTGTTTGGGAGACCATAACTAGTTGTGGAGTGAATTGGTGGAAAGTTGTTTGAAGAGGGATTAGTGGATGAATGAATTGGGGCAGAGTTTGAAGAGGGATAACTATTTGTAGAATAAATTGGTGCAGAGGTGTTTGGGAGGCCATAACTAGTTGTGGAGTGAATTGGTGCAAAGTTGTTGGGAGAGGGATTCGTGGATGAATTAATTGGTGCAGAGTTTGAAGAGGAGGAATAAATTGGTACATAGGTGTTTGGGCCATAACTAGTTGTGGAGTGAATTGGTGTAAAGTTGTTGGAAGAGGGATTATTGGATGAATAAATTGGTGCAGAGTTTGAAGAGGGATAACTATTTGTAGAATAAATTGGTGCAGAGGTGTTTGGGAGGCCATAACTAGTTGTGGAGTGAATTGGTGGAAAGTTGTTGGAAGAGGGATTAGTGGATGAATGAATTGGTGCAGAGTTTGAAGAGGAGGAATAAATTGGTACATAGGTGTTTGGAGGGGGATTATTAGTCGTCGAATGAGTTGGTGGGGATGTGATTGACAATGGATAATTATTAGTTGAATGGTTTGGTGCAGGGGGATGACTTGTCGTCACATCAATTGGTGGATGGGTTGGCGATGGATAATTTGGCGATGAATAACTATTAGTTGAATGGTTTGGTACAGAGTTGTTTGAAGAGGGATAACTAGTCGGGGAATGAATTGATACAGAGGTGTTTGGAGGGGGATGAGTAATCGTCGAATGAATTGATGCAGAGGGGTTTGAAGAGGGATAACTATTAGTTAAAGGGTTTGGTGCAGAGTTATTTGAAGGGGGATTACTAGTCGTTGAATGAATCGATTCAGAGGTGTTTGGCAAAGGATGACTATCAGTGGGATGAATTGGTGTAGAGTTATTGGGAGAACTATTAGTGGGATGAGTTGGTGCAGAGGTGTTTATAGAGGGGTAACTTGTCGTGGGATCAATTGGTGCTGAGGAATTTGAAGAGGGATAACTATTAGTTAAAGGGTTTGGTGCAGAGTTATTTGAAGGGGGATTACTAGTCGTTGAATGAATCGATTCAGAGGTGTTTGGCAAAGGATGACTATCAGTGGGATGAATTGGTGTAGAGTTATTGGGAGAACTATTAGTGGGATGAGTTGGTGCAGAGGTGTTTATAGAGGGGTAACTTGTCGTGGGATCAATTGGTGCTGAGGAATTTGAAGAGGGATAACTATTAGTTAAAGGGTTTGGTGCAGAGTTATTTGAAGGGGGATTACTAGTCGTTGAATGAATCGATTCAGAGGTGTTTGGCAAAGGATGACTATCAGTGGGATGAATTGGTGTAGAGTTATTGGGAGAAGGATAACTATTAGTGGGATGAGTTGGTGCAGAGGTGTTTGAAGAGGGATAACTTGTCGTGGGATCAATTGGTGCAGAATTATTTGGAGAGGGGTAACTAGTGGTGGGATAAATTGGTTCAGTAATTCTAGAACTATTGTTGTTAGTGGTGAATTGAATTGGGTCAATAGTGCTAAAACTATTACTATTATTTTTGTTGTTGCTGCTCTTCTTGTTATCATCATCGTTAATATTCAAAGAAGCAAAATTTGAAGAAAAATCTAACTCCACCGTTTCATCACTTGTGCTCGTGGGAGTTTCCGTCCATTCAATTTTTAAAAGCCTTTGGGATACTTCTTCAATATCTGGACGCTTGGTTGGTTCGCCATCCCAATATTCTGAATAAAGTTTTACATATTCCTGTGGTGTCCCGGAAATTGGTGTTTCTCGTTTACCGTGAGCAATTTGAACTTTAAAATAATGGGAAATTAAGAAGCCATCTAATAAATAAATTGTTACGAAAATAACATCATAATAGAAGATTCATACCCCCAACATTCCAATTTTGACCACCATTGAACGGCGGACGGCCACTGGTTAATTCCCAAAAAATGACACCGATACTATATATATCAGATTTTTGATCACGTTCATGGTTTTGTTTCAAAAAACATTGTGGCTCCACGTATGGTGGATGACCACAAACTACAGAAAAAACGTTAATTTGATTCTTATTCACATCTTTAGATAGGCCAAGGTCAGCAATCTTTATAGTATCTCTATGAACGAGAATATTTAGGGAGTTCTGAAGTATTTTATAATTGGAAATTTTAGAATATGGCAAAATTTTCTTGATCATTAGCCAAGGATAAAATTACTTACCAAGTCTCGATGAATAATATCTTCACTATGCAAACATGCAACTCCATTTGCGATATCTTGGGCAAACTTTATTTTAGTTTGACCAGTCATTTTGCTAAATTTAGTTTTCAGGTAATGACGTAGGGCGCCTCCATCAGCGTATTGAAGAACTAAAAGGTATTGATCATTGTCTAAAAAGTCCAAAATAAAAACTGGTTTAGCTTACAACCCATAATGGAACGATTATTTTTAAAAGAAAAACTTACGTTTGCTAATACCATAAAATTGTAAAATGTTCTCATAAATATTTGTCTTTCGCAAAAAGTTCATCTTAAAATCACAGGAATTTATCATTAAATTTCAATCAATAGAATTTTGACATAAGCATCCAACCACATACTTCTTTAATGAATTCTTTCAAGTCTTCTTTGTTGGCACTATTCTTAAGTCTTTTCAATGCAAAGGTCACGCTTGTGATACCTCTTTTGTAACGAGCCTTGGATACTTCGCCAAAACCACCTTCTCCAAGCGGCTGTATGTCATAAAATAAATTATAGTCATAGTAATTGAGATGCTTTTGATTTATAGCTGTTTCAAAGTAATCAGCGGATGAATTTGGACTTTCGAGTATTGATGAGAAATTCTCGAATGACATATTTGTTGGCTATTTCAGAAGTTAATTTTATTAATTTTGGATTTATCAAAACACGCCTTTCATTTAAGTTTTTTATTTTTTGAACGACGGGTCGCTGAAAGGGAGTTTAATTCTTTAGTAGTGTTTTTAATATTGGGTTCTTTCAGTTCAAATGGTGTGTTATTTAAATGCAGGGTTTTAACAAGTTTTTCATGCATCCAGATATAACACATGTATTACGCCACATTGAATGAAAGGAAGGTTAGATGAACTTGAATCTCTTCCAGAATATAGAACAAGTTGTGGTCGTCTTTTCGAGTTTTGACTTTAATCAGACTATCTTTAATTTAGACAGTTTGCAGAATTTATTTTCTTTAAAATCTAGGATCGTGATTTGCCCCAAGAAGATACATAGCTGTCTTTACAAATCCATTTCTTTTCTGCCAAGACAAAATTCAAGATAGACTTCACAAATTGTATTTACATTTTCGCAGTAATTATTTCCGTGTAACAATTTAAACAAATCTTGCCTCTTTTAGAAAAGTCACATGGAAAAATTTTGGTCCGCTTTTGGTTGTAATTGTCGGTCATATCCTCCAGCTTTGAAATTGATGAACATGAGACTGGTGTCCCTTTTTATCCAGTTGTGTCTCCAAAGCACCAAAGAAACAGTTGACTTTCACTGTATTTGTTATCCTATCAATTTCTCATAGTAGGGGTGATTTCTTTTGTCAATTAGATCCTTTTTTTTTCAGATTTATTTCTGGTCAGCCTGGTGACAACTGAAACTTAAGATATTATTTGCTTTGAATTGATCTGGGTGAATTTTTACATGAAATTATATTTAGACAATATTGTGGTTAATGAAAAAATCATGTTTTGCATCGTTTTTTTAAATAAACATCCCCATCAGATTAAAGCAGGTGAGGGTAAATTAGTTGAGCATATTCCATATTGGAGATTTTCTCTAATCATTTGGACAGCTTGAACTGAAACAAAAAGTGATGTTATTTCGATTGATATAATAGATCAATTAATTCGTAACAAGGGGACGAAATCCTTAACTTTTATAATGATGCAATAAGAATAATTCT
The DNA here is from genome assembly GCA_016748015.1 of Geosiphon pyriformis. Taxonomy (NCBI): domain Eukaryota; kingdom Fungi; phylum Glomeromycota; class Glomeromycetes; order Archaeosporales; family Geosiphonaceae; genus Geosiphon; species Geosiphon pyriformis. Next base: position 879,311 of record JAAOMT010000597.1, read on the forward strand.
AAAACCAATTTATTTTTATTTATTTTATTTTATTTGAATTTTCAAGCATGGAAAAAGCACGAAAAAGAATAAAAGCTGATAATAAGCATCAAATTTCTGATCAAAAGTCAAAATTGAAAAGTACTGGACAATTCATAGGATATTTGTTTGATGAAAATCTAAGAAAATTTTGTTTTATAAAAAAGTAAAATTCTAATCTATACAAGCTCACAACTAATGTTGGATCATTATGTATGTATGTATGTATGTATGTATGTATATATGTATATATATATATATGTATGTATGTATATATATGTATGTATGTATGTATGGATGTATGTATGTATTTGTGTATGTATGTATGTTATAATAAATATAAACATATATCTGCTTATAATTATACAAAAATTAAAAAATTAATAATATTTTGTATTAAGTGCATAAATAAACACTTAATAATTAATTAATAAGTGATTTTTCAATTTTATTACAATTAAATCTAAATTTATAAAATATTTTTAAAATTAAAAATTTTATACGTAATTAGTAATAATATTAGTTTTTTGAAGTTCGTATTCTTTTTTTCTTTTTTTTTTACGTAGTTAATTAATTTAAAACTTTGAAAGATTACGTTTTCTATAGCAATAATTTTAACTAATTTCTTTGAAAATAAGTAAAGTATATAATAACTATACAAATATAATTCAAAGAATTTAAGAGAATTTTATTTTAAATCTTTAAATCATCAATGTTTGCTGAACTTATTTCTAATAAGAAATAGATTTTTTTATGCTTTTTAAGAGATTTGCAAATTTTATAGTGAATTAAATAGAATTAAATACATGGTAGCTAAATTTTTTTTATAACCACTTAATAAATAAATATATAAATATACTTGATAATAATAATGAACTATTGCTATGATTTTTGTAAAAAATTCTTTGCGAAATGATTACTAGTTTTCATTCCAAAAAATAGTTGCTTATAAAAGCAGTATTACTAATAAAAATAAAAAATCTGGTGTTCTTATTTTAAAAGCTATCCCAGAAATTAGTCAAACTTTTTTATTAACATATATAGAATAATGAGAAAGAGAAATTTAGCTTTTTTACCATTTAAAACATCCATCACAAAAAAACAAGAGACTTTTCTATTCTCGACTCCTATGTTAACATCCTATGAAACTACTCTTTGAGATATTTTTCACGATTTGTTGCTCCCGTATTTCCAGGTCAATTCAACATGATAGATTGTAATAAGTTTATTGGTAGATATTTGGATAACCTATATTTGATTTTAATAAATATAATTCTTAGCCTTAGTGAATATTGGATTAGGAAAAATTAAAATAAGCTAAAAGAGGAAAATATTAACGAAAAAACTGAAAACAGTTTACCGTAAATTCATTTGTGGGCATTTTATACATTTAAAGTTTTTAAATGTAAATTAATTTAAAATTTATTTTATTATGTAAAAATTTCGCCGGAATTCTCTATTTATAAATTATAGTTTACAATAAAATTTAAAAATAATTAAGGTATTTTAAATTAGAAATAAAGAAACCCTTATTATTGGAAATTAAAACATGAATTAAAATATCTTTTTTATTTTCTTTTTAAATTCAAATTCTAAAGAGAGTTAGATATATTTGGCTTTTAGACAAATAAAAGCTAATTTTTTGTAAAAATACAAATATTTATAGTTTCAAATATGATTATAATTTTATTAAAAAAAGCAATCAATTTAAAAATGAAGGATTAAAGCATCAAATAGTCTATTGAATCTGTAATTGTGGTCGAATCAAGGCTTAGGTTTATGACCTTTAATTTGAAAAATTTTATTTTATTAAATATTTTATGTTTAAACTTTTTAATGTAAAGGAGATCTATTTTTGTTTCATAAAGTACTGGTCTTAAAATTGACTTTAAATTGTGTTTGTCTATAAGAAAAATGAAATTATACATATTCTTAAAACATGAGATTAATTTATTTTGGTATATAAACAAATTATTTTTATCAAATTTTTGAAAACTGAAAAATTAGAAAGCAAGATTTTTCGAAATCATTGTAAATTTTTTAAGGAGATTTTTATTCCTCCGAGCTTTTATGTATAGGTTGTGCAATTTTTACTTTTTTAATGTATATTTTATAATTTAAATTTTTCGATGCTTCCTATTCATCAACAGAAAATTTTAAAGTATCAAAAAAGAATAATTTTTCTTCTTACTTATCATTCAAATTTCACTCATTTAAATCCTACTTTGGATTTTTTATCAATTCCTATTTCATTATCTGTGTGTAATTGTGTACAAGCATGTAATTTTAGTAGGGAAAAGTGCACACTAACTTTTTTATATTGCTAAAGACAAACTACTGGTTATAGGCAACAATCTTCTAAAAAAAAGGGCTCAGATTTTCATCAAAAAAGTATTTGCTTATAACTGGGCATATACGGTATTTAAAAAGTGTTAAAACATAAGAAAAAGATGATAAAGAAAATCAATTGCTATAAAAGGTGGCTACTTAAATTGATTTCCTGCTCCAGCGAAGAAAATTTCACTTGTTGCCTTCAAGGATTCTTTTATATTTTCATCTCCAATAAATTGACTAGCCACCTCCGTTCCCACAGCTATAGCTGCTTGAGTAGCCATCAGTGCTATCCCTAATCGTGGGGTAATACAAAAACCAGCGATGGTCACGCTTCCACAAATTCTTTTTGCTATCTCTTTATCTTCGTCGCGCATAATTTTTGTTATAGTTTTTTAAGATTTTAACTGATGAAATTCTAAAACAACAATAAAAAAAGTTTTAGAAAGAGATTTAGAAATCATAAACTTTATTAAAGTTTATAAACCTTACTTTTATATATATATTAAAAAACCAGTTCAGATGTGGGAAACAATTTATTAACTAGCAAGCCTGTTAAGTAAGAAAAAAAAGTTTTAAAAGCAGGCGTATATAAAGCTTTAAAAAAAAAATTATTTTAAAAATTATCTAATTATGACATAAAAATGAAAGTTACTTTGATTATTTATTTATTTTAATTATCTTGAAATAATCAATCCTAAAACTATGATTGATTAATAAAGTTACATTGTTTTTTATTGTCTATGATTATTACTTTTCTCATTATAATAATTTATAATGTCAAACTGTGAACTTTTTTAGCTTTTTTTTAAAAAAAAAAAAAATACAAAGCCCATTAATTTGTAACTCTGAATTGCCTTTTCCAAAGGTTTCTCGGGATTTTTTTTAATAATGAATTTTTTTAATCCTTTTGTCCTTTTATTTAGCAAGTTTTCTCTTTCAAAAAAAGGTTACAAAAATAAAACATGGTTTTTTGTTTTTTGTTACTGAATGAAAGATGCATCAGTTTTTATTTTATAACATAGGTATTTTTTGACTAAAAAAGAAAAAATTTTCTTTCAAATTTATTGTTATTATTAAGTCATAAGTTTTGTATTATAATAATAATAATAATAATAATAATATCTAATTACAAGCTGCTCAAATTTTGAAGAGACTAATAATAATAATAATAATAATAATAATAATAATTACATATTCAATCAAGCTCTTTTAACAGTGACATTTCTTCTTAAGTAACAACTTTGATTAAATTTTCTATAATTTTTTAATACTTTTTCAAAGACTAAATCATCAATTTTAAAAATAAAAATTAATTCGATATTTTAAATTTGTGACTTTCTTTGTTTTTTGAAGAGATTTAACTGTTAATTAAAGCGTTTTTACGTACTTTTTAACTACAACTAAATAATTTTCTTATTGTTGAAAAACAATTCACTACATTAAAGATGAAGTGAGATTATAAAAAATTTATAAAAAATTTGTTTGATAAAAATAGTCTCTATTTATTTATTTAAATTCACTTTAATGTTTGAAAGACTAAGATTAAACTTAAGAGCTCTAGCGGTTTCATTATTTAGAGCCTGTGGAATTGGTAGAGCCGAGACAAAGATATGTGTGTGAAAAGAATTGGTACCACCAAAAGAATAATAGATACACAGGTAAATCGTAGAGTGTAACATTTTGAAAAAATAAAAATTGGTAGGAAAAGTAAAAAAGTTATTTACTGGAGATTTTAATGTTTTAAAGAAAATTTTAGTTATTTTACTTGATTGATTTCAAAGGTGCCTTCTTTTTGGTGAGCATTCAATCTTCTTTTATAGAAAGTTCTATTCTAGTTTAAAAAGAATTTAAAAAATAAAAATTTTAAAACTTGTTTAATTTTTTACAACATTATCAAACTAAAATTTATTATTAATTTTAAGGAAACGGTATCAAGAATATTTAGCCTCTTACCTTTTTGAATATCTCATTTTGAATATTTTTTATTCCATTTACCAATTATTATTCATTTTAAAGATTTTTAACTTTATAAATTAACTTGATTTTGGTAGCACATATATATATTGTCCTTTTAATCTTTCACTAATTGTAATATTCAATCAAATCGAAAAAATTATCGTTATCTTTATTATTTGAGACTGCCTAAAAAAGAACTTGGTTCTATTTCAATTTCCCATTTTTCTTTACATATTAAATTAAGAATAGAATAAATATGTTTATTTGCTTTGTTTGTAAGCTAATCAGAAAGCTATAATATCACTTACTTCTTCAAACTTTATTTAGCCTGATTTGGAGAGATGATGTAGCATATATTAAAAAAAAAATGAAACCTTTGATGATGACGTATCCATTAATTAATTAATCAATCAATCAATCAAAGATGTTTTTAATGGCAAAAAAAATAAAAAAACAAACTAACGTCCTTTTACTTATCTATTCTCTTTCAAGGAGAAAATAAATGAACTGCCTAATACAATTTTTCGAACCTCGTCACATTTTGCTTTATCAAATGTAGTGACATTGAGAAAACTAGTTAAAAACATTTAAATTTACTTAACTTTTGAAAAATACAATTAGTCTACATGATTGATTTATAAATTTTCACAGTAGAATAAAAAAAAAAATTAATAATAAATTTGATTAGAACTTATTCTTTTTAAGTAAATTGTTTTCTCAAAAAAAAATAGTGGTGGTTTATTCGCGGGTATTATCAAAATCTAATAGCTTTTAAGTGATACCATTTATATTCTTGATTTAATTATTATATAAGCTATTAATTATTATATAAGGTAATAATTATTATATAACCTATTAATAATTATGAAACACAATGATTTTAGAGGCTTAAAAATTAAAATATTGATATAATTATAATTTAGCTAATTGAATTATTGGTTTATTTGTTAAATAAATAAGTTTTTAATTTTTTGTTTAATCTAGTTATCATTTTTATCTAATTAAGAATTTCAAAAATTGCACTCTCTTAAGTCCATTTAAAATCCTCATTATCTGAATATTTTTTTATACATTAACTTGATTATATTGCTTCCAAAAACTCTGATCTTTTCTGGCATAAACTAAATAACAAAAAATTTTGAGTTGACAATTTATGAAATATGTATATAATACGAATTAAACTGACATGGTCATACTTTAGAAAGAAATGGTTGCAACCAATTCCCTGCACACACAAATATTCAAGAACAGGATTTGTAAAACAACACATTCCACCAGCAAAAGCATATTTTTCATCATTATAGATTAGGCACACCAATATTATATGATGATTTCACTAGTCTCCTGGCTCTAAAAAATATTTCTATGTCATAAGTCTCGATGTCTTATTTCAGATTATATATTTTTTCTAAAATAGCTTCAATTAAATTGTTAATATTTTTTCAAAATCACTTATTGGCTGATATAGTGGAGACATAACAAATAATCTATCATTATATAGAAGCAGGCAAAGAACATACTCAATATTGGTTTGTCCAATTGTTCCCAGTTTTGTGTTTTCACTGACAGATAATCTTTATATATTTTTCTCTGTTTTTTGACATTTATGTTTTCTTCATACACGATAAAAGTTCTTCTAATTCCAATGTGAGTTTTCAGAATGATTTTAAGCCTTTGAGACTGAAATTAGAATAGTTTTTCAAAAAAGCTGCAATTTGCATTTATAAAGCCTGTAAAATTTTACTGACTTTTAATTTCCAAACAGTTTCCACAGCTATAAAGTCTAATTCGTAATATTTTTGTATTACACTATGTCTAAACTTTTGACTGTTGTCATTTAAATCAAATCTATTGCCGGTTAGTGATGTTTCATAAAATGTTTTTAATAATTTTTTTCCTTATGAGATATTGGTGGATTGTTGAATCTCCCATAATAAACTTTTTTCTATCTTCTTTTGCTCTATTTGAAATTAAATACTTGACAAATTATGATAATGTTGGATAAATTGATCTTTATCTATCTCCGTTTGTCTTTCTTCAAAAAAATAAATATAGTTGAATATGAAAGAGATGAGAAGGAATGTTTATAAATATATCTCAAAAATTCAAGTGAGATAATATAAATCTATTTTTTTAAATCACTTTAATTAATCAGAGTTTATCTTTATCCTTTAATTTGCTTTTAAGGTCTACAAAACACTAGATAAATATATATAAAAAATAGCAGAAGCAGAAGTTGGTCAATGTTGCAAACAAAAAATACCAAAAATTTTCTCAAATATAAATATTTCTTGTATAAAATGCATATTATTACAAAATAAATAAACAAACAAACAAACAAACAATAATATCAATAATGTAGATAAAAAAGGAAATTTGTAAAATTATTAAAGTTTAATTTATATTCCCAATAAAGTGGTTATTTGTCTGAGTTAATGTTGAATGTAGTATATTTAAAAATATATTTTAGTTATTATTGCTATAAAATTAAATAAAAATTATTTTTAATATATTTTAAAGGTAAGAATTTGTAGAAAGAATAATAATTATATTGTTATTTAAATAATTTTTTAAATAAACTCTAAATTAATTATTATATATTTTGTATATTTTTACATATTATTGTTAAAGATTTTTACAGTTTTGGAACCAAGATAAAAATTTAATTATTTTCTAATGCATGGTTTTCTAAAAAAATAAAATTATCGATATAAAAGCATTTTAAGTAAAAATAGTAATAAAGTTTTTTTATAATTTTATTTATACATATATATATATTAAAATATATATATATGTAAAATGCATCATTTGTTAAAAAAAAATATACAATTAGTCTTAGTCGATTGCTTTTGTCTACTTATGGTTTTTGAATAATATAATCAATATATATATTTGGCAAATTCGTACTAAACAGTTTTTTATCAAAAACAAGATTTAAACACTGTCGAATAATTTTAACCCATAACCTAATATTTTTATATTATGTTAAAAAAAAAACTGAATTATGTAACAGCATATAACTTTAAAATAGTTAAATTTGTTATTATATAAAACATACTAACCATTAAATAAAAAATACCATGTTCTCATAAATTATTAATCTAAAGGTAAATTAAAAGATTAACGATATGTTTCATTTAATAAAATTAGGTTTAAAGTATTATTTTAAGAGCTTCAATATTTTAATTATAGATTAAAGAGTTGAATCTAAAGCTTAGTCTCAAACAAATTTTTTATGTCAATAGCAAGAAGTCTTCCAGCTGTATTCGTTTCACATTTTCGATTTAAAATCCCAAAGTAGCCACTTATAATAAAAGCTATTGTGTTTCATTCTATTAAAAAAAGAATTTTTGGAAAAAATTATAAAGTGCAAAAAAAAAATTATTATTATTAACCTTACCAAAAAGATTTGCCATTAATAATCAATAAAAAATTTGTGTTATAATTTATAATGTTTTAGAATCATTTTTATATTAGTTATTGTTTAATATATTAAAACCACTCACTTACTGTATCAATAACAAACATGCCCTATTAGCTTCATTATCATCAGATTTACTTACCTTTATGAAAAATGCACATAAAATCTTGAATTTATGTGTATACTTGGAACTCATTAAAGCACAAAATATTCACTTTCTTTGTTGCAAATATTCTCACAACATTCTTTAGATCAATTTTATATAGTGAAAAATGATAATTTATATTTTTCTTTAGCATACTTCCTTAAAACTCAAACCATTCTAAAAAATTAAATAAACAGCTAATAATCAGATATATTTTGAAAAGCAGTGAGATTAATGCTAAAAACTAAAAATTTTTTAAAAAAAAAGGCAAAAAGTTTTTTTTTATTTTCGACTGATGATAACGAAATCAAATTTTTTTATGGTTTAATTCTATATTAATAAAAAAAATACAGTATTTATTACATTTTCTGCATTCAGTGAAGATACAAGATATCATAAAATAATAAAAATAATTGCTATTATTTATATTAAAATAATTTTTTTTTACATAAATTTTAACAAAATCACCTGAGATTGTATTCTCAAATATCAACCAAAAATATCTAATTATTCAATAGAAAGGTAGAATCTATAGTTTAGAGGGATAATTTTTTTAGTAATAGACCTTAAATGATAGGGAGAAAAAAAAGTGGAATATTCAATATTGACTATTTTGTACCAACTGTTTAGGTGTGTGATGGAAGTAAAGTAATGATGTGGAACGCTTTTAAAGCAAAAAAGTAGATCAATCTGGTCATATAAAATTTTGGGAAAATGATTTATTTCACAATCCATTTAAAAATTTTGTCACTTATTGTCTCAACAAGATAATGCTCTGGATCCATTGAAACCCTGTCCGATCAGTCAAGGTAGAATAACTATTGATAAAAATATTAATTTGTTTGAAAATATATTTTAAAAAACTCAACAAAGGATTATCTTTTTTTGTAATTTTTTTCAAAGCTTGGTTTTGTTTTGAGGTTCCTGAATATTTTTAAATATTTTTTTATAATTTTTCGAAATAACACTTGAAAACGAAAACTGAAACAAATTTTTTGATTTTTAAAATTATCTAAAAGACAATAACCGGTTGAGGTATAAAAAAACAATTATTAAAAAAGTATTTTTGCAAAAACCATTAGTCCTTAAAATTGATCAAATAATGTGCTATTTTACTTGAAATCAATATTAAAACTTGAGACCACAGATTTTATTAAAATCAGTCATAATAAGGTAAATAATTTATCTAGTTTCTATATACTATATATACTTGAAAAAGATAGAATTTGTGAACACAAGCTTCAAATTTGTGTGATAAAAACAAAAATATCAGCTGAATAGTATTATGAAAACCCTTTTTCCTAAGCATATTTAAAATTTTTAACTTATATTATTCTTAAGCAACTTTATTTCTCAACGGCAATTAAAATATAATTGTAAAATTGACGTATGTTCTATAAACTTAATGGGAATTAATATTCTAAAAAAAAGCGGTCTAACTTAACTTTTAAGAAAAATTACTCTTAGTCGCAATATAAAATAGTGACCTTGAAAAAACTTGTCTCAAAAAAATAAATTTACTTGCTATTAAAAAACAACTTTAAAATTAATAAACCACCATCACCACCACCACTACAACTACAACCACCACCACCATACCACCATTACCACCACCATCACCATACCACCACTACTACTACTACTACTACTACTACTACTACTACTACTACTACTCAATTTCCTAGGTGATTTTGGAACATGATGTAACCGAAATAGGGACCATAATGATCATTATTAAGATGCAATTTTGTGTAACTCTTTATTAATTGTGTTTGCGGATAAACAATATTTTGGGAATGGTTTAAATTTAGGATACGATATCAATAAATAATTTGGAGGAGAAATTCAAAAATCACCGCATGTTCATGTAAAGTAAACTTATGAAAACACAAATAAATTTTTGGATTTAAAGCAGTTACATTGAAGCTCTATCCAAATTTCTTTTTGAACGTGTCTGTATATATAACCTTGGCAGCCATCCTATTTTTATGTGGAAGCGACCCCCCACAGTCAAACGCATCAATTGACCCAATCATTACCACGGCGAAGGTTTAAGTCAAATAAAATTTACTTTCAGAATTTTCAATTATTGAAAAATAAAATAAATTTTACCACCTCCAAGATACGAAGCCGGTGAAAATTTCAGGCTTTATTTGTCATTTCAAAGCCTTTAATTTTTCCCAAATTGACTTTTTCTTTCAAAGCTAATAAGTTTCTTTTTCAAGACATGCCCTTTTTTTCTATATTTGGGTAAGTTACGGCATCCCACTAATCGCGTAATGTATATTTTAAGATATAATTAGAACCATATCCTGAAGAAGCAAAAGAAATTGTCATTTCTGAAATTATCTTTTTACAAAATAAATAAAAGAAATTTGCTCCCCTTTTTTAAAAAATTATAATGAATTGAAAACTATACAGATGCATACTATGCAAAGGTTGCATTGGAAGCTAAACATTTTTTCATCTTCAATAATCTCTTTAATAAAAGTTACACTTGGGACATCATTAGTTGTAAGGAGTTAGGTAAAAAGATTTCTTTTTTAAATAGGTTCAGTTATAAATGTTTCTACTTGAGAAAAGGTAGGTCTTGAATAGGTTTGAAATTATTTTGAGATATTTTTGAATATTTACTGAAGTAAATTCTCTCTACTAGTGTGTTGGTGAAATAATAATAATAATAACATACTTTTGTTTGTAATCTGTTTAATTTTATAAAGATAAGAGATATTAGAATCAAAAGAGAAAGAATATGATTTTCGTGAGGTAAAACATTTTTAGAAAGTAAAAAGATTCTCAAGTATCAAAAATAAATTAATAGATTTCGGATCTAATCTTTGGATTTGATTTGTATGAAAATATTTGTGTATGCATCAATAACAATAAAAATTGATAAAAATAATGATACTAATGATAAATGGCTAGGAATTAATTCATTCTTTTCGCAAACTTGAGATATTTTAACAAAAAATGGTTTCTTTTTGGAAGAGAAATCTAACTCTTCAAGAATCCAAAAAGGCTTTAAAGCAAATTTTGATCGCACAAATCATAGCGATTAATCTTTTTATCATTTTCATAAATCTTTTATCTCGTCCAAAACCAAATTTTAATTTTTTTAATCACCCGCAATCAATTTCATTGGCTAAAAAAAATTTAACCAAGAATTGGCTGGTTTCAAAAGATGAAACCTTAAAAAATAGACATAAAAAAAGGCTTTTCACAAAAAGGAACTCCCTTGATTCTTTATATATAAAAATTCGAGTTCAGGATGAAAATCTTTTGAAATTTTTTGCTAGCAAAGCAAATTTAGCCTGGATAGCGCATTGTAATCTAAAATATTTATATAACCGGGGAGAAGGTAAATATTAGAATTTTTTAAATATTAACTTTTTCATATCCTGATACATTTGAAAACCGCTCTTGAACCAGTCAAAAATAGGGTTTCGGCTTCTTCTTTAGCGCATGATCAATCGAAAATTACGTTTAGTTTTGCAACAGCTATTTTTAAAAAGTTTTCCAAGATGGCATTTGTTCACAGAAGACATAATCAAGCTATTAAATTTCCTAATACACCTGGTGCCTGGGTTATTCAGAGTTCTTACCTAAAATGGAGAGACTATACTAAAATACAATTTTTCTACGGTTTTCAAAAGTATTTGAGAAACTTACCGATCCAGCCTGATTTTTCTGACTTTGAATTTACTGGATTTGGTGAAAGTAGCTGTAAGTTTCTTTTTCTTTTAATAATAAAGAAAAATAAAAAAAAAACTGAACCATATTATGATTTGATTTTCATGTCTAAATTCTATTCTTTTCAAATTAGCCTATGCAATCTTTGCTGCTCTTGAATTTTCAGAAAGGTATCAACCAAAAAAGAAGCCGATTGTTGTTACTTTCGGCCAGCCCAAAATAGGAAATGAAGTTTTTACTGCTTTTGCTCACTCCAAACTTGAGGTAAATATACATTGATTTTTAGATTAAAATCTCGAAAATCTTGCTAGAATTCTCAATTGAAACCGAATTTCCAGATCTTTCGTGTCACACTTGCAGACGATTTACTACCATTAATACCCATGATAGGATCAAGAAATGAAAAGTACACGCATTTTAAACCAGAGTTTTGGATTGAAGGTGAATCCAATTGTGCATGTTCGACAAATGCCTACCCAATTGTGTATAAGTGCTTTTGCCCGCATTCTTTCAAAGAGCATCCGGTACGAATTGGAATTTCAAATTTTCTAAATACTGAAATTTTTGTGCTCTATTATTAATGGTTTAAGATTTTTAGGAATGCAATAATCGTGATCGTAACCTCAAACTTGTTCATGCTGCTACAATCATGGAAAATAATGATGACTTTCGTCATGGACCATATTTTGGGAAAAATTTTACGAATTGTGAAAATGCAAGTTCAGATAATGTTCGATACGTTATTTATCAAAGTCCAATTCTAAGAATAAAAGAATAAATTTGTCTCACATAATAAATATGATATTTTATTCAAATAATTATTAAAAAATATCTATTATATTACTTTTAAAACCATATGATTCTTCAAAGAATTTTCTATTGATATTTACTTTTTATTAAATTTTTGATAAGATTGCAGTGTTATCTTTAATTGCAATAAATATTTATAAATAACTAATTTATAAGTGAAATATATTTATTGAACTAATAAAAAAATAATCAAATTCTTAAATCAACAAATCACATTTATTAGTCACAAATTTTAATAAATTTATTTTTTATTATTAAATTTCAATAAAGCAAATAAAAATAATAAAAACTATGATAATTTAAAATTAAGTTTAATTTTAATTACTCTAAAACATGAATTTTAATATTTTTATAAATCACAATTTTTGTCTTAAATAAATATAAACATAAAATTAGATTATTATTAATATTTTTAATAAATAAATATAATATATACATGATTTTTTTAAATAGGTTATTATTATATTTTAATAGATCTGCAAATAAATTAAGAGTCACTTGCTTAAGAATATACAAACAATGTCTACAAAATTTAAATCTGATTGCTTTTTTCAAGCATAATGCCAATAGTCTATTTTTGTGTCACATTCCGAAAATGACAACATTTTTAAAACTTAATAGTCTGCTAAAATTACAATATACTATATGTGAAACTGAATTATGCTTTATTAAGATTTTAAAATATTAAAAAATACATCTATATAAATTTGGTGGTTTTTTAAAATTAATAAACCAAATTTTTAGTTGTTTTTTATTTATTTTTCAAATTTCAAAAGTTTATTTTAATTTGTGTAAGATAATAATAACTCTGTTTTAATCTTTTTACAATTATAAACAAAAATATATTAATCAGTTTTAAAATAATAAAATTAACAAAAATTTTATTAATTAAGCATTAAATATGTGAAATTGATTTAAAGTCAATAGAAATAGTAAACAAAAGTACTCAATTTATTTCCTTATTTTACATTCATTGTTTTATAAAGATAACAAATTCATTTGAATGCCTAATTTTTTTTATTTGTGATAGGAATCTGTATTGCAAGATATTATCAAATTACATAAAAGTTATTTGTTCTACTTATAAAAATTATATAATTTCAATTTTTATACTTTTATATATATTTTAATAAAACATTAATTAATAAACAAGATGAAATAACAAAACAGTTTGTTTTATAAAAAATAATTTTTTTTATTTGTCAAATGATTATTAACTTTTTTTTTCACATAAATTCTAATAAGAATATCGAAGTCTAATATTTATTAATTTTTTCAATTTCAAGAGTATTTTTGCAGAAAAAGAATAATATTTATTATTATAAAAATTATTTTATAAATTTTAGTTATTAGCCAATTCAGTTATTATTTATATTAAAAACAGTATATTATTTTACTTCTGTTTCAAATTTTAATCAAAGAAAATATCATGTAGTTATGAATTGTGCAAGCTATTAGTTAAAAAAAAATTAGTTTTAATTTTATAAATATAATAAATTAAATAATCTGTTTCAAATAATATTTTTTACTCTATCAAGATAATGAAATTTTATCAATTGGAGTTATTTCAAATATGCTACTCAAATTAATGATGCTATAGCAAATTCAAATAAGATTTCTTCGAAATACAGAAGATTAAAATATAACACAGTATATTAAAATTGGAGACCATCTTACTAAATAATATTTTCTGGATTTTTACATTAGAACAAAGCAAATCTAAAGTATAAATTAAAAATTTATCATATTTTTTAAGAAAAGTTAGTATAAATATTTATCCTCTTTAATTTGAACAGACACTAGTTATGAAAATTCATCTATAAATACTAATTATTCTCATCGTAACAAAATGATTCCATTTGGAGCACGTAAAATAAAATATTCATTTTGAGAATATCGCATTTTTAAATATTAATATTTTTATATATAATAATAATGAGACTAAATCAATTCCGAGGGAAAGTGTATTTGCAAACTTAAAATATTGTTATGTGAAGGTGGATGATAGAAATATTAGAGTATATGTTGACTTGATTATTTTCAATAATAATTTATGAAAGATGCACATTAAAATTAATTTTTTATGGAATCTGTAAATTTTGTTAATTCAAAACAGATTAATGTATTGTTGTTAGTTTTTAGCTTTCTGGAAAATTCATTTTAAAGATTAATTATTCATTTATTCATTCATTTGCTTATTATTATTATTTTTGAATGCTTAAATGGATAAAAATTATTCATGAAGGCAAGACAGCTTTTCTATTATGAAAATTTTAAATGTTACTATCTAACTAAAATATCTACTCTGATTGGGTACTTGTAGCATACACCATAATCATAAACTATAAATGTGTAAACATGTTTTTTGTTCTATTTTGCAAATATTGGTACATTAGATATTTTATGTTTAAAGTATGTCTAATTGGGTTTTTAGTGTCCAAACATTCTTGTAAGATTTAAAGATTTAATTTTGCGAGATATATTTCAATTTTGTAAACAAAAATATTTTACAACTAATAATTTAGATTAACTAAATGAGAAATTTTATGCTTGATCAAATTAAATATCTAATATAATTACTTTTTAACTAGATAACTTTTTGTTAACATACTTTTGTAAATTATATTATACTTTTAATAAAGTTCTTATAAGCTTAATAATTCTAAAATTTAGTTTTATTACTTGAATTTATAGTGTTTTGATTTTGTTTTATGTTTGATCACATTTTTACCAATTTAATACTAAGAAACAATAAATTAATTTCTCTTTAAATACATATTTAGTCAATTTTGCTTTTTGATTTTTCTCTACAGATATATTTATAATAAGAACGTTTTTCTTAAAAAATATACATTACTTATTATTTTAAAATTGCTTAATACTGCTGACAAGCTTATTCTAAAAAAATTATTAATTATTTTTAAAACTTTTTAATTCAATATCATATAAAAAAGCTAAGAAGAAATTTTGCAACTTTGCATAATATCTTATCTATACATGATTTATTACAAAAATTCTGTACTAAAACAGCTCTTAAAAATTCAGCTATAGTTTTTAACACCAAAGATTTTATTTTCCTTAGTAAAAATATTTTTTTTCTTAATTTTAACTCAGAATGGCTTTAATGTAAAATAATCAAAAATATATAAAAAGATTATAAAATAGAAGTTGCTAAATTAGATAAAAATATTTAGTAAAAAAAAGTTTTTGACTGAACAAATAAAAATTTTGCCACTTTTAAAAAATCTATTAAAAAATTTTTATCTTTAATTTGGTTTTTCAATATTTCTAGTTGACTTTTATTAAAAAGTTAAACCAATCTTATCTTGAAATTTATACAAAGATATTTTACATTATTATTTTGTGCTGAATAATTATTAAAAATCTGTAAACATTTATTTATTATGTTTTTGTTACTTAAATATTAATTTAAAGCTTTTAGAATTAGATAATATAAAATAGTTTAATTATTTAATTCAATAAATACTTTTTTTAAAAATCAAACCTAAAATTATTTTACTTTTTTACTTTAAAACAATCAAGACAAATTAATTTCAGCTAATTTTTGTTGGTTATATAATAATAAAAAAGCAACAATTAATGTTATTAAAGTAAAAAAAACTAGTTAATTAATTGCCATTTTTGGTATAAATATTTTAAAAAAAAAGTGTTATTTTTTTGTTTGAAAATAACAAAATTTGAAAAGCTAAATTTAGCAAATTTGTTGAAGAATATAAATTTTATAATGGCAATTTAATGAATCCACTTTTAAAAATTGTAATATTTTTTGTAAAGTACTCATTTTAAAAATAATAAAGATTGTTATTATATAAAAACAACAGATTATAACTATATTATAATGTCTAGATTTGAAAATCAACAGACGGATTTTTTTTAAAAGAGTATAAAGTTTTTCAATTATAAAAATATAAACTTTGTTTTTATATAATTTGATTATATTCTGAAAACTATATTATTTAAAAAATATTCATAAGCAAAATATTTTAAAAGTTGTTCATAATAAAAAATAATTCTTAAATTTTAAGTTTTTATTTTAAACTAGAATCATAAAACGTTTTTAACTAGAATAGTTTTAAAATTTAAAAAAAATAGAAAGTTTTTATTAAGTAAATTTTAAAAAAAAATTTTAATCAAATTGAAAGATCATTTAAAATTTATTTAATTAAAACAATTTATTTTTTATTTTTTTATAATATATAAATTTTTAATAAGAGACTAAGAAAAAGTTTATCACTTTTACAGGAATTATAGCTCTCGCTTGAGTTTGATTAATAGCCCATGTTTTCTTACCAATTAATTTTAAATATTTTTATAAATTAAGAACAGTAGTCCTTTTTTATGGCAAATTGGTAAGTATTGATTTTTATTGTCTTATTTTTTTGGTAATTTACAGCCCTGGTTATTTGCATGGTTTTTTTTAATCAGAAATAACCACTAGTTAGTAACCAACTTTGTTTTTTCCAAATTAGCCTATCTAATTTTTACTTTTTGCCAAGTTGCAATCTAATTTAATTAATTTTATTATGTTTAAATACAACCATTTTTACAGCTTCATAAGATGTTCTTATTAAAATTCTTTTAATTTAAACACATATGCACAAATTTAATACGATTTTGTTGTTTTTGGTCACGTTTCTAACAGCAATTTTATTTATTTCAAAAGTAAATACAGCTTAGATCTAATTTAATTACTTTTTTATATTATTTTGAAGTTAATATGGAGTATAGAAGAATCGAGCAAATCGTTTATTATATATTATAAGGGTAACAAAAATCTCATAACTTTGATTTTGGTTGAGAAAGATTGGCAAAACAATTTTTAGGGGTTTGTGAGTCACTATTTACTACAAGATTACTTGAAAAAAAGTTAAGAAATACACATGCAATAAATATTAATATTGTAAGTAAGAAAAATGCATAAATGTTTTAAATCTTGTTTGCAGTAAATAGTATCACCATTTAAATTTTCTTTTGTGATAAAAAGTATCATCCTTTAAATTTTGTTTTGTATGTAAATATCTAGTAAAAAACATTCACAGATCACACATTTTATATTTTATATAAAAAACATCAAAGTTTTGAAGGTAAACTTTTATACTTGGGATTATAGACACATGGATGTGAGACATGTATTTTAAAAATGCCCAAAATTTTTAATAATAATAATAATAATAATTTATTACTGACTATTGTCTTATTTTCTCTTTTAATTTTATTATATCAAAGTTTCTCAATATGTTGGAAAATTTAATCATATTTAACCCCCCCTCCAGTCCTTAAAAGTGCCAATTTATTATTTCTGGTTTTAAAAAGCTTAGAGCTGGCAACTCTAAATCATAATATGAATCAAACATTATAAAAATTGTACAGTAAATCAACCACAAAAACGATTAATAGATCCTAAAATAAACGAGATGTTTTGGGATAGATTATTAACAGCAAAATATTATACATCAGACTATGTTTCAAACGATATAAAGGCTTAGAAATTGAATTCTAGTGAGAGTTTAAAAGGTTTTGATTCTTATTAAATTTGAAAAACTTTGAATACTTGGTTTAAAATTAATGTGCATTGTAAGCACTTGATAGTGATTGTAAATTTTAGAGACAAGAAATTATAAAATTTTTTATTTTTTATCATCCATAATCTCTAATGTGATCAGAAACTCAAATCTTAAATATTCAATTTCATTAATCAAAGGACTTTTGTTGACAAAATATGAATGGACAACTTGAAGAACTAAGCTAATAACATTTAAAGTCGTGAATTTTTGAACACAATGACTTAATTAAGGTCAACAAAGATTGGTACAAAGATGTTTTTGAAATTAAAGACATTGTAATCAATAGACTTATTGATGTAATAGACTTGGATGTATCAAGTTATTATGCTCACATAGATTTGGGCACAAAAATTAAGGAGATTCTATTTATTGGACATGCAATTGGTGGTGGTATGTTTTTAATAAAAAATTATAGAATGCAAACAAATAACATTTATTTTTACTAGAAAAATTTAATATTATATGCAACAATCACTGCACTTTATTGGAGAATTTATTTATCTAGTCATTCATATTCTAATACAAATGAAATCAAAACCCGAGTTATTACCTTTGGTGGATTTGCTCGACTGGTTAACAAACTATAAAATATTGTATGACTCACCTATTTTAACAATCATGTCCCATATTTTCTACTGCATAAGGTTAATAATAATAATCTTTGGAAAAATTTAGAGACAGAGTATTGGATTTCGCCATCATGTGAATGTGAACCAGAAGTATATATTCAAAAAAATTTATTCTATGAGTGTAGAGGATTTGACTATGAGTCAACAGCTTAAAATATTTCTTCTAAACTTATCTTTAGATGGGAATATATCTGAAGAAAATGAGGTAGTCTTTGTTTATTATTATTATTATTATTATTATTATTATTATATTATTATTGTTGTTATTGTTGTTATTTTTTAAAAACTTTTAATTTTTAAATGAATGCAATGCTGGCCAGTTAATAAATGTGATTTTATACATACAGGACCATACTTTGGAACAATGATTGATTGGTAGCTTTAAAATTAAATTTTTTAAAGCAAATTTTAATTTAAGGGTTTTTAATTTTGATAAACAGCGAGTTTTTTACAGTCTTGCAGAAAGTAATGGTGAACGAATTTTTTAAATATTTAATATATACTAGTTTTTTATATGAGCCTTCAGGTCCCAAATTAAACATAAGTAAGCATGAATAATCTTCAATATTTAATTTTTGGGAAGAATAAATATTTTATTCAATTGAAATTGCTATTATTGCAATATTATTTTATAGGAAAAGTAAGGAATCTATAATTATTTTAAGTTTTAAAATGAATTGAACATTTAATAGCTTTTATTCATTTAAGGCAGTGATGTTTGCTGGAATGTCCAGTGGGATTTACTGGCTTGGCAAAATTTTTTCTCTATTAAAATGTTCCCATCAATGAGATTGCCAATGAGTCTACCAATGAATCTACTAACAAACTAAATGAATATAAGATGGATAATGAACAAGACGAATTGTAAGATATCAAACCATCAAGTATAATAACGCCCAATGATTGGGAAAATCAATTATGTGACTGAAAACAGATGTTAATAGATGAGGAAATTGCCAGATTAGAAGATGAAAAAGCAGAACGTAATAATAATGGCAATATGGAAGATAATTTGTTAAGTAATTACAGACAACTAGTAATAGATAACAGAGCAAAATGGGAACTGAGTAGTATATTTGGTTTATTGTTTCAAAAACCAAATTTTATAAATAATAACAATAAGTTTTCACTATTAATGTATACAATTTTATTGGTTACATTATTTACTATGCTTACATTTTGATTGGTTAACATTATATTAGTTTCAATGAGAGTTTCCATTGGAATTACTAGAACTCTAGAAAAATCTGGATGTTCAGTGGAATTCCAGAAGTCCAGTGCCAACACTGATTTAAGGTAATAGTTTTGCAATTATTTTTTCTACATTGGTTTTAGTCACTACTTTTATCAGTGAAATTTTGATTCAAGAAATCTTATTTTTAAAAAATGCAAAATTGAGATTATGAAGAAAATTTTTACTTTTTTTGAGCTCTCAAATTTTTTTTATTGAATACTTATTAAAGTATTTTATATTAAAGTGCATAAGAAATATTTAAAATTTAAAATTTAATTGGTAAGAGAAACACAAATATGTACTTGAAAGTTAAATTTCTCATGCTCTTTAAATAAAAAGCCTTTTATGGTTTTGGCCTGTGATCAAACTTAAATTTAAAAGATTATTATTATTATTTCAACTTATAATTTTTAAAGTATTTTTGATTTAAGATAGAAATGCGTTATTCTTTTAACTTTATGGTGGGAGTAATAAAATAAAAATAATCTGCCATTAAAAATTTATGATATAGGTAGCATAAGCTTTAGAAAATGTAAATAAAAGCAAATTTATTTTTTTATGATTTGAAAAACTTTATACTCTTTGACAAAAAATTCTACTATTTGATTTTCTAATCCAGGCATTATAGAATCCTTATATTGTTTCATTTTACTTATAGACCCTAGACTATTTTTAAAATCACTGCCACTTAATTCCATACAGTCCTATCTAAACCAGGGTCCATAATTTGGCACACCATAAGGTCCATCTTTCCCAACAAATTTACTAAGTTTATCATTTCCAGCTTTGCCATCTCTAAGGGAAAAAATAAAACTTTCTTCTCCATTTAATTGTTCATTTTGAGAGTGCCAATATTGTGAGTTATAGCTGCAATTAGCTGACCAGTTTTTTTCACTTTTATTATGCTTACTGTTGCTTCTTTATTATCACATAATCAATGAAAATCGGCTGGAGTGAATCTGTTTCAGGTGCCTCAAAGTAACAATTTAAAATCATTTCCAAGTTGATTTTCAAAAGAAATATTTGTATCTTTGCTTTGAATCCAATGATCTAGCTGTTTTATATTATGCGATTAAAGAAGCTTTGAATCAATATTTAATTGAGTAAAATGTAATGGCTGAGCATCTACAGACTTTTGATGACTACCTGGTACGAGATAATGATGTAAAAGATCTTCATAAAAAATTCCAGATAAGATTTTCGCAAATGGTTTTACTTTGTGATAGAAGTCAACTGAAGATATGTTAAAGAAGTGGATTAAAGATAGAAGTTTTTTGATGAATTTCTTAAAGGCGTTAAAGTTTTCATCTGTTCAGTAAAGAACTTTTTTTGTCTGAATATTGTTATTCAATTTAGCAACTCCCTATTCTACAATCTTTTTTCATATTTCAGATTCTTCTAGATTCAGGTCATCCTGGATTAAAATTGAGAAAAGAGCATTTTCACTGAGGGAGGTAAAATTTTGGGAATTGAAGACAATAGCTGGATTGTTAGCAGCTATTTTGATGCAAAATTTTTGTAATTTTTTGTAAGAATTATGCATAGATGAAGTTTTTTGCAAAGTGACGAAATTTTTTTCTAGCTTTTTTGCATGATGTTCAATCAAATATTCTTTAAGAAAATCAATAATATTCTCTAGAATAAGCTCATCAACAGAAACAAGCAATTCTAAAATAGTGTGTACTCTATGTTTATCAAGAAAAATCTTGCCATTATAAATATATCTGTGCAGAAAAATCAAACATATAAATATATATTAGCAAAATATTTTAAAGTAAATAAAAACCCTTACCTGAGAATTATTTCAAAAATATTAGGTAAAATATTAGGTTTAGCAAAAATAATCATATTATTTTCCCTTTTAATCCAATTGCTAGAGAGTGCTACAGCAAAATATGGTGATCTTGCTGCTAAAATTTGTGAATAAGCATAAAAAGTTCTGATATTGGGTGCTCACCAACTATAATTTTAACATCAGAGAACTTCTTATTGTTAAATGAATTGCCAAAATCATTAGATAGAGCTTGAAAGTATCATTGGGATGACATTGGTAAAATATAAGAAGCTTTTGAAATATAGATATTTTAATCTACAGCCTTTAGAGAGAAAAAAGCATTTGCATAAATTCAAATCAGCACTGATTTTTATACAATTAATTGATCGACAGATAACTAATATTATGTTGTTAAAAAAGTAAGTTTAAATAATTAAGTTTCAATTTTTAAAATAATAGTTTTTGTTTGAATAGACAAATTTTTCAAATAAAATTGGTTACTTAAGATAATTTTATCATGGTTATAGATTTTTTAGTATGGGTTTTTAGAAATTATAAGTAAATATTAGAATCAAAAAATATTATAATTAAGCCTAAATTTATGGACAAAATAAATCAAAGTAAAATTTTATGATTGTGAAAAAGTAAGAAATTTCACTTGTTACAAGTTAAGAGCATAGAAACTGATTTGAAACCTTTCTGTTATAATAGTTTTATGGCTAGTTTTAATCTCAACATTAGATTTGGTTTTTTATTTTTTAAATGCTAATATAAATGATGCTCAATTTGATTTAAAAAAAATATAATGTATGATTAAAATTTTTTTTGGAGAATACTTAATAAAAAAATTAAATTTGAAATAGAAAATTAACTAAATTTAAGATTATTTGTTTTTTTTTGGTTTTAAATCGGTCAAAATGTGATTGAATATGGAACCAAATCAAGGCACTGTAAAGTCAAGTAATAGAATAAAATTTTAGAATTATTGAGTTCACAAAAGGCTTCACCGAAAATTATATTATATAATAGATAAAATTATTTTAATAATAATGATCTAGTTGAAAATAATTATATTAGAATATTTAATTTGATTTGATTTGATTTGATCAAGCATGAATTTCTTATTTGGTTAAAAGAATATCTGAATATTTATTTTTGCTGATGAGATTAATAATATTACTCTCACAAGATTTTTTTAGCTTTTTCAGATATTAAAACACTAAAAAAATTAAGTTTATTAGAAAAAAAATACTGATTAAAAAAAAAGAAATGTTGATTTTTTTTATATTCTTTAAAATTCAAAAGTAAAAATTTATTACCTTACCAAATATTATTTACAATGAATATGATATAGAGTATAATAATTCATAATTTGTTGAAAAAAATTTTAAGTCAATATTTCCAGCCTGCTGGTTAAGATTTTTTAGTTTTATGATCAAATATTTGTTAAATGTAATTCAACTCGAATTGTTAAAGACAATTGATGCTTTAAGCATTTTAAGACTTCATAATTGCTTTAATTTTCATCTTAAAATAATCATACATTTTAGTTAAATAACAATATTAAAATAAAACTTTCTATTTTTATGAATGTTTTTTTTGAGATATATAAAATTAAAATATTACAAAGAAAGTAGAAGCTATTAGCATAAAATAACATAACTCATTTCAAGACTGCTTTTACAATAAAATACAATACTTTAATTCTTGAAATAAAAAATAATATATCCCATGAGACTATTAATTTTAAAAATATTTTCTGCAATTTTAATGTCGGTTTTTTCTGGTTTGTAGAATTCTTATCAATAGATGTATATTCAAAGCCTTGTTAATTGTGGAAATAAATATTTTAACCACTAGAAACCTTCTTTCGATTTACAAAATTTTGATATATTTTGTTTCTTTAATTTTCAGATTTCAAATTTTTGAAGTTCTGGAAGGATTTTTTTCATTTTAATTTTCAATCAAAATTAAATTGAAGATTGTTTTAAGAGTTTGAATAGAAAATAAAGATCAAGATGACTTTTAATAATGACTGCTTATATAGATATTTCAGTAATTAAGGAATACAAAAAACTCAAAGTAAAACGAACTTTGAAAATGTGATTCAACTTTTTTTTGAATTTGAAAATCCAAAGAAGCTCTTTTCTTAAGTAAGCAAAAATCAATCTCAATTTGTTTTTCTAATATTAATACAAGATATTAGAATAGCAAAAATGACTTTCTTAAAAGAAAATACTTCATCAGAATTAATATATTTTATAGTTTGGCTGTCTTTAAGACATTTCAACACAACTTTGTCACTTCACTTTGTTTATGCTTTTAATTTTTCTTATACCAAAATAAAGTTTTGTATCTTGTCCATCTACTTTCTTTAACAATACAAAATCTTCACTCTCTCACCTTATCTAAAGACTTGATCTCGTCAGGAGAAATCCATTCCAGGTAGCCTCTGCCACTTTCAGAAATGTTTTGTGTATAATCTATATACTTATTAATGACTATTTCATGCTCCCAAACTCTTGAAAATCGTGAATATTCACAAGATAGACACCAAAAGGGATTCTTTAATGTTTTATAACATTCTAAACATTTAGGCAACCCTGCTTCAAAGATATTGTCACTTTCATTAGTATCGCAAAATAGACATATAGGAGATCCACTAAGAATTATACCCAAATTGCCACATTTAAGACACTTGAATTCATTTGAAAGCTGGTTAAAAAAAGCTTTAAGATCTAAAAATTCTCCTTTGAAATATCTAGACATCTAAAAACTCACTCTGGGAATTGCAAAATAGAATGTTCCAGGTAATCTTGATTCTCTAAAGTTGGGATTATGGTCATTCAATCAGAAAAATTACTCTGGTAACTTATTTTGCTTGGGTCTGCTTTTAAATAGAGCTCAAATGATTTTGTTAGATTTTTTGTTGTTCTCTATTCATTTTGATAACACCATCCAAAAGTTGTATTGTGAACTCATATTTTTTGGTTTTACTGTTTTGAAATAAAGATCAAATGTTTTTTCTTAATTTTTCCTAATTTTCCAGTCATTTGGTTAATACATTCTAATATCAGTTTATGGACTCGGATTGCCCACTTTTTCCAAGTTTTTTTTTAATTTTTGTCTATTTCAATAATATGCACTAAGTCTGTATTTTACAACTAAATTTCTCACCTCTGCTGCTTTTGAATAGAGTTCAAATGTTTTTTCTTCATTTTTTGTTGTTCCCCTTCTATTTTCATAACAAAATGCGAAATATAGTTGTGAATTTGTATTATACACCTCTGCTGTTTTTTAATAGAGTAAATTGATAACAAATATATATTTCAATTTTATTTTTTATTATTATTTGTTTTTTAATATAAATAAAGCATCGAAATAGTTTTTTATTTAATATTTATAAAATGTAAAAAAAATATTTTATATGTTTTAATCAAAAAATATTTTTTTATACTAAATAAAAATATAACTGTTTTAGAACTATATTATTTTTAATTGTTTTAATGTTTTATTGTTTAATATTATAAATATTATAATAATTAATAACTAATTAAATTTTTTGTAATACTTTTTAATTCTTTGTATTATAAACAGATTAATTATTAAATATTGTTTTAAATTAATTTTAAAAGATATAAAATCTGTTGTTTAATACTTATAATAAATGAGAAACATCAATTTCTGGAACATTAAAAGAATATGTAAAACACTATACAGAATGTTGGGTTGACAAACTAGCCAAATGTCCAGATATTGAAGAAATATCTTAAATGCTTTTAAAAATTGAATGAATGGAAACTTCTACAAACACAACTAATAAATCAATAAAGTTAAATTTTTTTTAAATTTTTCTTCTTTGAATATTAATGATAATAATAACAAAAACAGCAGCAACAACAACAATAATAATAATAGTTTTAGCAATATTGACCCAATTCATTCCACCATTAACAACAATAATTCTAGCATTACTAAACCAATTTATCCCACTACTAATTACCTTTTTCTAAATAATTCTTTACCAATTGATTCCATAACAAGTTATTCCTCTTCAAACATCTCTGCACCAACTCATCTCACTAATAGTTATTTTTTTTCCAATAACTCTAGACCAAATTATTCCACAAATAATTATCCTTTCCCAAACACCTCTGAATCGACTTATACAATGACTAGTAATCTCCCTTCAAATAACTCTGCATCAGACTATTCAATTAATAATTATCCCTCTTCAAATCCCTCTGTACCAATTTATTTAACAATTACTCATCCCACCAAAAAGTTTAATCTTCAATAGTGAGACAAGTTCTTTAAAAACTATTTGAGTTGAGGAGCAATCTTTCTATTTAACATTAAAATAACTGTATATTAATGGTCTCTTTAGGCTTGCCAATTGAACCATCAGGTCTTCTTCAGATGTTTCTACTGGATCTTCTGTCTTTTTCCAAAGATATTTATTATTGTAAGTCGAATAAATGAATAAAATAATTTAAATTTTAGCTTGTCCCTTCTTGTGGATGAGTTTGCTGATGACAGTAGTGTAAAGTTAGAAACTTTGCTAAGTGTATCCAAAAAAAAGATAAAGAAGCCATTTCAGTTGATGTGTTTTATAGCTCTTTTAAACAATCAAAATTTACTGCAGTCATTATTTTGCACAGAACTAATAAGGCAT
Source organism: Geosiphon pyriformis (assembly GCA_016748015.1). NCBI lineage: Eukaryota > Fungi > Glomeromycota > Glomeromycetes > Archaeosporales > Geosiphonaceae > Geosiphon > Geosiphon pyriformis. The sequence goes on from JAAOMT010000597.1 coordinate 905,582, forward strand.
TAAGCTTTATCAATATATAAAAGAATCTTGACTTTATTGTTGGGATTATCTAAGAATGAGAATTTATCTCTACTAAGATTTGCATTGCTCTGATCAATATTTTCCCAGTTTTTACATATATATGTAACTTTATTTTAATTTGTAAATAAAACAAATTTAATAATATTATTTTTATGTATGAATTAAATATAAATTAATTAAAACTTAAAATATGCAACAAAAATATTACTTATACATTTTTTATATATAACCAGTAATTTAAATTTATATTAAGCTATATAAATTAAAAAAACTATTTGTTTTTATTTTATTTAAGTATTTAACAATTTTGTATTTAAATATTTATTTAATTTTTTATTTTAAACATATTTATATATTTAAGTTTTAAATTCTCCAAAAAAATTAAACAGTTATAATTTTGAAATTGATTATGTATATTAATTTTTTTTTATTTTTATTATTTTTAATTATCTTTTTTTTTGTTATCTATTTATCTAAATTTATATTATAAAAATAGTTTTTTTATAAAGTTGTCAAAATTTATTTCATTTTTTATTGTATAAATAATTATTTATATTTACTATAATAATCAAAAAAATATTGTTTAAAATGCAATAAATTATTTAAATAAACAGTAATCAAACTACAACTTAGTATATATTAAATATTACTAGTAAGTTTTTTCGAATCAATAATATCTTAATTAGGAATAATAAAACAATAGTTATTTTTATTAACTATAAAATTATAACTTTTTTTTAACAATTAGTAATTTGCTTATTTTAATTGTTAAGAAGAAAAATTTTTATAGATGCTTGGATATTTTTTAATCAATTAAAAGATTATTAAAATTTAGCTTGTTAAAAACTTATTTAAATATAAATTTTTTGTTAACAAAGTCTTAAAAAAACTCATTTTCAATAAACAGTTTTTGTATTTAGTTTTAGCAGTATTATATTTTATTATTAATTATAGGATTCAGTTTAATTTTGTTTTTATTAGTATATATAATAAAAGTTGAAACTAGTTCTGATATTATTGACAAAAACATAATTGGAATATAGATTGAATTCATATTGTATTAGTTTGACACTCTAACTTACACATAGCAGCTGGCTTTACAAGCAAATCCACAGCTGATTTGTGTTTATATTTCATGAAAACTTTGCACTATCATCTATTAGTTATTGTTCAAAAATATCTGTATAATAAAAAGTACTTTGGTATATTGTATTTTTATTGTTGGGATATAAAGAGTTTTAACCACTTGTTTGTGTATGTGTTTAATGCTAGGGTTCATAAAAACCTGATTAAGTCTTATCTGTCTTGATAAAGTGTCTTGTTGGGTTTAGATTTGGTTTTGTTTTGGGTTTTACAGATGTTTTTTTTGTATATTTTTGATAATATTGTTTATATTGCTTTGTGCAAGAGTTTTTTGTTCAAAAATTGGTTTTTAAAAATTTTATTCATTTTTAATGGTGTTAAAATTGCCAGTAAAAATATTGTAAATTTTGTTTGAAGCTTAGAAACAGCTTATTATATTGATATATAAATAGTTTGGACCAAGTATAAAGCAATTATAAAAAAAAAAGCCTGATTATAAATGATGATTTGGTGTTGCCTAAGGTTTATAGTTTGTTATTTTTGCTTTTTGTTGGAGTTATTAGATTGCTTAATGTTGCTAAAATACTTGGTATTAGCTTTGGTTTTTCTAGATCTTGCTGTTTTTTTTCTGGTATTGATAATATAGTATCTGTTAAGATAGATTTATAGTGTTGCTCTGATCAATCCAAGTGGCTGGTTATATATAGAAAGTACATGATTTGTGTTTAATTTAGATTATTTAGTTTAATATATTGTATTAGGTACCATTTAGACTTTATTTATTAAATAGTAAAAAAATATATATATAATAAATAAGATACATTAATCTATAAAAATTTAAAATCAAAATCTGGTTTGTTTTTGGATTTTTTAAATAATATAATTTATTATTTTTCTTAAGATGACTATTTAATTACAGATTTATTAATTTGCAAATTTTGAATTAATTTTCTTTCTATTTTTTGTGTTTTTTAATTTATTTCAATATCAGTTTAATAAACAATTTTTTGGTTAAAGTAATTAAAATTTTTTATAGTTATAATTTGTTTTTAGTTAATACTTTATTTTTAGTTTTTTAGTTTTTGTATAGAACTTTTATGTTAATAGTTTTAGATAACTTAATATTTTTTAAGATGTTTTATTTTCTTAAATAATTTGGTATTATTTTATTAAGTAGTTGTATAATAAAAAAGATAATGTTTTTAATTAAAAAACTTTTAAGATTAAAAAAAACTGAATTTTCAAGACTTAACTTCTAATTAATTTGCTTTTTTTATTATATTTTTAAATATTTCTGATTTTTAATATTTTGTTTTTAAATATGTTGAATTTATGTAAGTTTGATTTATAATTAATTGCTTGATATTAATATAACTTGTTTATTTAGTTATACTAATAAATTTTTAAATAATTAAATATTATTAATATAAAAATTAATATTGCAATACTTTTTAAGGCTCTAAATTTAAATATAGGTATTATACTATCTAATTTGGTTTTTTTATAATAACTGATGTTATTTATAAGAAAAAAAATACAAAAAAAAAATAAAAAAACAAATTATAAAAATAAGTCAATAGAAAATAGTACTCAATATATAAGTATATTTTTAAAAAATTATAGCATATTGTTAAAAATATGCATATTTACAAGAAATAAATACATTTCCAAGAAATTATAGCACATAGCTTAAGAATAAGCACAGTTTTAAAAAATAATATAAAAAAAAGTAAGAATATATAAGATCTTATATAACAAAAATTAAGTATATATAATAGTAGTATCAGAAATAAAAAAAATACTTAAACAAGTTTTTAGTTAGTTAATAATAAATATTTATAACATATTTTTTTTCAAAAAATAGTTTTCTATATTTTAAAGTAAAATCATCTAAATATTAAATAAAATTATTATTTTATTATTTAATTTATATTATTTTTTTCTTTAAATTAAAATTGCTATTCTCCAACTTTATTAGCAACTTATGCTAATAATATTTACTATTTAATTATACTAGACCAATAACTTTTAATTATAATTATTAACAAAACACTAACTTTTTATTTTTTTTATTTTGTTTTTTTGTTGTTTATTAATTAATTAAGAGATTAAGTATTAAAATCTTAACATCAAAAATAATTTAATAAAAAACCTGTGAAACAAAAGTAAAAACTTAAAAATAGCTTACCAAAAGAACACAATTGTCAGATTAAATTGGTTTTTATGTTAAAAAACAAAATTTAAATAGAAAACACAAATTGAATCTCTGTTTATCATACAAAAGACTTTAACTAAAACTTTTAAATTATAAAAACTTTCAAATTTGAAAACCTTTAAAAATTAACATTAAAATTAACTATTGAACACTAAATTATGGATTTATTATTTATTTCAATATTTCAAATAATTATTTGTAATACTAAATTGCAGAATATTATGCTGATCTTAGAATATATATATTTTTTGTATATTTAAAATAAAATTTAACATTTAAGTAGCTTTAAATTATGTTTTTTGGAATTGGTTTTGTTTTTACTGGATTTTTGTAATTATTGTTAAATTAAATAACAGCATATTGTTAATATTATTAAAGAAAAAATCTAAAAATTGTTTAGTGTAAAATTAAAAGATATTTTGGTATTTTTAATTATAAAAAAGCTAATACTATAACTAATACTGTTTCTTTTTTTAATATAGTACTTTTAATCTGTGTTTAGAAAATTTTTATTATAATTAATAATATAATTATGTTAGATAATACTAAGTATTTTGTTTGTAAAGTTTTTTAAATAGTTTACTATATATATTAGAAAGTCAAATTCTGTACTAAAGTTTTAAATAGTAGTTTAATAAAAAATTTTAATTAAATTTGATTATTACTGATTTAACATTTTAATTTTTACATAATTATCAGCTTTATAAGCAAAACTATAATTAGTATGTATTTTTACTTTATAAAAATTATATATTATAAAATTTTTATAGCTATTTATAAATATTTAAATAATAAATATTATTATAATATTTTGTGTTTTTATTGTGATAAAATTGAATTTTTAGACCACTTTTTTTTATACAAAATAAATATAAATATATACAAAAACATTTTTGATTTATATTTAGTTATTTAAAAAATAATATCTGGTTTATATAAATTATCTTTATATATATTTTAACTGTTTTTTTTATGCTGTTATTAGAGATTTTCGGTTTTTTTTTTAAATGGTGTTAATATCTGTTTGTTGTTAATTTACATTTTTTAGAAGCAATTAAATCTCCAATAATTGAATTTATCTTCAAATTATCTCTTATAATTTAAATTACTGGGCTTATAAATAGAATAACCAATTTTATGTTAGTTATTGTGTATAGTTACTTTGTAATAAAAATTAACTTTTTTTCAGGAATTACTTATTTAAAAGTTCATTAAAATGTATAGTTACTTTGCTGTAAAAGTCAAGTTTTCTGCAGAAATTTTGTTGGTAAACTATTCTAATAATTATAATAAGAAAAAATAAAAATAAAAGAAATATAAAAGAAATAAAATTTTATTTAGAGAATTGTTTTTGCTTTAGAATTAAAGTTACTAATAAATTATTAAAATTGATAATTAATAAATTTTAAAATGTTAGTTGAATTTTGGAAAATATGAAATATAAATATTAAAAAATAGTTTTCAGAATATATTTTATTTTGAATTGTATTAATAAGGATAAATCTAAGTAAAATATATTTTCTTGAAAAAAAAAAGCTTTTCTTTTATACAACTTGTTTTAATACTAATCTATAAATTTAAACTTTTTTTTTATTCTGATTTTAATGAATTAAAAATACATTTTAACAAATTACAAATTGTTTTAATGAACTATTAACTATTTCAGTAAATTATTTATTATTTTTACAAATTTTTACAAATTTTGGCAAATTCTTAAATGTTATCTAGTATAAGGTATTATATAATTTGATTATCCTAATTTCTATTATACAAATTAAATTATTAATTAAATAGTAATCTTTGATAATTTTGATTAAATAATAAGTAATAATTTGAATAATAATAAAAATTATATAGGTAATTTTATGCTAATTAATAACTAAAATTTTACTGGTAATATAATTTCTTCCTTAAAACTGAGTTCTATCGAAATTTAAATATTATCTGTAATATTAAAATAATAGTCTAAAATAATTAAAGTGATTTGGTCTGAAAATTGTTGAAATTTCAGTTTTATAAGTTTGTCAATGTATTAAATCTTTATTAATTGGAGTATTAGATTTTGTAGAACATTTTTACAAGTATTGAATAGATTATATAATCTAAAAACTGTTCTAAATTTGTAATGAGTATTTGTTGATTTAGTTGTTGTCTTAAATTTATTGTAAATTTGTTTTTATTTAATTTTGAGAATAAAATTGGTTGTTTTAGATTCCAGTTTTTGTTTATAAAGTGGTTTTCTAATATAAAAATATCTAAAAATAAGAATATATTTTTGGCTTTGTTTATTAAGATACAGTTAAAGTTTTTGTTAAGTTGTGATATTTGGTAAAATATTAATAGGAATAAATGAAAAGTTTTTTTTTAAAGCTTGCTAAAAAAGTTTTGATAATTGAATTACAAAGTAGTTTTTTGTGTTTTTTATAAGAGTAACAATTCTGAAAATTATTTACTACTGGTATTATAGTTTCTTTTTGAGTTTAATTAATTTGACTTTTATTAATTATTATAGATAAGTCAAAAAATATTTTTAAAGCTAACATTAATTTTTAAAACATTTGTTAAATGTTTTAGAGAATAATTATGATAAAAGTAAATAAATTGGAAATAGAATTTGAAAAAAATTTGAAAAGAAAAATAAAAAAATATTTTTGAGTATAGAGTTTTATATATTTTTGGTTTTAAATTTTTTTTGTAATTATTTACTATTTTTGTTTTTATGTTTGTATATTATTAAAAAAATATTATGTTAATGTTTAATTAAATGTTCAAATTTGGTTGTTGTTTTATTATAATTATTAGTTCTAGATTTTGAAGAATATTTTTGGAGTTAATTAAAGAAGAATGTATACTAATTTGTAAAATTAAAAATTCAGAATTGTTCTTAGAGTGATAGTATTTCAATTAATTTCTATATACAACTTTTGATAGAACTTTGTCATTAAGTCTTAATTTATATGATTTATTGTTTAAAATTTTATGAATATAAAATGATCTGTTTTATTTATGTTTAAATTTTTTATTCTATTGTTTTTCAGTCTTAGTTCTGTACAAAAAAACTTTGTTTTTAACTTTAAATTTATTGGTAACTGGTGACAATTTGTTGATATAATATTTTTTTTGTTAAGCTTGAAAATATTCAATATATATAACTGCTATTTATTTTTTTCTTTTCAATATAGTAAAAAAGATGTAAGCTCTTTGTTGAAATGTTTTTTAAAAGTTTTTTTTATTAATTGGTTGCACAAAATATGTTTTCATGAAGAAATTAATTGGTAATATTGTTATTTTTTTATAAGTCAAATTAAAAAGTATGTGTTTTATAGTATTTTATTTTAATGTTCTATATATTAATAATATTGATAAAATAAAGATATTCTATATTTGTTCAAACTCAATTGAGATTTTGGCTAATGATTTACATAGTGTTTAGTTAATTATTTTACAAATTTATTTATTTATGGATAATATAATAATGATAAAAGTTTAATTGAACATCTGTATCTACAAATAATATCTTTATAAATAAAATTTGCTACTAATTTTGTATCTACTTATTGAATGGCTCTGGTTTCAGACCATTTAGTAAAATAATCTACTGTGACTATTATATAACAGTTTTCTTAAGTAATAATAGATAATGATTTGACTAAATTAATGTTGACTCTGTTAAAAAGTTGTTTAACTTTAATTGAATTTAAAAGTTCAGTAAAATAAGTTTTTTATCTTTTTTAATAACTATTACATAATTCTATATATTGTTAAATGTTTTTTTGTATATAAAGCCAAAAATAATGTTTTAAAATTCTCTAAATTGTATTATCTTTTCTTAAATATGCTAATGATGAGTTTGTATGCATGTTGTAAAGAATGATTTTTTTTTGTTTTTTTGAATTAATCTAAGTAAATTTGTTAGATTTTTTTAATTTTAATTTTAATTTTGTTATAATATAGAAAATATTGTTTTAATTAGTATTGTAATTGCTGTTTGTTGATTAAAGACCAGTTTTTTGGCATAGTAAGAGTTTCCAAGTAATTTTTGATGTTTTTGTAATTTTTGGAATTCATTATTTGTTGATTGTTTTGTTGTTATTAAGTTATTAAGTTGTAAGTATAATTCTAATTTTGCTTTATTCTTAAAAAACTATCTATATTTGTGTATAGTTTTTCTGATTTGTAATATACAATGTATTATAATTAACAAAAAAATTAGTCTATTAAAATTGTTTTGTACTAAGTTTTGATTCTTTTTTATTAAGCTATTTAAAACTAATGTTGTTGATTATAATGTCAAATTTTTTTCTATTTTACAAGTATTATTAAAAATATTTTAAGATTCAAATAATAGCTGCTGCTTTCAATTTAGTAAAGTCATATTTGGTTTCAGTAAGTTTGAGTGTTTTATTAACATAAGCAATAATTTATTTATTGTTATTATTATCTAATTATAATAAGATAATACCAAATTCTATATATAAAGCATTAGTGGCTAAAGAGAACTATTTGTAAAAGTCTAAATAACAAGAACTAAAGCTGTTGTTAATTTTGTTTTAAGAGTTTCAAATGCTTTTTGCTATTTATGAATCTATTAATATAGCATGTTTTTGTTAATTAAATAATTAAAAAGTTTTGCAATGTGAAAAATTTTTTGATAATCTTTTGGTAATAAAAAGCTAATTCTATGAATTTTTTTAATTATGTGGTATTATAAAAATTTGAAAGTTTTTAACAGTTCTAATTGTTTCTAAATTAGATTGGATTTTATCTTTGCTTACAATGTGTTTTAGAAAAATCAAACTTGTTTTTTCAAAGTGACATTTTTTGATGTTCAATTTCAATTCTGCTTTTTGTAATAATTAAAAAACTTCTTATAAATAAATTAAATAAGTTTTAAAACTAAGAAAATACACATTAGTAATATTAAAATAAACAACTATTAATTGCCATAGAAGTTTTTTGTAAACAATATCCATGAATCTTTGAAATATTGCTAATACATTACAGAATTTGAAAAGCATAATATTGAATTCATAGTTTTTTTTTTATGTAGTAAATGTTGTTTTGAAACAGTCTTTTGGATCTATTTTAATTAGTCAATATTTGCTTTCCAAATTTTAAATTGAGAAAAACTCGGTTTTTTTTAGTATATTTAGCATGTTATTAATTTTTGATAGTAGATAGATATTTTTAATTGTAATACTATTTAGTTGATAATAGTCTATACAAGATTTGATCTTGCTATTTTTTTTGACCAGAACTATTGGTAAGACCTATAGGCTTCTTAATAATTAGATGAAACTATTTTTAAGTATCTGTTGCATTTTTTTTTAATGAATTGATAATTAACAAATAGAATTCAATAAACTTGTTTGTATTGGGTAAAGCATCTCTTGTGTAAATTTGATGTTATATAATATTGGTTTTTCTAAGATCATTGTTGTTTTTAGCAAATATGTTAGCATATTTTGTAATTAATTATTTTAATTGTCTTTGCTGTTAGGATTCTAAGAAACCCATATTAATTCGAAAAAGTTTTTTTTTATGATATAGTAGTTTTCAATAATAAAAATAGTATTTGGATTCAGGAGTAATATATGTCTTACAATTTTAATAAAATTAGAAACAGTTTAAGGAATTTTGTTCTAAAAAATATTGCTATATATAACTTCAATTTTTAGTTTATTTAATAAAATAATGGAGTAATTGTTGGAGTTATAAAATATAACTTGAAATTTTTTTATTTTTTTTGAGATGTATATATTAGGAATTGAAATTTTGTGTTTTAAACAAATTTGTTCATTTTATTTAAAGATTTATTAGGTGGTAATTGGTTTTAGACAAATATAAAATTTATGATGTTTTCTAAACAGTATAATAATTGATTAAAAAAGTTAAAAAATCTGGTAAGATTCATTCTGTATATTAAAAACTATATTTATTAGAACTATAAATTATTCAGTTGAACCAAAATCTTGGATTCTTTTATTGCTTTTGCCTAATTGTTTTTTTTAATTGACTAGTTATAAACCTGAAATGTTGATTAAAAATAGATAAATAGCTTTGTTTGAAATATTCAAATCGTTCTTTGTAATAAATCTTGCAGTAATAATAAGTATGTGTTTTATATTTCTCTTTTGGTAATATACAGACTTTTATAAATAAAAGCTTTTTATTGTAGTCATTATATTTGAGTAGAATATAAGATAATTGTTTCTATAGTTTTGGTTTAAAATACCAAACTTTGTTATAACTCCTAGTTTCTTTGAAAATTTTTTTTTCTGTTTTTTTGGCTTAATTGAATATTGATCTAAAAGCCATGTAGGTTTTGGAAATTGGCATTTTTTTTCTTTTTTAAATTTGAATACAGTATTACAGATAATTATTTGAAGTGTTAAAACAAATAACAAATCTGTAACTTAGTGCTCAATAGCTAAAAATATTAATAATTTCTGAAAGTTTTGGAATTTGAAAGTTTTGGTTGAGTTTTTTGTATAATAAACAGAAATTTAATTAATAGTTTTTTCTGTGAATTTTTTTTTAACATAATAGCTAGTTTATTTTGGCAGTTATACTCTTTTAATAAGTTATCTTTAAGTTTTCTACTTTTGCTTTTAGGTCTTTTACCAGACTATTTTTGACATTAAATATTTAATGCTTAATTTTTTTAATTAATAAGTAAACAACAAAAAAATAAAACAAAATAAAAAATTAGTATTCTGTTAATAATCATAATCAAGAGTTATTGGTCCAATATAGTTAAGTATTAGATTTTATCAATATGAAATATTAATAATATGGAATAGATTAATATTTCTTTAATTAAGTAATGATAACATGAATTTGATAATAATTAGATATTTTATTAATATTAATATAATTTCATTTCAAATTATAAAAAACTATTTTTTAAAGAAAAAAGTATAAGATAAATAATTATTATTAGTTACTATTTTGTTTAAGTCTGTTTTTTTTGCTTTTAATACTCTTGCTATATATATATGATTTATGTTATACAAGATTCTTTAACATCTTTCAATTTTTTTAACAGGAATTGTGAAATTTTGGAATTCTGCAATTCTTCAAGAGAAATTTCAAAATTCGTTTTTTTATTATGTCTATTTTTGATTGACTATTTTATCTACTATTATAATTTTAATTTTTATAAATAACATTATTCTTTTCTTTTAATATTGAGTTTTGTTAAGATTTTCTAAATCTCCTAAATCTCTCTTTTGAATTAGCTTCATAACTTTTTTCTTGAGAATTGTTTTTGTAATTCTGGTCTGCAATTCATTAAATTGGGCATTGATTAATTTTTCCAGTTAATTAATAGTTATTGTACTTATTACTAAGTGTAGCAATATTTCTGATCAATCTTAAAATCTCATTTGTAGTCAATAGATAATTTTTATATATATGAGTATATTGTTTTTTTTACTACTTATTTAATTTGTTGTAATATAATTATATTAAATATTTTTTGGTTTTATTTATATATAAGTTCTAAATATTTAGTTTTTATTCTAATTAATAATAGCAAAAGTTTTTGGGAATTTATTGTGTTTATTGATTTCAATTTTCTAATATTACTTCTTTATTTAATATCACTATTCTTAGAGTTTTTAGTGTTTTTCTCATTTTTTCTATTATTTTGTTTACTAAATTTTTAAAAATATGATATTTGGAATTTTGTTTTTTTATTTGAAATTTTTGATTTATTTTTTTGTCTTTATATTAGATTATTTGTTTGTTAATAGTGACTTTTAAACTTTATTTTTGATGTTGAATAAGTTGTAATAATTGTTGTATAAGTAAGTAAATATTGTTAGTAATTTTTATTTTTCCATTTGTTTTTGTTATATGTATTGGTTTTTTATATACTGTTTTTGTAAATCAATTTAATATGTTTGTGTTAATGATTATAATTGGTTCTAAATTTTGTAGAATTTTATCTGATTAAACTAGTATTTGTTGTACTTCCAATTGTAAAATATTACTAATAAATAATAATAATATATTATAATATGGTTTTAATTGATTACTATGTGCTGTTTTAGTTAAAATTTTGTTGTCTTATCTTAATTTATAAGCTCTATATTTTAGAATTTTTTTAATGTAAAATGGTCTATTTTATTTGGGGTCAAATTTTCTACTTCATTGTTTTTCTACTGTTACTTATAAAAATTAAGAATTATAATAATAAGTAAAATAGTCAATTAAAAATAAATTTAATAAAAGAAGAATTGTAGTATTTCAAAATTTCAAAATTCTAGAATTTTTTTCAAGAAATTGCAGAATTCTAGAATTTTTTTTAAAAAAATTGAAAAATTTCAAAGAATTTTATATAACATAAATTATGTATATATAGTAAGAGTATTAAAAACAAAAAAAAAAGATTTAATTCAGTTCAGAACAATAATACTCTTTTTTTTAAAAGATAATTTTCTATAACTTAAAACAGAATCACATTAATATTAACAAAATATCTAATTATTATTAAATCTATAATATTATTAAAAAAATATTAATCATTTTCATACTATTAACATTTTATATTAATAAAATCTAATACTTAACTATATTAAAACAATAGCTTTTAATTATAGCTATTAATAAAATACTAATTTTTTATTTTATTTTATTTTTTTATTGATTTTGTTTTATTTTTTTATTATTTACTAAATGATTAAAGAGATTAAATATTAAATATTTAACATCAAAAATAGTTTGATAAAAAATCTGAGAACAAAAATAGAAATTTAATGATAATTTACTAAAAGAGCATGACTATTAAAATAAATTGGTTATTACACTAAAAAAAAAATTTATAGAAGAAATCATTAATTAAATTTCTGTCTATTATATAAAAGACTCAACCAAAACTTTTAAACTCCAAAATTTTTAGAATTCCCAATATTTTTAGCTATTAAGCACTAAGTTATAGATTTGTTATTTGTTTTAATATCTTAAATAATTATTTGTAATACTACTTTGATACAATATAAGAGTATTTTGTTTCTAATCTTGAATTTGACTGATTTACCTAATAACTGGTTATGTTATTTTTTTGTTTTACTTATGACTTTTGTATATTATTAGTTATTCTTTGCTTTTTGTTTTTTAAAGTTTCTATTAAGTTGTATGTTCTTTGGAAATTGGCTTCTGTTATTGACTCTATTAAATATATATTAATATCTATCTTAACTGGTAATATTGCTCTTTTATCATAAAATAGTTCAAATAGTATTGCTTATGTAATATTTTGCTTTATTGTTCAATAAGCAAATAATACTAATAATATAAATACATTCTATTTATTTTGGTTTTTTTTGGCTAATTTTGACTATTACTTTATACAATGTTTTATTTATTTTTTTAACTAAGCTATTTGTTTATGGATTATATAGTAATGATAATAGTTTCTTAATTTTAAATTTTTGACTTAATTTTATTAATATTTTGCTTACAAAGTAAGTTCTTTGGTTTAATAACAATTTTTTTGAACATCTATGTTAACAAATCAAATTTTGGTGTATGAATTTGGCTTTTAATTCTATATCTGCTCTTTGAATTGCTTTTACTTCTGGCTATTTTGTAAGATAATCTATGATTACTGCTATATATTAATTGTTTTTGCTGATTATAATTGATGATCTGACTAAGTTAATTCCAATTTGATCAAATAGTTGTTCCACTTTAATTAGTTTTAGCAGTTTACTGGATTTTTTTTTTTTTTTTTATAAACATCACAATTTTGAATATATTAAATGATGTTTGGATATATAGATGGCCAATAGTATTTTTTTCTGGTTTTTTTATAATTGCTTTTTTATGAAAATATTCTGCTGTTAGATCTGAATATATATTGAACAGTATTTTTTTTTTTGGTTCTGTAATTACTCTGAGTAGTTGGTTTAGATATTTTTTGTTTTTTTTATATAATATATTTTGGTAAGTAATAAAGTATTTTAATTGTTGTTTTATGTTGTTTTGTTTTTTTTTGAGATAATTTTTTCTTAAACTATTAAATATTAATATAATATTAGAGTTATTAATATTTTTGTATGTTTATTTTTTGTTATATTTTTGAGTAAAAATGTTTTTAGATTTGTTTTATTTATAACAAACTATTAGCATTTTCATTTTTTTTTCTTTTTATAATTAAATAATAATAGTCTTATTTTCTATTTTGCATGATAATTGTTTCCAAATTTTTGCTTCTGAATTAATGTTAATTTTTTGTAATCAGTATACATATTGAACTTTTAATTTAAGTATTTTTTCTATTTGATGACAGTCCAATAAATAACTAAGTATTCTAATATTAAAATTTTATAGTTTTTCTCAATTGAACTTAAATTTTGGCTGGCATATACTATTAGATATTTTTGTTTATTGGTTTTTTTTTGTGACAATACAACTCTTAATGCTTAACTAAATATATTAGTAGTAATAATAAATAATTTGTTGTGATCTGAATAAATTAATACTAGAATTTGAATGAGCTTTTTTCTCAAGATATCAAAAGCTTTTTGTTAGTTTTCAGTTTATTTGTATTTAATATTCTTTGTTTAAAACTGGTAAAATGGTTGTGTTAGTTTGAAAAAGTTTTAAATAAAGTAACAATAATATTTAGTAAATTCCAAAAATGCTCTTAGTTCTGTCAAGTTTATTAGTACTAAAAAATTCTTAACAATTTTAATTTTGTCTGAATCTGTTTTAATGCTGTTTTTGCTTATGACATGTTCTAAAAACTTGAGTTTAGTTTTTTCAAAAAAGTATTTGATAGCATATAATTTTAGTTCAGTTCTTCTTAATCTTTTAAACATTTGTTAAAAATAGTAAAAATAATTATTAAATGTTTTGGAAAACATGTTTGGTATTATTCAAGTAGACTATTACTAATTTTCATAGTAGTCTAATATAGACAATTTTTATTAATTATTAAAGCATTGGTTAAGTTAAATAGTATAATATCAAATTCAAAATTTTTTTCTCTGATAGTAAATGTTGTCTTTTTTTTGTTGGCTGAATTCATAACTACTTATCAGTAACTACTATTTAAGTCTAATATTGAGAATTTCTTCTAAAAGCATTAAATAGTTTTTGAATTTATGAAGTTGAATAATTGTCTTTAAGAGTTACACTATTAAGCTTTATATAATCTATACAAAAGCAGATTTTTTCATTTTTTTTTTGAATAAGTACTACTGGTAATAATTATTGGCTCATTAATAATTAAATTAATCTGTTGTTTAACGTTTGGTTAATTTCTTGTCAGATAATTTTATGGCTTGCAAATGATATTTTGTATGCTTTTTGTTTGATTAGTATTGCATCTTTAATTTTAATTTGATGCTAGATAATATTAGTTCTGTTAAATTTATTTTTATTGACAAAGATATTAGTAAAATTGTTATATAGCATCTTAAGTTACATATATTAAAGTGGGTCTAAATTCTCTAAGTTTATTTGCAACAACTGTTTTAATTGTAGCAAATAATATTTTTTTATTTGTAAATTGTTTGTGATATAATATTTACATATTTATACAGTTGTAAAAAATCTAAAATAGTAGTTGATAATTGGTTCTTAATTTTAATGCTTAACTATCTAATTGTAGTTTTATTTGGTATTTATATGAAGTTTTTGGTTGTAATATATATTAGAATTTTAATGTATTTGTAGTTTTTGGCTGGTATGTAGAGATTGATAATAGCAATTTTTTTTAACTCACAAATGTTTGGTTTAGCTTCAAAAATCTGGAATTAATTTTTTACTTTTCTTTTTATAACTAATATATACTAGTTATATGGTAAAATGAAAACTAATTAATAGGTGAAAATAATTTTTTTCTGATTAATAGTTTTTTTTTTTGCTATATTGACTGATATTTTTACTTTACTTATAGATCTAAATCACTTTATTTCTTTTGCTGTAATTCTTAATTTTTTTCTTGTTTTTACTAATACTAACTGAGCTATTTTAGCTAAAAGCAAAAATTTTTTCTGTGCTATATTTTTATATAGTTTAATTATGTATCTTTTTACTAAGTTATTTTGTAGTATTACAATAATATTTTTTATTTATTCTGTATCAATTATTTTTTTTCTTATTTTTTGCTAAACTAAATTTAAAAACTAATTACACAATTTTTATTGTTAGATTTTTTAGTAATAATTTTAAATCTATGCTAAAACACAAATAAAATTCCAATTTAATGGCAGTTTTTTTAGAATATCTAAGATCAAATCTTATATTAGTATTATGTACATGTTTTGGCATGATACTTTTATTATTATTACTAAATTATTTGAGTTCCTGTTTCTTTAAAAGATTTAAAAGTGCAATATATTGTTTGAGGTTTTTGTTGAAGTTTGAATTGTTGTTGTTGTTATTGCTATTGTAGTCAGAATAGAATTATTGTTGATATTATTATTAAAGTCTAAATTGTAATTGAATCTCAATTTCAATTTCAAAATACATTTATTGATTGGTTTTTTTTCTTTAGAAATTGAATAAATTTATGCATAATAATAAATTATAAATAAGATTACAATTATTACAATATTCAAAGTCATTAAAAATTAGGCAATATTTACAAAGTCTAGTATTTAATTATTTTAAATACTGCTTTTGTTTTTTTTAAGTAGGTGTTAAATCTTGATAATATTTATAAAATTGTTTTGAATTATTCATAATATCAATAAATATGTTTGAATTGAAAATGAAAATAGTTTTAACAGGTTTTGATAGATTATTTTTAATTACTAATATTTTTCTGGACAAAATATCTTCAATTTTAGCAGTTGTTATTTTCCAAATCTTGTTTTTGTCATATAAACAACTGTCTAAATATGAAATTGCTCAATTTTATACAATATAAAAGATATTTTTTTGCTCACCCAGTCACTTATAAGAATTATGTATTAATATAAAGCATTACATGTTTTTCTTTGACCAGAAATATTGTTCCATATTTTTTTATTAAGTAATGTTTTTTTACAAATAAAACATAGTTTGTTGTCTTATTTTTCTTGTTATTTTAGATATTCAAAGTATTTTTTGTAACATGGTTTACAATAATAATAGGTATATATTCAATAATTTTCTTTTAACAAGATCTAAGCTTTTATAAATAAAAGCTTTTTATTATAGTTAATATATTTAAGTAAAATATAGAGCAGTTTTTTTTTGGTTCTAATAAGTAAAATACATGTCAACTATTAACTATTTTTTTGTGGTAATAGTGGCTGTTAGTTTATTTTCCTCTTTTTTTTTCCTTTTTTTGTATTAATTAAGTATTGGTAGTAATTTGTTATAGTTATTATTAGTTTATAAGACTTGATAAACTCTTAGGTAAATTTGTTGTTTTTTTTTCGAATTCTATTAATAATTGAGATAAAATTGTTTTAAAGTAACTACAGGTAGCTAGTATTCGAATATGCTAATTATTTTGACTGAACTGTAATTTTTGAGTATTTTAGTTAAATATAACATTGGTCTTTGACAGCCAGTTATTACCAATAAGAACTTGATATTGTGTGGCTTTCATGATAAAAACTTTGATAAAAGTGACAATACTATTGACTTTAAAAAAAAAGTTATTGATTTTGTTGATAAAAATCTTGGTGGCTCTATTAGTAATAATAATTTTAATGCTGACAGTACAATTAACTTGTGACTTAATTGGTTTATAAGTTGTTATGTAATAATGCTGTCTGCTAAATTATTATTAAGAATTAGTTTGATAGAATAGCCATCAATTTTGGCATCAGTATACATAATAGTAATTAGTTTGTTATTAAAAAAGGCTTTACTAAAAAATAGGGTTTTTGATTGGTTTTCCAACTTAAATAAAAAAATAGTAGTTAATAATTTATTTTTTGTAACAATTGCTAATGAGATGTTGTTAATAAATAGTTGGTGATTGGTTTTTAAGTTGTTAGGTGAATTGTTTTTTGTTACAGCCAAAAGGCTTAAATAGTTCTGAAAATTCGGGTTTTAAATGTACTTACTTCTCAAATTTCTTGAATGTAATCTTGATATTTAATTTAAGAAACTGGATATCAGTTGGTGCATAATTATTACTAATCTTTAGTTCTGTTGTATATATATAATTCTTGTTCTTTAATTTTTAGTTGATATTAAAGCTAAATTTTGTAATAGTGTTTGAATAAGTTAGAATTGATAAATTACTTGTGGCTGTGGTTAATAGATTACTAGTGTTAAAGTTTAATAAACTAAAAGTATATATATAAATTGTTATGTCATTTGGAAGTAATATGGTTAATATAGATATAATTTTAATGAAAAATTTTTGGTGTAGTTTTGAATTTAAAATCTGTGATCAGAGTTTTTATATTAGTTTTCTAATTAGAAATTATTAAATTTAATACAGCAATCTGTTTTTAAATGATCTTGTTTATTATAGTAATAACAATTACATGTTTCTTGCTGTTATGATTAATTTGTTAATAATGATGACAAATATAATTAATTTAGAAATAATTAAAGTTTTTTTGATTTTTACGGTAAATAAATTGTCTAATTGTTAATTAAGTATTTTTTTAATTTTTGGTTAATAGAAGTACTAAATTGTTTCAACTTAAAATTCAATTTAGATGATTTATTTATGACTAGATTTACAGTTTGGACATGGTTGGCTTTAAGTTCAGCCAATTCAAAATGTCTGGCATAAATGACTGTATTCTGAAGAGTATTTGGGTGTATTAAACATACTTGTTGTAACAAACTACTATGTAATTCACAAATAAATTGATTTAGAATCTATAATGCTATAAAGTAGTTAGTATTGATTGTTTAAATTTAATGCAGATTTCTGTGGAAATTTTTTAAATAAGTGGTGACTGTTTCAGTATTATTTTATTTAATAATAGTAAAGCTAATTAACAGGCAATTGATACTATTATTATTACTAAAATACTATAAAACCATGGTTTTAAATGTGTTAAAATCTTGATTTACAAGATTCTAATACCACAAGTTAACAATAGTCTAAAGAAAATATGAAATAGTTTAAAGTGTTCTGGCATTATTTTATTTATTGGTTGTAATGGCTTTTGCTATATTATTTAGCCATACTTAAACTTTGTTCTTTTTACTGGTAAATTTTTTTATTTGACAATTGGTGTATATGTCATTTATATAAGTAATAATGTTGTTGTGGCTGTTGTTGTACAGCAATTGGTGCTATTAGTATTTGATTAATCAGAATAATAAGAAGTAAGTTTTCTGAAAAAATAGAAGTTGAATTTAGATTATTCAAATTTGATTGGGTTTAAACAATTGAAATTATAATTTTTAGATTAATTGAGATTAGGTTTTGATTATTATTTTTCTAATTACTATTTTTTTTTAAATTGGTGTCTTTTTAATAACTGATAGATCCAAAATTTGGTTAAAGAAACAGCAATTAAAGTTTTAATAATATTATTAATTATGATTTAAATCTTTCAAAAAAATTGTTATAGATTCCTAATAATTTGTTTTTTTTTTAATTATTTTGGAATGATATTCTGAATAATAGTGTTTTCATAGTTAATAATAATATGAATCCAAATAGTATGTAGATAGTATTTTTTGGTATATAATAGTATAACAGGTAAATAGACATAATATTTTTAATAAAAAAATTTTGGCTTTTAAATTTTTTTTATTAGATTATAATTTTTATTTGTAAATTTTTTTCCAAAAAAAAACTCTGTCTTCTTAATTTTATGATCACGACTAAAGCAAAGAGTAAAAAAGCTGTACTTAATATTTTTTCTGAGATATCTAATAAAATTTTAACCAGAGGAGCTCTTTTTGTTGTAAAAACAATTAGGCAAAATATTTTAGAAGCTTTTTTTTTACTTAGTAATTGTGAAAAGCTGTCTTTGATAGCTACTGAAGCAATTTTCTTTTTTTTGGCTGGTTTTTTATCAGTTAAAGTTCTCTCAAAAAGACACACTTGAGTTAATCCTAGTGTTGTCTTCATCTTAATTAAGAGTCTAAAAGTTTTTAATAATAGACCAGTAAACAAGCTGGTCTTCCCTTTTGTAGCTTTATTATCTGGTGTTTTTAGTACTATCTCTTCAAAAAAAATGTTCAAAAAAACCAAAAGTTCAGAAAAATAGGAGCAATTGCTTGTCTCTGCTATTGTTATACTAAACCTTTTTGTGATTTCAATTGAGATCTTAGATAAAATTTCTTTTGTATTATTCAGCATATTATCCAAGATGAGCCAAAATCAACTATTAGCTGTGTTGCCAAATGTAGTGTTTTTTGGCAGATTTTTACTGGTTTTGGAAGTAAAGCAACTATCTTCTGTGGTTTCTGGTGCTGCCATTGGTGGTACTTAAGAAACTATTACTAATTGTCAAAAGTTTTTACTGAACAGGTGGTTTTCTTTCTGGTGCTTAGTACTATTTTTAAGATTAAATTGACTCATGTTAAGGCTGTTTTTCAGTCTATACATGGTTTTTTGAGTGTAAAATCTGTTTTTAAGGACAATATAAAGCTCTTCTGTGTGAAGTTTGCATCTCAAAGTTCTTTAAATATTGCATTTTTGTTAAAACTTACAAGCTTTGTTCACTTTATTACTCTCAAAATTGCCAAGTTTTTAGTGGTTTTTAAGTCTGGTTCCCTTTTTGCTGCTGTTGTATTATGTGATATGTCTTTAGTTGTATCTATTATTAATATTGGGACAGCTTTCAGTGTGTTTGGTAGTATCACTTATGTTGTGTTGAAACCTGCTGGCATTTGGCAATATGTGGTTGTTTTTTTTGAAAAATTAAACTCTGCTGTGTTTGTTTTGAATTATTGGTTAATTTTGATAGGCAAAAATAGTACTAAAATTCTTTCCTTGGTGAATCAGAATAAAATTATTCTGTTTTATAATAGGTTTAAGACCAAGTTAGTCAATCTCCCCTCTGGCTGCATAGCTTTTGAAATTAATAATATAATTTTTCAAATTGGTAATTAGACATGTTTTATTTTCTATTTTTCTAAGTTTAGTTGTTGTTTCCAGTTTGTTTTGGTTATATTTGGTTTTTTAGTTGATTTGAATGCTACAGTATTAAAGATTAGTACACTAAGAAAGTACTGTATCTAATAAAAAACTTCTGGTAATCAACACTGTTTTTAATGTCAAAGTTCAGATCATCTGGCTTTGAATTATAAAATGTCTTCATTTTTTCTTTTTAAGACTCTCAAAATATTTATTTCTTATAGTATTGGTGACAAGTCTTATGTTAAAACTGCTGCTTTTGTGCTTTTTTCAGTTTTTAGTACTTTGAATGGTTTAGTTTTTTCTATTAAAATCATATCTGATAATTTTGTGGTCTCTTTTTGGTTAATATCTTTGGAATCTGATTTGGTCAAGCTTATTACTTTGGTTAATTTTATTGTTAAACCAATTGGCTCTATGGTTAAAATGTTTGAACAGTTTATTAATAGAAATTTGGCTTTAAGTAGTAAGATTGGCCTTAAGTTTAAAGAGGTTTTGGTATATATGGGTATTTTTAGCAAGGCTGTAAATAAGTTAGAGCAGAATATAGTTGCTTTAAAGAATAAATATGATTTTAATAACATTGATATGACTGGCCTTTATGTGAATTTGTTTGATTTTAATGATAATATGTTTTCTAACTTAATGTCACTCTGGAAATATGAATCAGCTGATGTTAAATCAGATGTTTTTAGAACAGCTAATTGGTTAATAGATTTGGTCCCTATTAGTATTTTATTGTTTAAGATTATTCAAAAAATGTTATTTTTAAGTAAGTTTTCTTCTATTGTATTAAATATAGTATAACCTAAATTGGCTTCAGTAGCTGGTTATATGTAAAAAGCATGTGAACTATATTTAGCTCTAAATCACTTAATTTGGTCCTAATTTTTAATTAATGGTTGGACCATACTCATTAAAACTTTAATAAAAAAAAATTTTTTTCTTAATTTTTTAATTTTAAATATAGTTAATTATTGTCTTAACTTAGAATATTATACAATTTTAATAAATTTAACTTTTAGATAATAATTGTTTAACTTTTTTAATATTATAATTGATTATAAAATTGGTTTTTTTAAAAAAATATCTGTTATTTTTAATAATTGTAAATTAAATAAAGTTTTTTTAACTAAAGGCTATGATATCTTTATCATAAAAATTTTCAAAAAATATTTACAATTTTTAATTTCTGATTTGGTAAAATAATAATTAATAAAAAATTTATACTGTTTAAAAAAATTTAAAAACTCCAAATTAAAACAATTTTCTATTTTAAGATTTTTAAAACTGGTTTTTTTATAAAAAACAGTTTTAAGATTTGGTTTATTACAAATAGTTAAATTTTTAAATGATTTTCAGTACAATTCAAAATTTTTAAACTATTATAGTCATCAATATTTATTTTTCTTAATTTTTTAATTAATAAAATAATATTATTAAAACAAAATAATTTTCTTAACTTACTTAAACTACTATAATTTAACTCAGATTAAATTAAATAATATTTAAAACAATACAAGCTTTTTAATGTTTAATCTATAACTTTTTAATTAAATTATTATTATAATACAAATATTTTAAAGCCAGATTGTTGGTTAAATCTAATCTTTTTAAAAGATTATTAAAACAATACAATTCTTCTAACTTGGTTAATTTAATTAAATTAGGACAGTTTTTAACTTAGAATTTATTTTTTCAGTTTACTTTATTAGAAATATCTATTTCAGTTATTTTATTGTTATTAATAAAATCATCATTATTTAGGGTTTTTACCAGATCTGATCGAGTTGTTTTTTTATTTAAGCCCAAATTATCTAATCTTATTTTGTTAGTATTGATTAATTATTGTTTGAATAAGAAAAAATTTTTAATTTCTTTAATTCTTTTATATTTAAGTCAGTTAAATAATTATTATGAATGTATAATTCTTTTATTTGTTCACAGTTTTTTATTTTCACATTAGTTAGTTTATTATAAGAAGTAATAATTTCTTTTAGTCTTGAACAGTTTTTAATAAGTAAATCTGTTAATTTATTATTACTCAAATTTAAACTAATTAATTTAGGAAAATTCTTAATTACTAATTTTTTTTTAAGTTCTGTTTGTTATAAGAATGGCTATGTTTTTAATATAATATTATGTTGTAATACATTATGAAAATTATATTGATTTTAGACAAATAATATCTTTATATTCATTTCTGACAAAAAAACAAATAATATTATAAAGCTACTCTTGTCTTTTGTAATCTAATAAAGCCAGTATTAATATTAAAATGAATAAAGCTTTGATTTCTCTGATAATTTCAAAAATATTTGATTTTTTAACTTTTAATAAATTAAATTCAGTAAAAGCACTATTAGCAATCAGCTGAGTTTTAACAATTCCAAGATTAGCAACTTTAAAAAAAAAATGCTGATATTTTTACAAACCACTTAATTTTTTAAAGAAAATTCATAACACTAAATTGAGATCTAAGTATTGAAAGCCTTTTTTAGCTTTATAATATTAAGTTTTATTTAATCTAGCAACATTTGATCTTTTTATTACATCTACAATATAGTCTATACAATCTATATTTGTTTTTTAATACAGTTTTTTAATCAATTCAAAACTACTATCACATTTAAATTTAGTATGTTCAAGTACCATGAAATTTAATTTGATACTTTCATAATAACTGCAAATTATTAAATATAAATAAAATCAAATAGTAGCATTATTTTTATTTTGTCTTCTTGCATTATTACAAGTGATCTTCAAATATTTTTTATCTTTATTTAATTTCTTTATTCTATTGAATACTATGCTCAGTGTACTCTTAGGATCTTTGCCAATTATTTCATCTTTATTGAAAACATGATTAATTTGTTCATGTATTGCTTTATTTTGAATACCAAATAAATGTACTTTACATGGACTGAGATAATAAATTTTACTTACCTGTTGATCAAAATGGGGCACATAAACATTTTGTGCCCAATTATAACTGTAATGAGTAGTAGCATCAATACTATAATAATCAGCTTTATCTCTTGTCATAAAATGCTCATTTACTAATTTTCTTTGCTCTTCTGCTAATTTTGCATTTTTGTTGTAATAATTTCTCTCTAATTTAGCTTTAACTAAATATTTTTTGAATTTTTTTAATAAATCTTTTGCTTCTTTTTCTCTACAAGCATTATACTATAAGCCATTCTGAAAATGTTGGCACGTGTCACATAAATCTATTTTTGGATTCATGATTTGAATATAAGGCATTAATTGGTGTCATAACTTGTAGAATGCATCATACTTTAACAATTTCAATGCGTTATCATTTTCAAGACCTGCAATAAAATTACAATAGTCTGATTTATAATTTGTTTCAGTTGGCAATAGTATAAGTGATTGAGTAATACAATTGATATTTCTACCAGAACTTGATAATCCATGAATTTCAGCATAATTTTTGAGAAAATTTTTTATGATAGTAGCAATGATTATATCTATGGTTATTTTGGTTTTTTATCATGGCACTCTTTTTACATTACCATAAACACGTAGTATTATGCCATTTGTTGCTAGATAGTTTCTGATATTTTCGAAATAAGTATAACTAATTCCTAATATATTGAGATATATTTGCTGACAAAGTAGCGTATTGCAATCTTAATAGTAAAATGTTTGCTTATTAATACATGTTTTGTTTTTAAGACATCAGTTGGCAATTATTTCTTTATCATTCAGTGCTTTCAGTTGGACTATTAAAAATATATCTTGTTTGGATTTAGAGAAAGCTTGAAATGCCTCATACAATTCAACAAACTTTTCTTTTAGAATTATTTTTGAGCAACCACAATTGCAACCAATCTCTAAGAAACACATTGCTTTTTCATATTCAGTAGAGCCATTGTAATTATTATTATTATTTATATATAGGTAATTCTATATATAAATTTTATCACTTTTATAACAGTAATTTACATATGTGTTCAAATAAAGACATTAATTTTGAGTTGATCTAAGACTCTAAACTATTTTACTATTATTGTAGTTTCTGTTGATCATTAAGTCTGGAATAAATTATATTTGATTGAAACTTACATTACTACTCTGGCATTTTTAAGTTAATGGTCTAAGTAAAATACCAATGATAAATTCCAAAGAAAACTCCTTGTCATTTGATCTAAAAAAATAACAAAATAAAATAAAATGCATTAAATTACAAATATTGTAGCAGTGTGATTCCATTTATTACCTTATTCAAAATACACAAGAATTACAATGAAATTCAATAAAATGACTATTTTTATTTTAGCAATAATCAACTCAAATTCTATGACCACATTAATCTTATTGAGAATAATCAAACATAGACTTATCTTTCTTTTTTTTTGTTACACATTACCAGTATTTCAACCAATATAAAAGCATGATAATATTTAATTGCATACTCAATTACATAAGACAGTTTTTGTAGTTACACCCTCTATACAATTATCAGATTCCTGGGAACTGATAGGGCAACTGTAAAGGCATGACTATATATTTATCTAGTAAACAAGATAATTTCATTTGTTCTTTCTCAAAAAGCTTTCATTTTTTTTTGTGTCTGCCCAACTTGTTATTCCAAAATCTATCAAATAGATGTCTCTACTGTCATTAACTAAAATATTTTTTTCTCAAATGTCATTTTGGAGAATGTCATGTTTGTAAATAGCTTCTAATGCCTTAAAAGCTCTTGAACTTTGCTGTTTCATTATTTTATGCTTATTTAATAGAGTACCAACAATGGTCAATCTAATAATGAAACCTATTCTTCTTCCATAATATTCATAACAAACCAATTTTGAAAAATACTGTCTCTGGATATTAGCAAGACTTTTATAGATCTCTACTTTTTTTTGCATTTCTTCCAGAACATATGATAATGCTTTTGCCAAGTTGACAGTCTTTAAAGTAATTGTTTTACTGTAAAATTTGCATAAGAGCATTTTATCACTTCAGCCTTGACCTAGTATATTTATAAACTTAAAATTTGTAAAAGCAAAATTATGTAGCTTGTTGGAAGCATTGGGTAATTGTTGATATATAGATATGTTGGTAGTTGATTGTTGATTTGCTAATTGGATAGAAAATAGATTAAAAAATTCAGGATTATCCTTTGTTTGTCGAGCCAAATAAGTGTATATCTTAAGCACTGGCGGAGATTTTGATTGTAGTGGAAGAGTTTCTGAGATTTAAAGTATTGTGTGCTCTCAGTATAGAAACTAGTAATTATTATAAATAGTTGCAATACCATATTTACACTCATTTGCTTCCATATAATTGTAGATTTGTTGAATCACTATTTTTGCCTTGTCATTATTCTGATAAAACTCAGGAAATGTCTTTCCACCAATATCTTCTAACACACACTTTTTTTAGTTTTGATTACTAAGATTAATAATTCTCCAAGATGACAATTAAAGTCTGATATACCAGGAGCATGGGTTTGAAGCCTTGAAAAATTATAACCTTCTGATAACATAAGTCTATTTAACACTATACAAATGTTAGAATTCAAGGCATCATGAATATTTTCTTTATTAGTCATTACTCTATCTTTACTAAATTGTGGTCTCTCAAATCTCAGTTGTTGATCAAAGTGGAATTGGTTCACTTCTTCAAGAAAGTTATCCCAAAACAGTACACTTGTTAGTGGGTTACTATTGACTTTTATAATGGTTTTCAATATAACATCTGTTGAAAAATATCTTACGAGTGATGATATAAATAACAGTGCATCTTTCAAGCTAATTTTAACTAGAAAAGTAACTTCAGTTAGTGATAAATCTACAGTATAGAAAACCACATTACTATGTTTATTCTATTCTATGTACACATTACTCTATTTCTCCAAAAAAAGTATTTTTCTATCTACTAATGCTTTTCATTTTCATTCTTGTACTTTTTTTGTCTCAAATTTTTCTTCAATTCACATAACTTATCTTCCTACTCACCTTCTATTAACTTTTTTAGCTTCTTATCTTTCTTTTTCAGCTCCTCTATGCATCTCTCATACTGGATTTTTATGTATTCTAATTCACGTTTAATATCTTTAATGCTTGTTATGCTGTTTGGTGTGTTTTTTATGATTTGGGAAGATATGGCTTAATATATGTTTGGTTCTTGTTAATAACATTTCAGATCTTTGATTTATCAATATAAATTTACTATTTAGATACAAATTCATCTTTGTTAAATTATTACAATAATCAGAGTTTTTATCTCCTGTCATATGCTTATATTATATAATTGGTTTTTTAATAGTTATTGTATTTTGCAATATTCATTAATTGATAATTTGCCAGTTAAGAATATAAAATAATCTAAATTAAATAGAAAAATGTGATATCTATTTAATTAGTAAAAAATTTTCAAGTATAAATGCCAATTTTGGTTCTTACAACTACTATTAAACATGTAAAACTTACTTTTAAAAACTATTCTTTTGCTTACAAAGAGTATAATATTACCAAATTTATATTATAAAGTACCAAAAATCTCAACAATTCAAGAATAGATATTACAATATAACAAATTGTTTTTGGCACAGGCAACAAGAACAGCATTGCAGTTCAATTTAAATAAAAACTCTTCAATAGTAATTGAAATCAAAAATGAGCAATATAAAAGTAAGTCAAAGTAATAAGTTGAGTTTTTTACATGTTTTTGGACTTGAAAAAATTAATTTTACAATAAAAACCAATAAATTTATCTTCAAAATAATAAGCTTAATTTTTATATTTGGAATCACAAATGTTATTTTATGTCAAATAAAGCTTTTGTTAAAAAAGTAACAACATTTTGAATTTTATAAAAATAATTACCTAAGATTCCAGATTATTAAATAATGTAATTTTCATATATATATGACTAGTTATGTGACCAAGTTATTTTTAAATATAACAAAACTGTTTTGGTTTTGTGTATTATTAATCTGCATTATACAATATTAATAGATTGATTATTATTTTCAAGTAAATTATTAATTAAATTATTTTTGTTTTAAATTAATATTATTATTGTTTTATTTATTTTAATATTAAATTAAATTCATTTTATTATTTTAAAATAAAAATAATTGTAAGTTTTAAAATTGGAAAAAATTAAACCAGTATTAAATATATTTTTATTATTATTTTGTATATATATATGTAATTTTATATTAATTTAAACTTATTAAATAAAAGTTTATATATTTTAATTTGTAAATAAAACAAATTTAATAATGTTATTTTTAAGTATTAATAAAATATAATTTAATTAAACTTAAAACATACAACAAAAATATTATTAACATATTTTTTATATATAACTAGTAATTTAAACTTATATTAAGTTATATAAATTAAAAAACTATTTGTTTTTATTTTATTTTAAATATTTATTTATTTTTTTATTTTAAACATATTTATATATTTAAGTTTTAAATTCTTTCAAAAAATTAAACAATTATAATTTTGAGATTAATTATGTATATTAATTTTTTTTTTAATTCATTTTATAAGTACAGTCTAATTATTATTTAGTATACAAAAACAAAGCAAGTAAATCAAATTAAACATGGCTTATGCTTTTTCTATATATAACCAGCCATTTAGACCAATCAAGACAATACTATACATTTACAAAAACATTTAAACTATTGTTTAAACCAAAAAAAACAGATACAGTCTGTACAAACCAAAACTAATAGCAAAAAACTTAATAATATCAAGCAAATAAACCATTTTTTTAGACAAAAAGTTGAACAAATTATGTAACGAATCAAATACTATACTTGTATTACAGACTAGACTACTCTTTTCTATATTTGCTCTAAATTTAGATCTTAATAACCACAATCTATTGTAATGTTTATTAGCCAAATAATAAATAAAATCAACTACTGTTAACACCACTCTCTTTTTATCTTCAAACTTAGATATTGTCTTATTAATTCATTCCTTAAAAACAAAGTCCTTGCACAAAACTATCTATATACTAATATTTAAAGCATCTGAAAAAAGAGTGTACAAAACTGAGAATAATAATAAAAAACAATCTTTTACCAAAAACCTTCACAGTTCAGCATAATAAAAAAGAATATTAAAGTACATAAAAGCATCCTTAGAGCAAGTAAAAGCATGATTAGACAATTCAATATTACTACATATCAAGTACAAAACATTTGAATAATTTTGTCATATAGTTTTTTATAAATAGTAATTGACAACTTTTTGTGGATGGCTTTTATTAAATACATACACAAAGTAGCCAACTTTTTACTGGTAAAACTGGCTAATATGTAAAAGTCTGGAGGCAGTACAATTTCAATTTATATTTCAAATAAACAAACTGTCTAAAACATCTATATTAGAACCTGCTTCTCATAAAGCTTGATAAACAGTCTAATAAATATCTCAAACAAAATAGTAAGCATTATCTAAAACCATATAATTATCTGTCACAAGAATTCTATTACAAATTACAATAAAAAGACCAAATATAACCATGTTGCAACACAAACAAAAACATCTGTCTGATTATTATCAAAGTTCTCTGAATGGTTTTTTACTTTTATTCATCTTACAAAAATGTCCTTTGATCTTATTAAATTAATAATATGATGTCTTTTCACCCAATATTTGTTTTGGAAGTTAGACCAGCAAGGCTTGTTTTCTAATAAACATGTATTTAAAGTTACTTGGCTATTTATATGCAAAACTACTATACAAGATAATAGAACACATTCTAAAGCCAAAACAATTGCTTATAATTTTAACAACATTAAAAACAACAATTCATGCACTTTAATATTCACATCTATATTAATATTAGAAAAGTAAGCCATAATCTCATTAGCCACTTTCATTATATTCAGATCTATCAAAAAGCCATTAGTATAAACATTAATTATTCCAGTCTATATTTTATATAAGTGTTTACAAATATTTAAGAACTTATTTAAGTAAAAAAATTAGAACAACTCAAATTAGCAACATTTTTAATAGACTTTATAGAGAATTGTTTATATATACCAAAGCTTTTTTAAACCATAACAGTATTAAACCTCTTGAACTTAATTTCTTCCAATATTGAAATGTCTTTTAATCCATAATTAAACCATACTAGTTTAACAAACTCTTTTTAAAAGCAATACCAAAACATTTTAAAGAATGCACTAAATTAAAATAATATTTATCTTCTAATATTCTAGATATTAAAAAGTGTCTATACCCACAAAATGCACTAGGCAGATTATTGGCTAACAAGATCTTAATGTTCAAAAAAATTTTATAACATCTGCCAGAAAATTATTCCTTGGCTTGATTTTTAATTTGACTAGATATTGTAAAAAATTCAGAAGTGCTTACTTTAAAACTTGTAAATTCAAAGCATAGTGTTCAAACAGTCAGCTAAAAATTCCAGCAACATTAGAAAAACCAATTACCAAAACTATCTTGGCTTTAACTTAGATCTGTTCAAAAAACTTTAAATTATACAGAAATAAGTAATGTAAAATCATATTGGAAAAATTTTTCAGCAAATTGGCCTTAAATTTGAGTTTTTTTCTTATTATAATATTTTATTTATGACACATACTTTTGAATATAAAGCTGAACTAAATCTTATAACTTATTATAGATTGCAAAACTGCCAAAAACAAATAAAAAAACTGCTTATCTGATAATGCTTTTCTAAGAACTATATTTAAAAAGAACCTAATATCTGATTGTATCTTTGTTAGACTTAGCTTAAACAAACCCTTTGTTAACAAAAAAATACCCAAATATTTATGAGATTTATTATACTTGACTACAGAAATTAGGTGGTCACTAATATATAAAAAAGTTTTCATTATCTTTTGGTTAATAAGAATGACTACTGTTTTGTTATTATTGATAAAAATATTATTTAACCTAAAAAACTTACTCATAATGTTCAAAATATACTGTGTTAAAGTTTAATCATTTTTTATTTATATTGTGTCATTCACAAAAATACCAGCAGCAAAAAACAAAGATCTGCCTCTAATAACCTTTACTCTGCCTGTTTTTGTTACAAAATTAAAATTAATTTTATATTTACACAAATATTTATGTCTCTTAATCTTATACAACAAAAAATCATAAAAACTTTTCAAAGAAGCAGTAAGAAAATCTTACTCAAATCAAGCTCATTATAAACTCTGTAGCTATTTGAAAAACCAAAATTAGTTATTATCTTATTGATTTTGTTCTCATAAATATTTCCAAAAACTTAATAAATCTATCATATATCTTAATACATTTTAAATTCGACTTTAAATAATGTCACCTAACTGAATTATAAGCTTTATACATATCTTGTAAAACCAACCAAATTTTTTGGCCCTTTTTTAGAATATCTTTGATTATTAAACCAATAGCAAACACAGAAAATTGGATCAAAATACCTTTCAAGACAGAAAAATTATTATTATAAAAAACATTAAACTTGTAACAAACAGATAAAATATGATCTGATAGAATTTTGGATAAAATTTTTCTTGTAGTTTCAATTAAAGCAATAGATCAGATGTTAATTAAAATGCCATTTTATTTGTAAAACTTAAGAATTATCAAAACTCATACTCTCTTTTAAAGATCCAAAATATTACCAAGCCTTAAATAAAAATTAAATAGATCTAAAAAGCATCTTATTGTTTTATTATTACAGTATTTCTACAACTTATTTAATATGTTAAAAAAACCAACAGTTTTGCCATTAGATAACTTACTTATTACTGAGATCAATTTTTCCAAGCCAATATCATTTATTATGCCAGAAAAAGCATTATTCTTTATATACACTAAAAGTACATATTGATAAGTCTACCAATCAGACAGAATTATAAAAATCTTACACTTTTTTGCCTAATTTACCATAATACTATTAACTTTAGACTTTATTTCTTCTGGTTCCAAAACTATTTTCTCCCTAATTATCAAATAATCTAAAACAACTTTGCAAAAAAGTCATTTCAAGACACATTTTATTATGCATTTTTTGTTTGAATTGAAATTTTCTATTTACTTTTCAATTGCATTCCTAATAGATATGTTTTTAGTTATTTTTGATTTATAATACTTTAATTTTTGATATTTTTTCTTGACTTTTAATAAATATTTAATCATTTTTATAGGTTTTATATTATTACAGAACAAGATAACAATCTTAGAAGCCTTAACATTATTGATAATAGACCAAATTTTAACCAGTTATTCAAAACCAGACACCCTTATCAAACTCAAATTTTTACTATCTTAGCAACCAATATTTTTAGTTTGTAAAATTTCGAAAATTGCTTACTTCTTAAACAGTTTAGTTTATAAAACCAATGTTTAAAAAAATTTTATTAGTTGAGCCAAATACTACCCTTCTTAACACATCTCACATCTTACACAAATTTTTTTTTTGCATTTACAAAACTATTCATTATTATTAACAACTTAACAGAAAAACATTATTTAAAATACATCTACTTGGCTTTATTTGTATTTTTAATCTGAAACTTTCATTGATTTTTATTAGTTTATTTGTAAATACTATTCAAATAAACATTTAATAGGTTTTCCAATTTAATTAAAATCAAAACCACTCTATAATCAATATCAAAAAATTCAGATACAGATCCAATTTTGTACTGTTATTCATAAAAATTAGAAATATTATAGTTAGAAAAATAGCCAATCAGAAATAGTCATAATAACAGAGGAATTCCAAGATTTCTCTAAAAAAATTGCAGAATTTCAGAATGCCAGAATTCTTCACTTAAAATTGCAGAATTCTAAGATTTCTTTGAAAAAACACAGAATTCCAGAAATCTCATATAATATTAACTATATATATATAGCAGTAGTATTAAAAGCAAAAAAAGTATTTGGTTTAAATTTTATTTTAACATCTTTTTTTTATTTATTAATTAACATTTACTTCACAGATAGTTACTATTAACTGAAGTAAATTTATTAGAATATTCAATAAAACATACTTATTATTATCCAATTCATGTTATTATTGCTTGATTAAGAATTTCTATCATTGATCTGTTATCAACATTCTATGTTAATAATATCTAATACTTAATTATACTGAAACAATAACTCTTGATTATAACTATTGACAGAATACTAATTTCTTATTTTTTTTATTTTTTTTTATTTTTTTTTATTTTTTTGTTGTTTGTTAACTTACTAACTGATTAAAAAAATTAAGCACTGATTAATTAATGTTAAAAATAGTCTGTTAAAAGACTCAGAAATAAGAGTATAGAGTTTAGAAATTTAAGATAACTTACCAAAAAGACATAACTGCTAAAATAAACCAGTCACTATGCTGAAAAAACAAATTTGATAGAATAATCATTTTGAGAAATTACTGAAACAACTATTGAATTTCTATTTATTATACAAAAAACTTCACCAAAATCTTTAGATACAAAAATCTTCAAATTTACCAAGATTATCAAGCTATTGAATACCAAGTTATGAGTTTGTTATTTGTTTTCATATCCCAAATAATTACCTGTAACATTTGGTGCTCTTTATAAGATATAATTTAACAGAAAATTAACACCAGCAACAACTATCTGAAACAATGACAAAATCAGAAGTAATAAGAACAAATCACTTAAAATTCACAAAATCCTTATTTCAATAATACCATCACAGTTAGAATTAATCAGCAATCATTGGCCAGCTGAATTACTCTTCAATTGTTACATCAATAATAGAATCACATACTTTGTAGAAAAACCAACCAATATTGAATTAGCAAGAGAAAATTTCTATGCCAAATTAATTTAATACACTAATTTACTATTAAATCACAATTTTGCTTCCATTATTACTGAAATCGACCAAAAAATTGAAAGTTACATCCAACAAAGATTTCTTATCATCTATATAGACAAAGACAAACAAAAACTACAAATTCTGACAGGAATACCAAGAAGAATACAACCATCTATATGGAAAAAACCAAAAGTTATTTCACTTATTCACCTATTTTATCACTACATACTGAGAAGTATTATCAATATACTATTAAGAAGTGTATCATTATTAACAAAAACACTATCAGTAAGAATAATATTTCAAAGCAAACATGAAAAAACCAATATATTAAAAACTTATAGCAATTTCTTTGAAGAATTTAAATTGTAATCTCTAATACTATCAGGATTTCAATTACCATTACTTCAACCTGATTTTGGAATCATTAGTTTTTGGGAAAAAACTGACTCAGAAAAAAAGAAAAACAAAGATCAAAAATTTAATTACCAAAATCTGAAAATTTAAACTCCAATTATTTTAATCCAGCAAAATCTGAATAATTTAAATTCAGCTTCTATTGTTCTTTAAAACTTATCTTCAGTAATCATAATTGAGCTATCATTAATTGTACTAATTACTATTCAACCACAATAATAATTATTACCAATAACATATATTTCTATTGTCAAATTAAAAAAGTTTATCAGCAAAAAAAATAACACTCAGTCTGGCTCAATAATATTGCTAAGCCAATTATTACCAATAATTATAATGATGTTAGAGCTCTCTAAGTTATCTTATATTTTTTGCAAGATACTGTTAATTTATGGTATTAGAGTTTAATTAATAAATTCATCACTTTTAATATGTTTAAAACCAAATTTTTAAGATACTTTAGCAATAATAACAGCATTAATTGCTTGATAACAGCATTTACCACTATCAAACAAGACAACACAGAAGCAGTCACTACTTATTTAGGATATTTCTATAAAAATTTATGCCAAATTCAAATTATTAATGCTAATTATTTTACAATACTACAAATCTTGAATCAGTTTATTTGTGGTCTGTGCAGTAGTCTTTTATAATATATATATCTATTATATTTATAAACTTTTTAAGATGCAGTCATACATGTCTGAAATTTCGAATTGGTTAAACTGAAATCCAACTACACTCAAGCTATTAATATAGTAAAAAATAAATTATCTAACTTAAACTCTAAGTTAAAGCAATTTAATAATTCCATTAATCAAAAATTAGAGAGATTATTAGCTAACAATTAAACAATTTATTAATTTTCACAATATTACAATAATCCAGAAAACTTAAATCATCTCTAAAATTAACTGCATTTATTATTATCAACCAATTAACAGTGATAACAAAAAACAAATAATTGTTACTATTGTAGTAAACAAAAACATTTGCAAATTGACTGTTATATCTAGTTAAATAATTAATAATTGGGAAATCAATATCAAAACTCCAATTGCCAATTTCAAACTCTAAATTATCAACCAAATCAAGACCCATATTAATTTTATTATACCTTAATAACACAATAAGCAATATATTTACTGTTAATTTATTAGCTTTCAATATTAGTAATATATTAACCACAGCTACAGGTCATTTATTAACTTCAACAAATTCAAATCCAGCCCCAAAATTTTACTTAAAGCAAAAACCAAAGACCAAAAACTACCCAAATCTGTCAGAACTAGAAATTGGTAATAGTAATACACTAACCAATCTCCAGTTCAACAGCTTAACAATCTGAATTATAACAGCAAAATTCAAGAACTAAATATGCTTAAAACTTAAATGCTTAATAGTATTTAAGTTTTTTAGTATCCCCAAAAATTACCACATCTAATTTATTAGAACTCAATTAAACTCAATTACTTATTAACAATATTCTATTAGCAATTATTACTGAAGATAAATTACTTACTGCCATTTTTCTTTTTGAATTTGAGAAACTAATTGAAACATTTCTATTCAGTAGAACTGTCCTTAAAGTAAAACTAATTACTGTGATATATACCAATATAAAAGCCAATGGCTATTTTATTAAACTAATTCTTAAAAATAGATTAGCAAACAGTATTATTATACAATAACTTATGAACCAATTAGATTGCCAAGTTAATTGAGCTGCTAGCATTAGAATTATTCTAGCATATAGAACAACAAAAATTCTAATTGGTAAATTTGATAACTTCCTATTTAAAATCAACAGCATTATTGTGTTAATCAAAGTTTTTATTATGGAAGCCATATAGTATCAAACACTAGTTGGTAATAACTGGCTGTTCAATACTAGTACTATGCTTGACTGAATCATTCAAGAGCTATAGTTCTGTCAAAATAGACAATACATATAAGTATTAGCTATATGTAGTTATTTTAAACCACAAACTACTCAACCATAATTACTAATTAAATTTAAAAAAGAAAAAAAAAACCTATCTGAAAAATATATCAAGTTTCTTGGGCCAATAACAATTATAACAACTTACCACTAATATTTACATGAAAAAAAAAGGAAAAAAAAAAAAAGAAACATTCTAAGCAATCACTTCTACATATATTTCATATACTACTATTAATCAAAGACAATCAACTTATTGCCAACTCAAATTAATTTGCATCAATTGTGACAAAAAATTGTTAACAATAGGTGTATATTGTGATAACAATAAAAAATAGCCAATAGCAACCAAATACTACTGTTGCTTATGCATTCTTAAATGCTTTAAACGACCAAAATAAC
This sequence comes from Geosiphon pyriformis, assembly GCA_016748015.1. NCBI lineage: Eukaryota > Fungi > Glomeromycota > Glomeromycetes > Archaeosporales > Geosiphonaceae > Geosiphon > Geosiphon pyriformis. The sequence continues at coordinate 941,503 of JAAOMT010000597.1, forward strand.
CAAAAAAATAGAACAACAAATCATGTTTTGCATGTGGAAAAACTTTTTTAGATAAAAAAATGTGGAACAATATTCTTGAATGAGAAAAAACATATAACAAAACATGTCAATACACAATTCTAATCAATAATTAGATACAAAAAAAAACTCCAATTAATGACATCTAAAAACAAGTATTGAAATGTTTAAAAGACTATTTACATGATAAACACAAGATCTGGAAGATGACAAATGCCAAAATTGAAGATATTACACTTAGTAAATTACTAAAAATTAAAAACAACTCACTATTTTTTTTTGAATTTAAATATGTTTTAATCTTTAACATCTTTAATGATGTTGAAAATGATTTAAAACAATTTTACAAATATTATCAAAACTTAACATTGACTAAAAAAAAGCAAGAACAATGGTTAAAAAAGTTAAACATTTGACTATGTGACTATTATTTAATATTATATAACTTCAAGTATTGTAATAAATATGATCTCATTTATAATTTACTACCACAAATAATCTATTTAATTCTTAAAGAGAAAAAACCAATTAATAAGTATACAGTGAAATCAGAATTGAAATTTAATTCTAATTCAAACTCCAATAATAATGACAACAATAATATTAATTTTATTCACTATAGCAATAATAATAACAATTTAAACTCTAATTTAAAAACTAAGCAATATATTGTATTTTTATATCTATCTATGGAGCAGAAACTAAAATAGTTTAAAAATAATAATAAAGGTATCATGCCAGAATGTGTGTATAATACTAATACAAGATTTGATTTAAGATATCCAGAAAAATATGCTATGATATTAGAGCCTAATACATGTACTTATATTAATTTGAAAATAATATTAAAAATCTTGACAACAACAATGGTTTAATTAGCATCCAGATCTAGTTTAGCAAAAAAAAAATCAGTATTAAAAGAGAAATAATTGATGCAAAATATGTAAAAAATATTATTGTAATACTATAAAATAAATGAAAAAAACCATATATAATTAAACCAAATAAAAAAATAGCATAGGCAATATTCCTACCTCTGATGAAAATAGTCCAATTAGTTTCAGTGGGAAAAAAAAATTTAAGAATTACAATGAAAGAGATTAATAAATTCAGATTTATGAGTAAAATAGACATACTAATTAATATAGTGGAGAAAAAAACCATTGATAAGAGAAAAATTATTTCTATCAATTAACCAGTTTTTATTCTACTATATAATTAGTATATGTTAATAATAATAAAAAAAGTAAGAGACCAGCCCCAAATTTTTGAAGTGGAACCAACTATTTATAAATCAGAAAAGATTGAAATCATCAATCTCTATATACCAGCCAAAAACTATAAACACATCAAAATTTCCATCTATAATACAACTGGAGACACTATTAAAATACCAAATGGAATTACTATTGGATACTTGAACACTAAAGTTGAAAACTAATCACCAAATACCATTCCAGATTTTTTACAATTGTACAAATATGTGGATATTACATTACAAATATTATATAGACAAAAAAATGTTATTTGCTCTAATTAGAACAATTAAAACAAATGAATTTGGAAAACTTAGACTCACTTTAACATATGCAACTCAAGATGCTTTTTAACAATTTTACTGACATATTTGCCAGTAAAAACAAATTTGGAAGAACTAATATTATCTAATACCAAATTAAAACTGAAGATACAATGCCAATAAAACAATGAGTATACTGAATATCATTAGCAAGCCATAAAATTATCTAACAAAAAATCAATAAAATGTTGAACAACAGATTAATTCAACTATCCATAAGTCCATAATTATCACCAGTAGTACTAGTTCAAAAAAAAATGGAAAAATCTGTTTTTGTGTAAATTACAGAAAGCTCAACAATATTATTTATAAAAACAGCTATCTAATTCCACAGATTCAAGAATTGTTTGATGTATTTGGAAAAAAAAATAGTTTTAAATATTAGATCTAGACAGTAATTATTAACAAGTAGCCATAAATTTAACTAATAAAGAGAAAACAGTATTTACAACCAGAAAAAAAAACTTTGAATTTGATATCATGCTATTTGGCTTAATGAATGCTCCAGCTACCATTCAATAATTTATAAAAATTGTCTATACAGCATTGTTATGGAAGTCAGTAGTAGTCTACTTAAATAATACCAATGTGTTTTCTAAAATATTTGATAATTATCTTCATTATCTTTAACAGGTGTTTAAAAGATTAAAAAAAGCCAGATTAAAACTAAATATTACAAAGTGTTTTTTTAACAAAACAGAACTGAAATTCTTGAAACATATTGTGAGCAAAGATAGCATCAAAACAGATTCAAATAAAATTAAGATAGTTAAAAACTTTTTAGTACCAATAAATCTTACAAAATTAAGAGCATTCTTGAGATTTACTAAATACTATTGCTATTTTATCCAAAACTTCTTCAAACTGGCTCAACTATTTCACCAATTTTAAGCAAAGAATGTGAAATATGAATAAACTAAAACCCAACAAAAAGCTTTTAACATCTTGAAAAAAAAGCTTATTCAAACATTAGTACTGATCTATTCAGATCACAACAAATCATTTATCATTATCACAGATGTATCAAGTCAAGTCTTAAAAGCAGTATTGTTACAAAGAAGACCAGATAGAAGAAAACACCCAGTAGCATATGCCAATAGAAGCTTAAGTCCAGCTGAAAAAAACTATGGAAGTTCAGCATTAGAATATTTAGCTATCTATTGGGTTGTTATGAAATGGAAGAAATATTTGAGTCAAAAGTTTGATATATATACTGATTACAAAGAATTGACATCAATCCAGAAGCAAAAATTTGCAAATGACTGTCATGTAAGATAAAAAATAGAACTATTATTATTTAATTATATAGTATATTATAAAAAGAAAAAAAAATGGAAATACTAACAATTTGTTATGAATAAAACAAATCTAAGAACATTTCAACCCAAAAATATAATAAAAAATAAAAACACAAAAATATTAACAACTCTAACATTATATTAATACTCAACAGTTTAAGAAAAAATTATCTCAAAAGGAACAAAACAACATAAAACAACAAGCAAAATATTTTATCACTCATCAAAATATATTATATTGAAAAAACAGAAAATATTCAGATCAGCCACTTAAAATAATTACAAAACCAAAAAAAGAAACAATACTATTCAATATGTATTCAAATCCAATAGCAGGACATTTTCATAAAAAAACAACTATAAAAAAAACCAGAAAAAAATACTATTGGCTATTTATATCTAAACATTATCTAATATGTTCAAAATTGTGATGCTTATCAAAAAAAAGGAGGAACAAGATCCAGTGAACTCTTAAAACCAATTAAAATAGAACAACCATTTAATCAAATTAGAATTGACTTAATTAAACCATTAATAATAACCAGCAAAAGCAATTACTATATAGCAGTAACTATAAACTATCTTATAAAATAGCCAAAAGCAAAAGCAATTTAAGAGCAGATGCAGAATCTACAGCCAAATTTATCTACTAGAATTTAATTTGTCAATATAAATACCCAAAAAAATTATTATTAGATCAAGAAATTCACTTTGTAAACAGAACACTAAAAAAATTGAGTCAAAGATTTGGAATTAAGAGATCATTATTATTACTATACTATCTACAAATAAATAACTTAGTCAAAAAGTTCAACAGAACATTATGTAAAGCAATAATTAAGATTAACCAAGAAAACCAAGATAAATAGAATTGGTTTATATTATCAGTATTATTTGCTTATTAGACAATAAAGCAAAATACCATATAAGCAATACTATTTAAACTTATTTATAATAGAACAACAATATTACTAGTTAAGATAAACATTAATACATATCCAATAGAACCAATAACAAAAGCCAACTTCCAAAAAACATTGCTAAAAAGAACATATGAATTAATAAAAACTTTGAAAAACAAAAAACAAAGAACAGTTAACAATATTTAAAAGTCACAAGAAAAACAAAAAGAAAGACATAATAACTAATTATTAGATAAACCAGTTAAATTCAAAATTAAAAACAAAGTATTTTTATATTGCATCAAAGCAAAAAAACAATCAAGTAAAAAATTTAATTTTAAATGAAATGAATTATTTTACATTAAAAAATTTTTAGAAAATAGAGCTTATAAACTAAGATAAAACAACAAAATCTTAGCTAAAACAACACATAAAAATTAACTGAAACCATATTATAATATAATATTATCATTTACTAATAATATTTCATAACTGAAAGTACAAAAAATATTAGTCAAAACAGATAAAATTCTATAAAATCTAGAACCAATTATTATTATTAAAGCAAACATGTCAAATTAATTTACTATAACAGTATATAAGAAATCAACATACATAACAAAAACAACAAGAAAAAATGGAAATCACCAATAATATCTACTTACTTACACAACAATTATTAAAATTGATTTAACAACAGAAATCAAGTTTGGAAATCACTATTAATAAACACATAATACAATACAAAAACAAAAAGATATCACAAAAAAACCAAACCAAAGAACAATATTCCAGATATTACATATTTAAAAATATTATAGATAAAATAAAAAAAAAAATAGAAAAGACATTGAAAGATTCAAGAATATTAATACCAAAAAAAGAACTGATCTTAGAAAATTGGAACTAATAAATACAATAAAATCCAAAAAACTTTTGTTATTATTAGTTAAAACAATAGTTAAGCATTAAAAACTTATATACCAACAAAATAAAAAAAAAATTTGATTCAATTTAACTACAACAAATTAAACAATTTGTTAGAAAAACAATTTATTCACATATGCAAAAGCTATTTACTAGTTATAAATAGAATTTCAAAACAGATCAGAAATATTATTACACCCAACAATAGATACTGTAATTATTAATTAGTTAGAAAAATTAACCAACATTCAATTTGAAGAATTGTAAACAAAAATTACAAAAGCAATTCTGGAAAAAAAAATTATAAAGCTAATTTATAAAAAAAATTTAGAAAGTTTAAAAGATTTTATTAGAGCTCAATATTAAAAAAAAAATAATATTACTTATAGAAATTAAAAATATTATAGTTAAAAGAATAGCCAATCAAAAGTAGGCATAGTAACAAAGAAATTCTAGAATTTCTCTAAAAAAATTGCAGAATTTTAGAATTCTAGAATGCCAAAATTCTTCACTTAGAATTGCAAGATTTCAGAATCCCAGAATTCCAGAATTTTTCTAAAAGAATTACAGGATTCCAGAAATTTTGTATAATACCAACTATATATATATAGCAGTAGTATTAGAAACAAAAAAAATATTTGGTTCAGATTTTATTTTAACATCTTCTTTTTTATCTGTTAATTAATATTTATTTTATAAATAGTTACTATCAACCAAAGTGAATTCATTAAAATATTCAATAAAACATATTTATTATCATCCAATTTATGTTATCATCACTTAATTAAAAATCTCCATTACTTATTTGTTATCAATATTTTATGTTGATAATATTCAATACTTAATCATACTAAAACAATAGTTTTTGATCATAGCTATTGACAGAATACCAATTTTTTAATTTTATTTATTTATTTTTTATTTTTTTTTGTTGTTTGTTGACTTATTAATTAATTAAAAAAATTAAGTGCTGATTAATTAATTTTAAGGATAGCCTGGTAAAAAATCCAGAAATAAGAATATAAAGTTTAGAAATTTAAGATAATTTACTAAAAGGACACAACTGCTAGAATAAATCAGCTACTATGCTAAAAAAAAAAATTTGATAGAATAATTATTTCAGAAGACTACTAAAACAACTATTAAATCTCTGTTTATTATATATAAGACTCTACCAAAACCTTTAGATATAAAAATCTTTAGATTTACTAACATTATTAAGCTATTAAGCACTAAGTTACAAGTTTGCTATTTGTTTTTATATTCTAAATAATCACCTGTAACAGTGTCCAGTAATTGCTAAAGACAGACTTCTACTTATAAAAATATAATCAATAATCTTTTTAACTTCTTTGAAGTTATTCTAAGTAGTTGACTTAATTAAAAAATGTCTTTTTAAAAAATTGACCAAATTCATGTTTAAACATTTTTTAAAACTTGCATACAGCCCCAAAATCATAACTGAGAACTTGTTTTTAAACAACAACCAAACTAAAATAACTTTGCCAGAAATCTTTTCAATTTCGACATATGTTAAGCCAAAAAATAATTCATAATAATAGTCATACTTGTACTAAGAAAACTTTTTTTTAGGTCTGACATAAAAATTCAAATACCATTAAACTTATTCTTAAATTATGGCTTTATATTCTTAACTTAGTTTTAGTGAAAATAAATATTATGTTGCCAGATTCCAAATACCAACAAACAATATTCTTTTGTTTTGTTAAATTGTTTATGTCTTTAATATTATACATAGCAATTTTCCAAATAAAATCAATTATTGAGAAAATTTAATTACTAAAGAGTCTAAATTGATACACATCTGATTTAACTTAAAAAAAACTAATCTGATTATATTCTTAAGCACAACTAATTTCGATTTTAGACCACTTACTTTAACTGTTAAAATTTTGGAGCTGCTTTAATTCAAATCTAAAATACCAGTTATTACTAACAAAAAAAGTAAAGACAGAATCCAAGAGATATTCATAACCATATTTGAGTTCAAATTGAAATCTAAAACCAAAAAAAAAGCTGAAACAGAAAGCTAAAAGACAGATACCAAAAAAATTATATTCATATTACTTATTCTGTACAAAATATTAGTAACTTGATTAGCCAATAATTCTAACAAGTACTTCAAAAAAGCTAAGTAAAACTTAATTGATAAAACATTCTATGGAAAAGAAAAGCTTTTATAGTACTTGAGAAATCAGAAAAAAAAGAACCAAAACCAAAATCAGAGAAGATATTATTGTAAACAGAAATTAATAACACAACCTAAACTCAAAACTTGCCACCAAAAACAGCAGAATAAGAAATAAAAACATTTTTTTTTACATACAGCTTGGCCAATTAAAGACAATCCACATCCAAAATAGTTTTTTTAAATGTTTTTAAGAGTCTAAAAATGAATATTAGTTGTGTAATACACTTTAAAACAGAATATTCAAAATACTCACACTTTTTACATCAAATCAGATCTATTTTAATCCAAAAAAATTTTATATCATCAAAAATTGGCTTTATATGAAAAGCAAATTTCAGACTATTTTTTGTATTAAAACCAATTACAGCACAACAAATTCTATTACCACTTTTAAAAAAACAATTAATAACATATGTTTTTCTACCAGTCTTTTTCAACAGAGTATTCAAATCATAAGGTGTTGTTTTCACAGACAAGATAAACAAAAGCACTCTAAATTGATCTTTGAATGTCCAAATTTTATAATTTTCTATTGTTATAGTTACATACATTGAATTTTTTCAATAAAAAATAACCATTTAAAAATTAACTGTTTAGCCTGACTTAATTTGACAAATTTTATTACAGCTTTCTGCCATAATTTAATGAGTTGGATTTTGATCAACACAATTTAACCAAACTTGGCAACTATAACAATAATTATTTCTTTAAGTATATTTATGAGAATTTTTTTGATAATTATGACCCAATCTAAACAAATTTTTTGTTTTTTGAGATCAGTATTTGTGATAATCATTTTTTTTCTGGTCAATAATACAGTTTTTTTCATGCTTTTTTCTGATCTAAATATTGATCTGGTGATCTCTTTAAATTTTAAAGAGATAGTAGTCTTCCCAAAATCATTAATTATTGAGAATAATTTTTTGATGAACTAAGTCTTAGCTGTGGCCAATTTGTCATTTATTGTTGAAAAATTAATGTTCAAAGCAAAAAATTTTTTAACAGGTATTTTTATCTGAGTTTTGGTAATCTTTAAGTTAATTTATTTTTTGTTCAGAGAGATAAATAAGTAAGAAAGAAAAGAAACTTTATTATTATCAATATTAAAATTGGAAAAACTGATTGGGAAACTAAAAACAGCACTAGTATTAATCTATTTTGTTTTGAAAATATTTGTTTTAGAATCAAACATTTTTTTGTTTTCACTTTCAGTCTTATAACCAGCATTACTACTTAAGTAAATTAATTCAAAAGTATTATCATCTGTTTTTATTTTACTAAACTAACTAGTAATGTATTTTAACTCACTAAATTCAAATCTGTTTCATTATTAAAATGTTTAATCTTGTCAAGTAAAGTTTTTTGTTTTTAAACCAAACTTTTTTTAACTGAATCTAAAGTCAAAACTCTAATTGGCCTTTTTTTAACTGAAAAACCATTCATAGTAATAGTTAACCTAATTATAAAAGAATTTGGTTCTTAAAAAATATTGAAATAAAAACCAAAAAAATAAAAAAAACTTTTTTTTCGAAAATAAGCTTTTTGAAAAATTTGAAATATAAGAAAGAAAAAAATTTATATTAATTTTTACAAATTTAATTTGCTTTTTAATTTAATTTAATTTTTTTGTTATTTATTTATTTAAATTTATAATACAATTAAAAAAATAGATGTTTTTAATAATATTTATTATTTTGTTTATAATATTTTTTAATCTAATGCATATTATTCTGTTTATAATGTTTTTTAGTTTGTTTATTTTATATAATAAAAAATAAGTAAATATTAACTTTTTTCCAAGAATTGTTTGTTTGGAAGCTCACTAAAATTGTGTAGTTACTTTGTAGTAAAAGTCAACTCTTTTACAAAAATTTTGTTTGTAAATTACTCTAATAATTATAATAAAAAAAATAAAAAAAAATAAAAAAATGTAAAAAAATTGGGATTTTGTAAAAAAAATCATTTTCTGATCCAGGTCTGAAGTTGCTAAAAGTCTACTAAAATTGATAACTAATCAATTTTAAAATGTTAATAGAGTTTTCAGGGAATTTTAAGTGCAATTTTTAATTAAAAAATTTGGTTTTCAAGTATTTAATTTTTTTTTTAAAGAAGTAAGAAAGATATTTATGATAAGATAATTTTAATAGAAAATATATTTTTTTGAAAAAAAAAGCTCTTTTTTTATACAACTTGTTGTAATATTAGTTTATAAACTTGAACTTTTTTTTTTGCTATGATTTCAATAAACCAAAGATATATTTTGGCAAACTACAAATTATTTCAGTAAACTATTTGTAATTTCAGTAAACTATTCATAATTTTAGTAAATTTCTACAAATTTCAGTGAATTTTTAAATGTTACATAGTTCAGAGTATTATATAATTAATCATTCTAATTTCTATTATACAAATTAGATTATTAATTAAATAGTAATATTCAATAATTTGATTAAATATAGAGTTATAATTTGAAATAATATTAATATATGTTAATTAATAATATGAATTATAAGAATAATTTCATGCCAATTAATGACTAAATTCTACTGGTAACATATTTTTTTTTCAAAACTGAGTTCTATTAAAGTTCAAGCACTATCTGTAATTTCGAGATAGTAATCCAAAATTATTAAAGTAATTTGGTCTAAAAATTGTTGAAATTTCAGTTTTGTGAGTTTGCTAATGTATTGAATCTTTATTGATTGAAGTATTGGATTTTGTAGAACATTTTCACAAGTATTGAATAGGTTATAGAATTTATAAGTTGCTTTAAGTTTGTAACAAGTGTTTATTGGTTCAGCTGTTGTCTTAAATTCGTTGTAAATTTGTTTTTGTATAGCTTCTAAAGTGAAATTTGTTGTTACAAGTTCCAGTTTTTGTTCATAAAATATTCTTCTAATATGAAAATATCTAAATATGGAAGTATATTCGTAACTTTGTTCATTAAAAAACAGTTGAAGCTTTTGTTGAGTTGTAACATTTGGTGCAATATCAATAGAAGCAAATAAAAAATTTTCTTTTAAGACTTGTTTCAAGAGTTCTGGCAATTAAATTCTGAAATAACTTCTTGTATTTCTTTTATAAAAGTAATAATTTTGCAAATTGTTTACTACTAAAACTGTAATTTCTTTTTGAATATAATTAATTTGACTCTTATTGATCATTATGAATAAGTCAAAAATTGTTTTTAAAGCTAATATTAATTTGTAGGATATTTGTTAAATGTTTCAAAAAATAAGGATTATAATAAAAATAAATTTTTGGAAATAAAAAAAATAAAAAAAAATTATTTTTGGTATATAAAGTTTATATATTTTTGGGTTTGGTTATTTTTTGATGGTTATTTCACTATTTTTAATTAATAGTTCTGTATTTTTAGAGGAATTATTAATAAAATTAAATGTTTGGTTTTTGTTTTATTATAACTATTGGTTTTAAATTTCAGAAAATGTCTTTAGAATTAATTAAAAAGAAATATATACTAATTTATGGAATTGACAGTTTAGAAGTATTTCTGGAATAATAGTGCTTTAGTCAATCTCTATGTGCAACTTTAGCTAAGATTTTGTTATCAAGTCTTAACTTGTATAATCTATTGTCTAATATTTTATGAATATAAAATGGTCCATTCTATTTATGTTCAAATTTTCTACTCCATTGTTTTTTTGTTTTAATTCTGTGTAAAAAAACTTTGTTTTTAACTTTAAATTTGTTGGTTACTGATAGCAATTTGTTGTTATGCTGTTCTTTCTGTTAAGCTTAAGAGTATTTAATATGAGTTACTACAATTCATTATTTTCTTTTCAATGTACTGAAAAAAGTATAAGCTTTTCTTTGAAAAGTTTTTTAGAAGTTTTCTTCTGTAATAGGTTGTACTAAATATGTTTTGACTGTAAAATTAATTGGTAGTGTTGCTGTCTTTCCATAGATAAGATCAAATAGTATGTGTTTTGTAGTATCTTGTTTTAGTATTCTATAAGCTAGTAACACTAATAAAATAAAGATATCTTATTTCTGCCAAAATTAGTTAAGACTTTGGCTAATAATTCACATAGTGTTTAGTTGAAATGTTTTACAAATCTATTTGTTTAAGAATGATAGGATAATAATAAGAGTTTTTTGATGTTGAATTATTTACAAATTTTTTGTATCAAGTTGTTTACAAAATGTGTTTTTTGATCAGATAAAAGTTCATTTGGACATTTATATTTACAAATTATGTCTTCATAAATGAAATTTGCTACTGATTTTGTGTTTACTCTTTGGATGGCTCTGGCTTTAGGCCATTTAATAAGGTAATCTATTGTAACTATTATATATTGGTTTCCTTAAGTGATAATAAGTAGTGGTCTAACTAAATTAATACCAACTTTATTAAAAAATTTTCCAATTTTAATTGGATTTAGAGGTTTTGTGGAGTGAATTCCTTTTTTTTTGACAACTATCACATGATTCTATATACTGTTGAATGTTTTTTTGCATATAAGACCAAAACTAATATTCAAATATTCTTTGAATTGTATTGTTTTTTCCTAAATATGCTGATAATAGGTCTGTGTACATGTTGTATAGAATTGTTTTTTTTCATTTTTTTGCACTAATTGAAGTAAACTGGTTAGATTTTGGTGATTTTAATAATAAATTTTGTTGTGGTGAATAAAATATTGTTTAGATTGTTGTTGTAATCAGTGTTTTTTATTTGGAGACAAGTTTTTAGACATGGTAAATGTCTCCAAATAGTTTTTAATATTTTTGTAAATTTCTGAATCTATTATTGTTAATTTTGTTGTTTATTAGACTGGTAGATTATTGGTATTTTGTTGGTGTTAGTGTTGGTATTAATCTTGTCTTATTCTTGAAAGGCTATCAACATTGGTGTGTAATTTGTCAGATTTATGGTGAACAATAAATTTGTAATCTGCTAAGAAGTCAATCCATTAGAATTGTTTGGGACTAAGTTCAGTTTCTTTTTTGTTGAGCCATTTGAGACCAATATTATCTGTGATAATATTAAATTTTTTGTTATTTTGAAGATATTGTTGAAAATGTTTAAGAGCCCAGATAACAGCTATTGCTTCCAGTTCTGTTAAGCCATATTTTGTTTCTGGAAATTTTAATGTTCTGCTAATATAAGCAATGATTTGTTTATTGCCATTGTTATCCAATTGTAATAGAATAGCACCAAATACTGTATAAAAAGCATCAATGGCTAATTAGAATTGTTTGTTGAAGTTTGAATAGGCAAGAACTGGTATTGTTATCAATTTTCTTTTGAAGATTTCAAAAACTTTTTACTGTTCATTAGTCAATTAATATAGAACATTTTTGTTAATAAGGTAGTTGAATGGTTTTGCAATTTTAGAGAATTCTTTGATAAATTTTTGATAGTAAGAGGCTAATTCAATAAATTCTTTTAAGTTTGTAGTATTTTTAAGAATTTTAAAGTTTTTGACAGTGCTAATTGTTTTTGAATTGGGTTGAACTCCATCTTTGCTAACAATGTATTCAAAAAAGATTAAGCTTGTTTTTTTAAAGTGACATTTTTCAATGTTCAATTTCAGTTCTGCTTTTCATAATTGTTGAAATATTTTTTACAAGTAAATCAAATGAACTTTAAATATTGGGAAGTATACATCAGTATTATCGAAATAAACAAATACTAATTGCCATAAAAGTCTTTTATATACAATATTTATAAGTCACTGAAATGTTGCTGGTATATTGCAAAGTCCAAAAAACATAAAGTTGAACTTGTAGTTTTCTCCTTAAGTAGTAAATGCTGTTTTGAATCGATCTTTGGGATTCATTTCAACTTGTCAGTATCTACTTTCCAAATCCAAGATTAAAAAAAACTTTGCTTTTCCAAGAACATCTAACATGTTGTCAATTTTTGAGAGTAGGCAGGCATCTCTAATTATCATATTGTTGAGTTGACAATAGTCTACACAAAATCTGATTTTTCTGTTTTTTTTTTAATAAGGATTATTGGTAAGGCCCAAAAGCTTCTTGATAGTTGAATAAGACTATTGTTAAGCATTCTTTGTATCTTTTTTCTAATGAATTGGTAACTGGCAGATAAAACTCAATAGACTTGTTGATGTTTTAGTAAAGCATTTTCTATATGAATTTGGTACTAAACAATATTAGTTTTTCTTAGATTATTGTTGTTTTTTGCAAATATATCAGCAAATTTAGCAATAAGTTGCTTTAATTGTCTTTGTTGTTAAAGTTCTAAAAGACTTATGTTGATTTGAGAGAGTTTTTCTTTAATAAAGTGGTAGTTTTCAGTAGTAGACAGAATATTTGGGTTTAAAAAGAGAGTATATCTCACAATTTCAATGAAATTAGAGACAATTTGAAGGGTTTTATCTTAAAAGATATTGCTATATATTACTTCAATTTCCAATCTATTTAATAAGATGATAGAATAATTGTTGGAATTATATTTATTTTAAAAGTAAAATGTAAAAAAAGAATATTAAATATCTTTAAAATCATACAATTTTTAAGAATAAAGTAATAGATTTTAATTTATAATATATAAGATAAGGTGTATTTTGACGAATAGATATATTGTGATGAAGTTAAGAATTTGTTAAATTTAAATTATGATAAAATAGAAAATTTTTAATAAGTTTGTTTTTTGAAAAAACTTTTTTTTAATATCCAAAAAATTAAAACTTTATTAAAATCAAATAGAAATTATAAATAAGATTTGAAAATATGAAATGTTTTATTAAAAACATAAACATAATTATATTTTTTATTTTTAAACATATATTGATAATACAAGATACTATGTTTTTAAAAAATAAATAAATCAGAAATCATAACTACAACAAAAGCAAAAGTACCAAAAACCATTATTCGAGAGAATTAAATAGTTGGAATAACTATTAATTAATAAAATTCTATTTTTTTTGGTTTATGTAACTCAAAAAATAGCCAATAAAAAGTTGTACAAAAAAATATCTTTTACTATATTATCAATAAAAATTCTGGCTAATATTGCTATTGTCTCCTATATTATGACATATTTGACAATTTAACACTTATATCTTTTTTTTCTAATTTTATTGTAAATACTCAAAAATATAATAAAACCAAATTTTACAAAAAACATAGCCAATTAATAAAAATTAAAAATTCTAAAATAGTGTATTAATGTAGTTTTGGGCAATTTTTATAAAGAAAACAATTACATTATTCAAATAAACAATTATAACTAATATCTTATATTAAAAAAACATTGTGTATAAAAATATTATTGTTTTAATTTTATATTTTTTTAAAACTATGTAAAATTTGCTGGTAAAAAAATCTAGCCAAAAATATTAAGTATCATCATAATCTGAATTTTGAGCAAAAAAAAGCTGGAGCTTAACAAATCACAATATTTATTTGGAAAAGATGTATGATATTTTTATTTTACTATGCTTTTAAGAAATTTGGATACATAAAGACTGGAGATTGACACGTCAATTACTGTAATTACTATCGAAACTTGAAGATGCTGAAGTGAAATTATCTTCATTCAGTTTCAGGCTTTTTGGTTTTCTGAGATATCTAAGCATCAATATTACAAAAACCAAAAGAATCAAAACACCACATATTATGATAATGGTTATGATTAATGTTATATTAATAGTTGTTGGTAAAAATGAGAATGAGGATAAAAATAAAGATGAAAATGAAGATGATTCTGTGCTGGATTTAATTTTAAATGAGTTTTAATATTTCAGAGGATATTTTGTGAGTTCCAATGCATTAGGTTTATATTTTGTTGTCCAATTAAAATTTATCAGGTCTAAAATGCAAAATTGCTGAAATTAGTTAAATGGTTTATATATTTTAAAATTTAAATTTTTAATACTCTAAAGAATTTTAGATTCAGAAATGGCTCTAAATTGAATACTCACACTGTAAACTAGCACATTCAAAAATTATAATTAAAATAAATAAAAATTCAATGTGCTTAATAATATTTTAAATGAAATAAATATAACTAAACAAAAGCCACAATGATTTTTGTTCCAACTATGGTCATTGTATATTGACTTCTTACAGATAGAGGTTCTTCAGTTGTGTTTTGTATCTTCCAAACATATGGTGTTTTAGTAGTATCTAGGATAATCAAATTGTTTAGAGCCCACGTCTTATTAAATTCTTTATCCCCAAAAATGATGATAGTATTATTTGAAACTAATTAGATTTTGAAAAAAAAGATTAACAACAATGAAAGCTTCTAAAGTTTGGTAAGTTTGAAAGTTTTCACAATAAATACTCTTTACTTACTACCGACAGCTGTATGCAGTCTTCTTGCTTCTAGTACGTTCCTCACTGAAATCTTGAAAACATCATTAATTTTTATGGATTAGTTTGATCTCTTTAAAAAACAAATTAATGAATAAGTTTTTTTAAGCAGATAAAAACCTTTTCAATTCCATTCTCCAGTAAATTTATTATATACATATATGTCAGACATACTGAAAAAATTATAAACGTTTTCATTAAAGGCTCTACTAAAAACATACATTTTTCCATTACTCAATAGAGTGACAGTATGTCTTATTATTGGTGCTAGAGAATTATTTTTTGTAAAATTCATATATTTATTCAATATAGAATCATAAATTACTAATTCGTTTAGTAAAGAATTTGAGATCCTTCAAGTTTCAAATGTTGAGTCAAATTTATACATTAAATTTGGAGGTGGTGAATGTTGAGATGTACGACCACTGAAAATAAACATTTCTTTAAATTCGGCACCATATATGCTTGCTGAATGTGATTCACTTTGGTTATATTCAAATTTTCCCAGAGTAGTGAATCTACTGAAAAAAATATTGACATATTAAGTGCCCAGAGTTCTGTTGTTGCATACTCTAATCTGGTTCTATTGGCTGTGATTTTTCTTCTTTCATACATATACAGTACCTCTGAAAAATAATGACAAAGTAACTCTTGTGGCATATAATTCTTATTATGGTCCGATCAGCTATTGTTAAGATATTTTAAGTAATAATTGGTACGTACATACATTTTATTCTGCTATTTTTATTTTTTAAAACAAAATTGTTTTGATCAATAATGCATTTTATTTTTTGTAATGAAATATAATCCTGTAAAATTCAATCGTGAAGTCGTTAAGAGATTTTGGCAACAAGGTTATCAAAGTCCAACTGAAATATCTTGAAAAACTAATGTTCTTTTTCACTTTTATAAACAATATATAGAACAATTTCGTAAAAATGGTCAAATTCGAGCAATTCATTGTTCAGATTATCCACAAAAAACTTTACCAAAAATGTGTTGCCAGATTGGAAAAATTGTAAATCAAAATCACTTTACTATAGCAATTAAAATCAAGACACAACTTGCAAAAACATATCCTGAGATTGAAATAAGTGAACAGATTATTTGCAATAAACTTTCTAAACTTGGTTATATAGTTGTTTTACTAAGACATGTATTTTTATTCACCAAACAAGCCAAACAAAACCAATTAGTATAGGCTCAAAAATATTCTAATTATAATTAGCACAAAGTAGTATTTTCAGATGAAACAAATTTACAAATGTTTCGAAATACTTGCTTGGCTTGGTCTCATTTGGGTAAACCTTTTACACCAATAGTAAAACATCTATTTAAACTTCATATGTAGGGAGCAATTTGTGCATATAGAAAAGTTGGAATATGCATCTTTACAGAAAATATGGACTGATATCTTTATTGTAAAATTCTTAATAAGAATTTATATTATAATGCAACTAGCATATATGGACAACAATATTAAATTTTCCAGCATGACAACAATCCAAAGCATACTTCAAAAGATCTTCATGCAGATCTTGAGATGCAACTGCCAAATTATGTTTTGTTTTGGTCATCATATAGTCCAGATCTCAATCCAATTGAGAATATTTGGGCTATTCTTAAACAAAATGCTGAAAAAAAAGTCAAAACAATAATAGCACACAAAAAAATATCTCTCAAGTGATTTTTATTACAATAGTAGAAGAAAAATAGAATAATCTGTCTAATGAGGCCATTTTTAACTGTATTATTAGTATGCAAAATCGAATTCAAGATTGTATTAGTGTAAAAGGAAGACATAGTAAATATTAATTATTTGTATATATATTCTTTATTTATATATCTATTAAATATTAAAATTTAAACAGAAATTATTATGTATAAAAAAAAAAAATACTTTACTATTACTTTTTGGAAGGATTGTAATATCCTAAGAGCTCTTTTAATTATATTATAAATTACTAATAGTTATTTATATATTTTTTCTCTATTAATAAATTTTATACTTTAATTAACAATAATTATTATTTCGTATTTTTGCATAATTTATTAATTATCATATATATAACTTTTTTATTAAGAATAAAATCTATTTTCAATTTTGTTCCTGGTTTAAGTTTTTTTAGTTTATTAAATAAAGATTTTATATTATAACAATTACTGTTAAAGATTTAAAAATAATTTTAATTTAATCAAAAAATTAACCAAATAACATTATATATAAAATTTCTTTTTAATTGAGTTTTTTTTGAAAAACATCATAAAACTTGATATATTTTGTTAATATTATTTAGTATTAATCAGCCAATATTTTTGGAGTTTGAGTTTTTCAAAAATTTATTTATAAAGTATGGATGTATATTATTTTTAAAAAATTTATAATTTTTTGGAAACATTTTTAAAAATTAAATAAAGTTTGATTTTTTTACAAACATTTCTTTCTGAATATAATTTAATAAATATTATTTTTTTAAAAATTATAAATACATAATAATCTAAGTTATTAATAATTAATTAATTTTTTTCATAGTTATATTTTTATTAATAGTTAATTTTAAGATTGTATTGGTATTTTAGTAATTGATTTTTTTTCAACATTAAAATTTATAATCAAATTTATTCAAATAAAGTATTTAATAAGTTAATTATTTGTTTTCAAATCTTGTTTTGTATAAAGTTATAATTCTGAATTTAAACAACCAAAATATAACAATTTCTGATAAAATTAAAACACAAATTAAATGTAAAATTGTATAAGCCAAGTGTATTTTTTAATGATGTTTATTTTTTGAACTAGTCTGTACTAGCTTAAAATAACCACTCTACTTTAATACTATTATTATAATAAAATTTATTATCTTAAAATAATTTTTATCTTCTCACATATTTTTGGTTAACTCAGTCTGATTTTCAATAAATTTTACTGACTTGTTGATCAGAATGCGGTACATGAACATTTTGTGCTCAATCATAACTGTAATAAGCTGTGGCATTAATGCTACAATAATCAGTTTTATTTTCTGTCACAAAATAATTCTTGTCTACTAATTTTCTTTGTTGCTTTGCTAATTTCATATTTTTGTTGTAATAATTTCTCTCCAACTTAGCCTTAACTAGATGTTCTTTGTACTTTTTTAATAAATCTTTTACTTCTTCCTTGCAAGCATTATACTGTAAGTCATTCCAAAAATGTTGGCACTTGTCACATAAATCCATTCTTGGAATTATGATTTAAGTATAAAACGTTAATTGGTGTCATAACTTGCAAAATGCATCACATTTTAACAATTTTAATGTGTTATCATTTTCAAGACCTGCAATAAAATCCTAATAAACTGATTTGTAACTCGTTTCAGTTAGCAAAAGTGTAAGCAATTAAGTAATTCGATTGACATTTCTACCAGAACTTGGTAATTCATGAATTTCAGCATAATTCTTGAGAAAATTTTTTATGGTAGTACCAACAGTTATATCTATAATTATTTTGGTTTTCCATCACAGCACTCTTTTTATATTACCATAAACATGTAATATTATGTCATTTGTTGCTAGATGGTTTCTGACATTTTCAAAATAAGTGTAACCAATTTTTAACATATTAAGATACATTTGCTAACAAAGAGACATATTGTGATCTCAATAGTAAAACATTTGCTTATTAGTATGTGTTTTCTTTCTAAGACATTGGCTGGCAGTTATTTCTCTATCATTCAGTGTTTTCAGTTGGGCCATTAAAAATATATTTTGTTCGGATCTAGAAAGAGCTTAAAACATCTCATGCAATTCAGCAAACTTTTTTTTTGGAATTATTTTTAAGCAACTACAATTGCAACCTATCTCCAAGAAATACATTGTTTTTTTATATTCAGTAGAGTCATTTTAATTATTATTAAATTTTATTACTTTCATAACAGTAATCTGCATATGTGTTCAAACAAAGGCATCAATTTTGAATTAAGCTGAGACTCTAAACTATTTTACTATTACTGTAGTTTCTGTTGATTATTAAGTCTGGAATAAATCACGTTTGATTGAAACTTACATTTACTACTCTGGCATTCTTAAGTTAATGGTCTAAATAAAATACCAACAATGAGTTCCAAAAAAAACTCTCTGTCATTTGACTTAAAAAAATGGCAAAATAAAATAAAATGCATTAAATTACAAATGTTGTAGCAGTGTGATTCTATTTATTACTTTATTCAAAATACACAAGAATTACAATGGAATTCAATAAAATAACTATTTTTATTCTAGCAATAATCAACTCAAATTCTATAATTATATTAATCTTACTAAGAATGACCAAATATAGGCTTATCTCTCTTTTTTTTTGTTATTACATTACCAGTATTTCAACCAATATAAAAGCATGATAATATTTAATTACATACTCAGTTATATAAGACAGTTTTTATAGTCATACTTTTATACAATCATTAGATTCCTGGGAACTGACAGGACAACTGTGGAGACATGACTGTATATTTATCTAGTAAATTAAAATTTCCATATGACACCAACAGTTTTGAATTGTAGTTGTTGTTACTGTTAATTATGCATCAGTTAGAAAATCAACCACATCTTTTAATGTTACTATTAATATTGGAATCTTGTCATTATACTAATTAATAAGATGAAAAAGAAACAACTTTTGGTATTTTGTCTTAAAGGATGCAATAATTCCTGTATCTAATAGTTGTAAATGAGATGTTGTATTGGATAGTAGGTATTTAATTATAATATTAGATAATATAGAAGATTCTCTAACATGGAGACCAGTATTATCAAGCAATAGCAAAATCTTTTTTTTCTTGTGATGCATTTCTTTATTTAATAAATTAAGCCATTCACTAAAAATATCAGTTCACATCCATGTTTTTGTATTGTAACAATAAGTGATTGGAAGTGTATTCATATTAATATTGCAAAAACATTGTGACTTTGCCGATAATTAAAGACTGCAACTTGATGCTATCTGTTGCATTACAAGCAAGAAGTATGGTAATTTGACTCTTATTACACTTGGTGCCAAAGGTAGATCTTGTTGCCAAAGTTGCATTTGGTGGCATTCTAAAGAATAATACTGTCTTATCAACATTGTAAATATCATTTAGATTATATTTACTGATAATCTCACGCAGTTTCTTTCATTCCTCTGGTAAAATTTCCAAGAAAACACTGTTTGCTTCACCATACATTTTAATATGGTGCATATTATAACGTTTTTTGAACTTTTCTAACCAACTATCTGATGCTTTAAAATTATTTTCTTCTGAAAACTTTTCAGCAAACTTAAGAGCTTTCATTTGTAAAATTTTTCCAGTAAGAATGCAGTTGGTAGCTAGTGCTCCAAGCATCCATTCTCTCAGTGCATCATTTATCTTTGGAAACATTTCTTTTTTGTTCTTTGTCAATTGACCAGAGTTGTCAGATACATTTTTTTCAATCTATTGGTCTGATTTTGTGAGTATTTTTGTTATAGTAGAGTGGTCAATCTTTAGATTAAATATTTCGATAAGTCTATTTGCTAAGTAGTCAGGATGCTCTAGTTTGTACTGACAGAGAGCCTTTTTAGTCTCCAAAGAGATTACTGCTTGTTTTTGGTTCATGTTTTTTGGCATGTTAATAAGAATACATTTTTTATTGCATTTTGTTTTTATAATATGTTGATGTATCTGTTATGTTTCAAACATCATTTTTCCTTATATCTAATCAAACATGTAAGATGTTTCATGTTATATAAGATGCTTCAGATTATAAAAAGCAGCCAAATTATAAAAATAAAAGTTTTAATTCAACTGTAGGATTCTAAGTGCAAATAACAGATTCTTAGTAAAAAGAAACCTAATTTTGATAATGTATCTGTGATACTTTTTGTCTCTTACTCCCAACTGATTATCAATAATGAAAGCTGTCAATTTGATCTTCCGCATACTTGCATAATAGCATAAAAGATAGCACAATGTCATGTTGTTAAGCTCTTCAAACACAGCAATGCCTATATTAATTGGAATATTGATATAAAATACTTTGCATAATGTTAAGGATATCAGAGTGAAAGTTAACTGCAGTTTTTTAAAAAATGTTCTGATTATTATAAGTTATGGAATTTGATATATAATATATATAAGCATGTAATGGCTTTCAAATTAATGTGGCCATATGTTGTTTTTAAGAAAAATCTATCTGTTGAAGGTTACTTAGAATAGACCCAAAATAAAACAGATCTCACATTTAGGTTAAAGTATGAACAAGTCTTTTTTTATTTACAAGCAATTATTAACTTTCACACTGGAGTTTGTTTCAATAGGTCTTTATTAAGACTTGTGGCTAGACAAATGTTGCACCAATTTGGTTTGCTTGGCACCATTCTATTTACCAATTAATTGAAATTGCTGATAAAGAACAATGGCTATGATTGAAGCCTAAAGTTTGCAAGCTGATTCAAGAAAGAATTGTAATTTCTCAATCTAAACTTTCAAATCAACATCAAAACCATGATGCAATACTTGAAGAAATTAACAAAATGCTTAAATTGTTGATTCTTTTTACACCTTCACAACAGCATTGGGAAATTGCAGCACATAACTGTATCAAATTTGAGAGATTGTGTATTAATCTCTTTAATGTCATCGGATATTTTAAAAGTAAAATATACAGGTCTTATATACGTCTTAGCTTTATTGCTGAATCAAATTGATTTTGAGTTTAGATAAGAAAGACACAGTTTGTAAATTCAAATATCTCTAATTGTGTATTTTATGATATTGGCCATGAATGGATATTAAGCAAAGAAATGAAAAAATTCAGTAAAATTGCACAGATAAAAAGAATAGACTTTCTGAATTAAGAAAACATTATTAGGTACTTGGAAACCAATTCCAGTAACAAGTGAAGAAGCAGATCATCAAAAAATGTAAATCTGTTAATAAAATCACAACTATTACCTATTATTAACTCTCTAATACCTCTTTTAAGTGATCATGTTTTTAAAGCTTATCAAGTTAATTGTATAACAGCCTAATAAATATCCTTTAAGAAATTAGAAATATATTGTATTGTGTACAGTTTTGTTTACCTTGGGTTGAGTGTATTACCATTTATAATTGGCATTTTTAAAATATAATATGTTAAGTCTAGGTCCGAATCTCTATTGTTACTCATAGAAATATAGGGAATATATATTAGCATAGTTATTAACCAATTAGAAGTAAACATAGTAAAAGATAGAATTCCAGAATTTCTCTCAGGAATTGCAAGATTTCAGAAATTACAGAATTCTTACAAGAAATTGCAGAATTCCAGAATTCCAAGATTCCTCTCAAAGGAATTGTAAGATTCCAGGAATCCCAGGATTTCTGTTGTGAAGAATTGAGAAATTGAGAAATCTCAATTATGTATATATAGCAATAAGATTAGAAGCTAAAAAGACAGACTTCCCAGTTTAGATTTTATCTAGACAACCTTTCAAACACTATAAATAACTATTTGGTATCTCAAACCTAATTCCACTATCAACCCTTCATGTTGATAGTAATTGATACTTAAACACACTAAAACAATAGCTCTTAATCACAGCTATTGATGGGATACTAACTTGCAAAACCACTTTGGCTTATTCATTATTTTTTTTTCTTTTCTTTATTTTATTTTAATTTTATTGTTGTGCACTAATTGGTTGAATAAAATACTAGATTACTGATGTCAAAGATTGCCTGGTAAAAAACCTCTGCGAGAGGGTAGGACACATACAGAAGATATAGAATACTTACCAGAGGATTGTCAGCCATCACATTAAGAGAAGAATTGACAAAACTGTGGTTTCGGGAAGCTATGGATAAAACAACTATTGAATCTCTGTCTATTATACAAAGAACTCAAACCAAAACCTTCAGATACAAAACTTTCAGATTAATAACATTAATGCAAATAACTTTTAGCACCAAGTTACAGATTTGTTATTTGATTCAACATCCCAAATAAATACTCATAACACCATTCTGTGTGATTATGTTTGGATTATAAAAAGCATTCAATATGAATTTATTTGTTTTAAAAAAGTTGATTTTTAATACATCTTTAAAACTATAAATCAAACTTTTGCTCACTAATACTAAATATTGGTTGAATGATGAATATAATGGCTAGTATGGAGCCCTTTTTTAATTGTGAATGTTAAAGTTGGTGTGAAAATGTATTTATTGAGTATATATCAGAATTCTCATGCTCTGAGTTTTATTACTGGCCACATTTTTTTTCTTAAGAAAAGGTAAATTCGAACTCCGTTCCCAGTTGATTTGCTTAAGCAATGTCCTATTAACAAACTTGTTCCTGGAGGATTCCATTGGGCCATTATTCTCACTTGTAAGTCTGTTAATTCCTTCTCCCAATATGGAGAAAAAGTAATCTTATTAACCAAAGTTTAATCCAGAGTAATTTCATCAATACTTACAGCAACAGCTTCCAAAGCACTACCAGCCTTTGAAACACTACCAGTCTCTAAAGCACCAAGAGCAGCAGTATTGTACTATATGTCAATTATTATTAAAACTCTCATAATACCTACAAACAACAAATCAGATATAATAGTTTCATTATTGTCTTCTGATGGTGGTGGTGGCTTATAAAAAAGAGTAATTGAATGTTGTAATATTTGAGAAATTTTGTTTAGTGTTCTATAATCCTTTTCAGAAACTTCTCTAATTTTTTTTACTATTATAAAAAGAATGATTTCCATTGATAATTGGAAAATCTCCCTAACTGTACATGTCTGATTAAATATAAGATGACATCTGATGTTCATATCTAATATTATATGATTATAGTGTGACTATAGAGAGTGGAAATTATTTATATTCTGCTATCATATTTGTGGGAATAGGAACTATAAGGAGATAAATATAGTAAAAGTGACTATAAGAAGATAATATTATATATAAATGGTTTTGGTTTTTAAAAAAATGTAATTATAAAAAAATAGTGACTATAACTAGAGGGACTATAGAGAGAGTTCACTGTATAGCAAAGTCTAATGCTGATTCTTAAACATTTATGTTTGTTTATTATTAACAACTTTAATTATATGTACAGAATTTTTATCCATAAAAATTAATCACTTAATTAAAACTAAATTAGCAATATTAGCAGACTTAAATTCTATTAAAGTCTTTTGTTAAAGACTAATAAGCTGTATCTTAATTGACATAATTTTGTCAAATTTAGAAAAAACTAATTCTATAACCAATTTAAAAAAATCAACTAAAATTTTCTTAATAATTATTTCTTAATTTTTATAATTGTTTATCTTTTTTATTTTATTATTTACCAAGATTTTTTTATTGACAGTTAATTTTTTAACTTTGTTCAAGCTCAATTTAAATGTAAAGAATGATTTAATAATTTTTGGAAATTTTGAGAAATTAAAAGCTTTTTTAAAACTATCAATATAATAAAAATTTTTTTACTGTTATTAATTTATTTCTAAAAATTTTTTATACACAGCTGATAGTTTAATATCAAATGTAAAAAATTTTGCTGAATTAAAACTTTGTTTTTTTAAGACATATAATTTAGTTAATGATAAATAATTGAATTCAGAAAACTTAGGAACCAGAAGTATCAAAATTTTATTATTATTATCATTTAAATTGTTAAAAAAAATTTTTTTTGGCTGACTGTTCAAAACATAAGTCTTAGTATATATCTTTTTAAGTATAATATTATCTATTTTTAAAGCATTCAAATCTATATAACTAGTCTTTTCTGTAATTGTATTTTTTATGTTTTCTACATCTAAGATTTTATTAATACTACTTATTTTACTTATAACTTTGCTATCCAAAATTTAACAAACTTAATACTATTAATACACAGATTAATAAAACTAAAAAAACCAATAAATAACTTAATTATATTAATTTCAACATTAAGCTTTTTTGGTTTTTTGTAGAAAGTATTATAAGAGTAAACACTCTTTACTTGTTTTTTTTTGTGTTAAAATGGATCTCCAATTTAGCAAAACCAAAACTCAACTTATTAACAAAAAAAACTTATTAGTTCTATAGCCATAAACAAAGATAAATTAAAAAAAATAACTGTAAAACTAAATAGGAAAAAGATATAAAAAATTTATTTTTTTAATATATTTTAACTCTTATTGTAACTAAAAAATCAACAAAAAAAAGATTTTTAAGTTTTTTGTATAATAAACAAAAATTTAAGTAGTAATAATTAACAATATTTAATATTAAATTTTTTTGGCATAATGATTGATTTATTCTAGTATTTTTTATTTTTTTAATAAGTAATTCAATTATTAATAACTTAATCTTATATTTATTTTTATATTTTTACCAAACAATTTTTAATCTTTTAATTTTAACACTTTTTTAAATAAATTAATTAATTAAATAATAACAAAACAAAAACAAAATAATAATAATACAAAAATAAATAAATAAAAAATAATATTTTGTTAATAATTATAATTAAAATTATTGGTTTAAATTAATTAAATTTTTTAAATAAATACTATTAATATTAATTATTTTAATAAGTTTAATATTAAAAATAAGTAATTATTAATTTTCAATCTAATGTTTCTTTGGGAGCATAAGTCTGTTAATGTTAAAACTGATCACTTTAAAACTGCCAAATGACTAGTTGATTTAGTTTCTTGCAATACAACTTTGTTTTCTGTCATTTAAAAAATGTCATCTTTAAATAAGTTTTCTTCTGTGACATTAGCATAGTGTGTTTTTAATTGGTCTGAGTAACTAGTCACATGTAGAAAGTACATGATTAACATCTAGTTTAGATTATTTCTTTGATATATAGTACTAGGTTGTTTTTGGGCTATACTTGTTAAGCAAATAAAAAATAAAAAATTATTAATAAAATAATTTACATATATATACAATTTTAATAAATAATTTAATTATAAATAATAATTGTGTTTTTATTAAATAAAAACTTTGTTTTAAATACTAAATTTGAACCTCTTTGTCTCCTTAATTTTATGACCACGACCAGAGCAAAGAGTAAAAAAGCTGCACCTAATATCTGTCCTGAGATATTTAATAAAATTTCAACCAGAGGAGCTCTTTCTGTTATAGAAGCAACTAGACAAAACGTTTTAGAAGCTTTTTCCCTACCCAGTAATCGTGATAAGCTGCCTTTGGTAGCCACTGAAGTGACTTCCTCATCTTTGGCTGGTTTCTCACCAGTCAAAGTCCTTTCAAAGAAACACATCTGGATTAGTCTCAGTATTGCCTCCACCCCAACCAAGAGCCCAAAAGTTTTTAATAATAGACCAGTAAATAAGCTGGTCTTCTCCTCTATAGATTCAACATCTGGTGCTTCTAGCACCATCTCTTCAAAAAAAAAAATGGTCAAAAAGACCAAAAATTCAGAAAAGTGGGGGCAGTTGCTTGCTTCTGCTATTGTTACACCGAACCCCTTTGTGGTTCCCAATGAAATCTTAGATGAGATTTCCATAGCATCATCTGGCACATCATCCAAGATAGGCCAAGATCAACCACTGGCTGTGTTGTCAAATGTGGTATCTTCCGGCAGATCATTGCTGGTTTTAGAAGCAAAACAATCTTCTTCTGTTAGATCATCTGTTCTTGGAAACTGGGCTGATCAAATGGAAACTGAGTCATCTCCTTCTTTAGTTTCTGGTGCTACTTCTGGTGGTGCTTGGGAAACTATTACTAATCATCAAAAATTTGCTGGATGGGTGGCCTTCACTCTGGTGTCTGGTGCTACTTTTAAGATCAAATTGGCTCATGTTAAGGCTGTTTTTCAGTCTGTGCATGGTTTCTTGGATGCTAAATCTGTTTCAAAAGACAATGTAAAGCTTTTCTGTGTGAAGTTTGCTTCTGAACATTCTTTGGAAGCTGCATTTTTGGTTGAGCTTACAAGCTCTGTTCATTTGGCCACTTTCAAAATTGCCAAGTCTTTGATGGTTTCTGAATCTGGTTCCTCTTCTGCTGCTGTTGTGCTGTGTGATGTGCCTTTGGATGTGTCTGCTGCTAACATTAAGTTGGCTCTCAGTGTGTTTGGTAGTGTCACTTGTGTTGTGCTAAAGCCTGCTGGCATTTGGCAGTACATGGTGGTTTATTTTGAAAAGTTGGATTCTGCTGTGTCTGCCTTGAAGCATTGGTTAGTCTTGATATGCAAGGATAATGTTAGAATCCTCCCTCTGGTGAATCAAAATGAGACTATTTTGTTTCGTAATAAGTTTAAGGCCAAATTGGTCAACCTTCTCTCTGGCTGTACTGCCTTTGAAATCAGTGATATGATTTCTCAGATTGGTGGTCGAACATGTTTCATCCCTTGTTCTCCTGATTCTGGTTGTCGTTCCTGGTTTGCTTTGGTTATATTTGACTCTCAAGATGATTTGGATTCTGCTGTGGTCAAGACTGATACTCTAAGGAAATGCTGTATCTGATGGGAAACTCCTGGCTGCTGGCACTGCTTTAGGTGTCAAGAAATGGGCCATCTGGCCATGAATTGCAAGATTTTCCCACCTTCTACTCCCAAGGTTCCCAAGGTTTTCAAGTCTTGTTTTGTGGGTTTTGCTTTATATGCCAAAACTGCTGCTCCTTCTGGTTTTTCTGAGTTTCCTCTTTTGGTGGCTTCTTTGGCTGCTTCTGCTGCTGATCCTGCTGTTGGTTCTAGATTGGACTTTTTGGAAAAGCAGATTTCAGATTTGGCTGCTCTGGTTAAGTTTATTATTGAGCTTGTTGGTTTTTTGGTTGCTTTGGTGTCTTGTCTTCTTAATAATAATGCTGTTAAGACTGTTCAAGTCGAGAAAAATCTCATTTTTATGAAGAGTGCTGCTAACAATTTTTCTAACCTCTTGGTTGAGGTTTCCAAGGACATTGCTTGTCTTAGATCTGAGGTTGACTTTGGTAATATAGATTATGATGGTATACTGGCTGCTAAGCCTTTCTTTTTAAGTAAGAACACTATTAAGTATGTTATTGCTTTGTGGCATATGTTTGGTGCTGAAACCAGAGGCAATATTGAGTCTACTAGATTGTTTCTTAGTGAGTTTATTTTTGACTCTAGGAATCTGAATGGTATCATTGAAAGAATTTGTGAGTTGGGATTATTTCCACCTACTTTTAATTCAGCATAGTGAGTCCTTGATTGGGCCGAGTGTCTGATCACATGTAGAAAACGCATGATTTATGCCTATAATGTAATCTCTTATATGGTATTATAGTTTTAGGTAATATTTGGGTCTCGTTCGTTAAAATATAATAAAAAAAAAATTTATTAACTTTTAAAAATACAAAAATTTAAAATTTTTAGTAATTTTTATATATTATTGAATTATTATTAAAATTTCTAATATTTTTAAAATCTTTTTTGGTTTTTTAAAATTTTAATATTATATTATTTACTAACTTTTAATATTTGATTTGTTATTTCTATTATATACAATTAGCTTTTGTTGATGATACTATCTGAGTTGAGAGTAGTCAGACTGTTACACAATTTATATTGAACATTGCTAATAAGTTCTTTGTAATTAATGATATTTTAATTAATAATGACAAAACAGTAGCCATTTTTATTAACCAGAGAGTTTGAAATGCTGTTTTCAAAATCAGTAGGTTGTCTATTTTGATTGCTAAACATGGTGTGCCTCATAGATATTTGAGTATATTTTTGTCGACTGATGGTTTGTCTAAGCCCAGCTTGGCTAAAGCTCAGTCTGATGTCAAATTCTTTTCAAATATGGTGCTACGTAAAGCTATTTCAAACAAACAATTCATGTATTTGGTGTTAGCTGTACTTCAACCCATTGTTAGCTATCATACACAATTTAGTTTTGTGTCTTCTGCTGTTTGTCAGTGCTGAGATGGTCTGGTTAGAAAAGACTTTAAGTCAAAGGCTGGTTTGTCCTGAGATTTTTCAAATGAGGTGCTCTATCATTCTTTACTTTATGGTCTGAAAATATTCAAACAAGTTCAAGCTAAATGGAAGTCTTCTTCTGTCATAAGTTTTTCTAATTCTTCTGGAATTGTTAGTCAGCTTTTTGAGTACCACTTCCTGGATTTGCAGATTTTGGGCTGGGCCCCTCTTAATCCCCTGCAATTCTCTGTAAGGCTGCGTGTTGCTCTTTCTAACAACTTTCTGGCTGAGATAGTGCGTATTTTTTTAATCAATAAGATATCTATGATGAATAATTTGCTTAATGCTTTCTTAGTCCTGGCAAATATCCTGTCTCTGGTGTCTTAGAGCTTTTTTTGTACTATGATTAAGTTAGTTATTTAAAAAGATTTGGTGTAGCTTTCTGTGATAGACTTTTAGATAAACGAGATAAAGTTTTGAATTAGTAAACATTCTGGCATTGGAAGAGACTGGATCCCAGAGAACTTGTGCCTTCTTGGTTTATATTGGTGTCAAGATTTTTGCATGATGAGGTTCTTTTGTCAACTCTGTTCAATAACAATTCTTTGGTAGATGTCAATGATGTTTTGCTTTTGGATCAATTTTTTGCTGTTAAAAATAATTTGCTTGAAGTCTGGTCACATTCTATTTCTGTTTTTACAGATGGCTTTTTGAAGGAGTTTGGCTCTGTTGATGTGACTGAAAGTGCTGCGACGTTTTTTCTTAAGATTGAATTGGGCATTGAGGTTAGAGTTATAGGTTTATTGTTTTCTACAATAGTTGAATTGCAGGCTGTTGCCTTGGTGCTGGAGTGTGTACCTTCCTTTTGTTCAGTGGAGGTGTACTTGGACAGCCAAGTTGCCTTAAATGCATGTGTTTCGGAATCGAGATCAGATGGCTCTGATTTTCATAATTGTTGTTAGATGGAGAGGAGACATATTGCGAATTTAATTGTTCAAAAAGACATTTTTGTGAGCTGGTTAAAGGTCAAAGGACACTTCAGTGTGCTGAATAATATTTGTGCAGATGCGTTGGTGAGTATTTCTGCTCAATTCTCTCTGTTTTTGCTGACTAATGTACATGAACACTTTTTAATGACCAATAACATGCTGATTTTTGGCAATATTTGACACTTTGTTCGGAATATTTTTAGATCTGTGAATTGCATGCACTAAGAAGTTGGTCTTGGTTCTAAAATTTTGGGTGGTTTTTTGATTTGTGACATTAACTAGGTTTGAATCATGACTGTCTGGCATCCAGATTCAGGTATGCTTTCAGGTTCTATGAGTAGACATTTGGCTGGTTTGCACTCCTATTTCATGAAAGCGGTATATGACAGACTACTTGTCATGGTTAAAAAGAGGCTTTATAACAAAAACTACTCTGAGGTTTTGTGTTTACAATATAGAGAAGTTGAGTTTTCTGATCATGTGTTTACCTGTGGCAAGGAATCTATCTTCTATAAGGAGATTCTATTTGAGTTTGTGTTAACTTGGAGGTTTTTGGCTGGTTTTTGTCTTCCAGCTCCTTCCATGGTTTCAGATTCTCTTCTCTCGTGTATGTTTAATGTCAGCTTGTATGTTCTTCTTTGTAAAGGCTTTGTGCTGACAGAATGGTTTAAAGAAGCTGTGCGGATTTTTGTGGATTGCAAAGAGGCTCTCCGGGTTCTGGTTGACTTTGTGTGAAGTGTGAGTACACATTACTATTTTAAGTTGTAGGGATTCAGGTTTAGGTTTAGGGCTAACATGGAAAGAGACATTTTGGTTGGTGACTCAGGGGTGTTGTCATTGGTTCATTATGGCTCAAAGCGAAGTTTGTCAGATAGTATAGTTAGATTGATTGGTATTGATGATTCTTTTGAAGTGAATTTTGGTTTTTGTAGACCTTATTTGTTTTTTTTTGGTTTGTTTAACATGGTATCTATTCATATAAGTGCATAGTGTCACTTTGATTAGTCCAAGTGACTGGTCACATGTAGTAAGTGCATAAATCACATATAGCTGGAGTTCATAGTTTTGACTCTGTATATTAGGTAGTGATTGGGCTACACTTGTTAAACTGTAAATAAATAAAAAAATACAATTAAACTTCTATAAAAAAACACAATTGGGACATGTAAATTATGTTCTATTTTAGAAGTGTTTTATTATAAAGTTTTATAATTATTATTAAATAAACAATATTTATTTATTAAATCAATTAATTATTATTATTATTATTATTATAATATTGATTAATTGTTAACTGTTTTTTAGAATTTTTCTTTATTTTTCATATTTATATAATTTTTTCTAAGTAAATTTTGGTTTTTTATACTAAAATTTTCTTCTGTTAATTGCTCTTTAAATCTAATTACCTTTTTTAATGTTTCATATACTTCTGTAATTGTAATTATAGCAGATGAAAATTTTTCTAATTCTTTTTTCGAGTTATTAATTGTATTGGTTTTAATTTGAACATTAGCTAAAACCATATCTACAATTTTATTATCATCAAAAAAATTTTCAGTTGTCAATAATTTATCAACTGCTATAGTATAATCTTCGAAATTTTTGACCAATTGTTGTGTATTTGATGGTAAATTGTTGAATATATTCATAGCAATTGATTTTTTGAATTCTTAAATTTCTAATTCTTGATTATAGAAAAGAATATCTGTTTTTTGTCAACAGTTTTGAATTGTAACAGATGTTACTTAAAACCATAATTGAACAACATAATCAATTGCTTGTTTTATGTTTAATTTATTTCTAAAAAATAAATTAATATTAGATAAAATTATATAATATATAATGATAATAATATTGTATATATTATATTACTTAACTGTTTAATATTAATTTTTTGTTCAAATTAATATAAAATATGTTGACAATATAAGTACTTATATTTGTTTTTGAAAGATTTGATAATTTTAATATCTATTAGTTAAAGATGTAATATAGTATTTAAAAAAAAATAGTGCAAAGTAATATTGGTCAATTGGAATAAATCTTCTCCAATTTAAGTATAATATGAAGTTGCATTATCAACCAAAAGTAATATATGCTAATTTTGAATTCAAAAGCTTTTATTTATATATTTGAGCCATGCTTTTCATATATTTGAGCACATTCATGCTTTGAAATTGAATTTGTAAATTACAGATAGGTTAAAAGTATTAATTTTTTTTTGAATTTTTTGCATGTCCAATTACTAAAGATTGTAATTTATAAGATTCAGTTGAATTTGTAGCAAAAAAAATTGTAATCCAAGATTTATTCTATAAAAAACCCAATTAATTTAATAACAATAATATATAATGATAACAATTAGTAAATATAATATACTAATTTTTTTGTATTTTAATATTTTGTAAGTATTTGATTTGGTTTTATACAAAAAAATAATTCTGTTTTATCAGCATTATATATGTTAGCAGGATCAAATTCGAATATAATAATTGTTAATTTTTTTTGTTCTTCTAATAAACTTTTAATTGATATACTTTCTGCTTTATCATAAAATTAGTAAATACATAACTGGTTTTTTTTTTGAATTTTTGAATCTATTTATTTAAAAATTGTATTTTATTTTTGTGTATACCAAAAAGTTTAACAAATTTTTTTTTTTCTTTTTAATTAGTTGATTATTAAATTTAATAGTAGCTGCAGTTATTTGTTCTACCTAATAACTAAAACTTGGTTTAATAATAGAATTTAATATTTTTGTGTCAAATAAATCTTTTTGAGATTTCATTAATTTCAATATTCAACTACTTTGCATGCTTTTTGGATATTTATAATTGAAATAAACTACAATATTATCATGTTTTATGCCATAATAATTTTTGGAATATTGACAAATTTTTTTATAAAAAATATCATTATAACTGCTGCTTATTTTTATTTTTTAAATAAAGATTTTAACATTGTAATAATTTAGTAAGTTTGTTAGAAAATATGCTTATAATGATAATATTAGATTTGGTTTTAGCAAATCTAAATAAGGGCTAAGTAACTATACATGAAAACAGATAAGATCAAAAAAAGTAAATCAATTTAAAAAAAGTTAGGATAAAATCAATTTAATATATTTCTAATTATTAATTAACATTTAGTACATAATATTTGTTCTTATATAAAAATAAATTTTGAATAAATTTTGAATAAAATTATGTTCTTGTTTTTTTATAGATTATTCTTATATAAAAAAAAAATTGTTAATTAATCAATTAGTTGTATAAAAAAATGTTTTTTGTAAGAAGTTGTTCTTTTATCGAGAGTTTTTTTATAAAGATCTGACATTATTATTTTTTTTATATTATTTTATAAGTAATATTATTTATTATAAAATTAATACTTTTTTAAATTTATTTTTATTAAAATTGCCATTTAAAATAACAAAAAAAAATTATTTATCTAAGCCAATTATATATTTAAAAAAATATTAATATCTAATCTTAAAACAATAACAAAAAATTTATATTTAAATAGCAATTATTAATTAATTTATTAATTTATTTATTTTTATTTTATGAGTGAGACCCAATTACTATCTAATATAATACAACTATCTAGAGTTCTAAATTAAATAAGATTTACACATTTGCTATATATAACCAGCCACTTAGCCAATCAAAACAATACTATGTAACTATATTAACTAAAATATTTCTAACTATACTGGCAAAAAACAAATAATTAATTTTTGAGCCAATTTATTTTTAAAATCTTATATATATATTTAATTAAATTATTGTTTACAATAATTATAATACCAAATTTTAAATAACTAAAATTTAAATTAAAACAAAAACTTTAATTTTTTTAAATTTATTTATAATTTAAAATTTAATTTAGTCTTTAAATTTATAATAATTAAATTTTAA
>JAAOMT010000183.1:0-83873 GCA_016748015.1 Geosiphon pyriformis
AATATCGCTATCCAATTTAGCAACTCCCAATTCTACAATCTTTTCCCATATTTCAGATTCTTCTATATTTATTTCATCCTGGGTTAAAATTGAGACAAGAGCATTTTCACTAAGGGAGGTAAAATCTTGCGAGTTGAAGACTATAGCTGGATTTTCAGCAGCTATTTCGGTGCAGAATTTTTGTACCTTTTTGAAAGAATCATGCATAAATGAAGTTTTCTGCAAAGTGGTGAAATTTTCTTCTAGCTCTTTTGCACGGTGTTCAATCAAATAGTCTTCAAGGTGATCAATCATGTTTTCTAGAATAAGCTCGTCAGCGGTAACAAGAACTTCTAAAATGGTAGGTACTCCATGTTTATCAAGAGAAATCTCGCCGTTATAAATGTATCTGCAGAAAAATAAAAAGTGAATTTCATGTTGGTTAAAATATTCAAAGCAATTGAAAACCCTTACCTGAGAATTATTTCAAAAATCTTTGGTGAAATATTGGGTTTAGGGAAGATTATGGTATTTTTTTCCCTTTTAATCCAATTGCTAGAGAGTGCGACAGCAAAATATGGTGATCTTGCTGCTAAAATTTGGGAATGAGCATGAAAAGTTCTAATATTGGGCGCTTCGCCAACTATAATTCTAATATCAGAGAACTTCTGACTGTTAAATAAATTCCCAAAATCATTGGATAAAGCGTGAAAGTATTGTTGAGGTGACATCGGTAAAATATGTGAAGTTTTTTTCCCTACGATCAGTATTTATGCTATTTGATGTGCTGGGACCTATATTGCAGGAACACGGACGTCCCGGACAATGTCCCAGTGTAACATTGTACACGGACATTGTCCCACCATTTTTTATTTATGTCCCGTTCCTTGATCTGAACTACTAAAACCCTAATCATGCCATCTTTACCTCTTTGATTAAATAAATATATAGTAAAACCAATATTAAAATCAATCAAAGCAATTTAAGGAAATTTTTTTTTCCCTTACAAAAAAGATTATATTAGACAACATTTTAAAAAATGTAATCATTTTCACAATCAAACTACACCTAAAGAATGAGCATAAATAGATGAGCTAGTAATAGCTTCATCATCTACAAATATAAGACCTTGTATGTTAAGTGTTTATTATTGATAACTAATTTGAATATTAAAAAAATTTTATTAAAAATAGTGAATAATTAAAGACCTATCTCAAGTGCATTATATTCTTTTATTTCATCCTAAAAAGTAATAGTCCGTTCAGAATCTTATAGTTTAAAAAATAATTATATTGTTTAGCCATTGACAAATGAAGATCAAAAACAATTTAACAAATTTTTGCTTTAAATAACAGTTTCTTATGGATGGTTTTTGTCTTGAATCAATTTAAATTTTTGAATTCTCTTCTTATACTTCATAATCATTGAAAATTAAGTGAGCAAATTTTGAATAAAGTTGTTAATAATACTAATAAATCTATAGAAGTTGTTTTTAAAGAAGATCTAATAAATATAACTTGAACATTTATTGGGAATTATCTGAAAAAAAGCTCTGTGTTTAGAAAGTCTTTACTATTAGTTCTAAATGTAAAAGACATTAAAAAATTATAAATAAAACTAAAAGTATGATTACTGAATTAAAAACAATAAATATTAAAGTTGTTTTTATTCTTACAAATAATATTTGTGCTTATACAGTTGCAAAATAAGTATACAATTACATATTATTTATATTTATATTTAAATATATAATAATTTATAATTTATACAATATAAACATCAATTGAAATTTCAAAAAGATCTATTGTTTTTCTTCTATGTTTCGTCTATTAATTGAATTTTTGTATTGGAGAGATTTTTAAAGAATTAATACTATTAAAAAGAATTATTGACCAAAAAATTAAAGTTGCTACATATTTTCAAAATACCAATAACCAATTTTTTATTAGTCAATTATATAACAAACAATTTAAAATCTATAAATTATCAAATTTAATCTATTTTAAAATTAAATTAAACATTTAATTACGCTTTTTACTTTATATTACAAGTTACTTAATATACTTTAATAAAACAAAGCTTGTTTATTTGAAATTGTTTTAAGTATGACTTATTTTATACAACTTTGAATATTATATTGTAACAATATTCTTGCAATACAATTAATTGCAAGACTTGAATAATGTTGAAGTAAATAAAAACAACCAATTTTATTAAATATAAAATAAATCAATTTTGATCTATGGTTTCCAGTAGTAATTATTCTACTTTTAGAAAATACTTGAGTTATTATTATTATGTATAAATAAACAAAGAACCAAAGTGTATTGTTTGAAAAAATATTTTTTTATAATATAACTTATTATCAATTTAAAAATAATGTTTTGGCTTATTAATATTATGCTAATAATTTAATTAATAAGTTAAAGTTTGTTACATGTAGAATTTTTGGCGTTTGTATTAATGCTCTTCAATTGAACAATTATGAAGTTGTATGAGTTTTATTTAAACAAATTGGCACAATTATTTGGCTAAATAATTGTTTTAATAATTGTTTATTTATACTTTTAATAACCAGTTTTATATTTTAAATATTAAAAGCATTCAATATAAGTAAATTATGGGCTAATATAACTTACAAACATTGTTATGAGCCAGATATTTCCTTTTGATCTTTTTTCAAACTACTTCAATATAAGTGGTTTTTAATAATAATAATACTAAGTTATTAAACAAGATGTTAGACAAAATCATAAGTACAGCAGTAACTGAAACTTCAAAAAAAAAAGATAATAATCCACAATCTGCAGAAACAGAAAATAAAGAAAATGATTTATCTTGTATTTCGGAAATTAAGTTGGGTAAATATCTTTAAGAATAGGTGAAAATATTAAAAGAGAAGACAAATATAATCGAGGATCAAGATAACATTTTAGCATTATATAGTACTATTCATTTGGCTATAGATGAAGATGCTAAATAGAAATTAGCCAGGTTATTTTGTCTTTTAGATTTACCATTTCATTAGAAATTTTGATGATTTATACATAATACTTGAAGATCGAAACACATAAAGTAAATGCTTAGTGAATTATGTAGATTTAGCACATCAATAGGATAAACATATAGTGCCACAAATCATACACTCCCAAGATATATTCAAACAAAGTTATATTTAAGGAATTCAATTTAAAAGACTCTAACAATTAATAAAATATTACCCAATCGACATAAATATTGCATAAAAAAATATAATTCTGTTATTCTTGCAATTTTAATAAAACATAACGAATTTATATTGTTTTTAGCAGGATTAAACATTTGGCTGTCTTTTATATAATATTGTTCATGACATCAAAATTTTGGTGGACAAGTCTACGGATGTCTGTTCTCTCCTATCTATTGTCTGTGTTCCTGTCCCATAACAACACTGCTTACTTAGAGCTAAAGTTATATGTTAATTTGCACTTTATTGATTGATCAGTTAATTTTGAATCTTTTCTCTAAGAGATTATTCTTAAGGGGCTTTGTTTGCTGCAATTAAATCGCCTCCAAAGATCAGAGCCTCTGTTTAAAAAGCATAAAATATCTAAGCGGCCAGATTTTCGTTTTTTTTGATCAAATATAACATGAATTAAATTTTTATTAGTATTATAATTAAGTGAAACTTTAGATCTCAAAAATTCTGTGCAAAAAAAATCTTTAATAAAAAATTTTTCAAATTTATATTTTAATATACTGTATCATAATAGCAAGCTAAAAAAAATATACTTCATTTATTGTTTAAATTATTTATATATTATAAGGTTATAAGTTACTTTTCTTGGCAAATAAAGTATATAAACTGTCGATTTTGAATCTAGAATATTCTTGAATGAAACTTTTTCTTTATCGAAGCATTTTTTAAATTAATTAAGATTTATTTTTAAAAAAACATTGTCTTAAAATAATTTAATTTAAAATTGGTGTATTTGGATCATTTTCCCATACTTACCTTCATCTTACCAAATATTTCAGATTGCTTAATAATTAAGAATTTTTTAATTAAAAGAGAAAAAAAAATTGTTAAAATCAAATCAATAATTATACAAATAACTACTTTTAAAAATAGAATAATTAACTAATAATATTAATAACTAATACATGTAACTAATTATGATTAAGTAAATAAATAAAAGTAAAAGTTTCAATTGTAACAATATTAAATTTCAATTAATATTTATTTAGTTTTAAAAACAAAACAAGTTACATTTTTACACATAATTTTAATGAATTATTTTGTTAGATTATCTAATTTTTAAAATTGAACTGATTTGCTAAAAACCAAATTATCTTTTTCTTTTTTGCTTTCTGGTAATACTGCTAATTTTAATAATATTTAAAAAACTTTAAATAAGTAGATTTTATTTTAATGTTTAATAAAACTGACAAGATTAAAATAATTTATATTAAAACAGTATTTCAATTTTTGCATAGTTTTTTTGAATTGAAATCAATTATAATAAACAATATTAAACTTTTTTGTGTAAAGTTTTTATTTTAGATCTTTTTAAATACTATTATACAAATTAAACTTGTTAAATTATTATTATTTTTTACTTTTAAAATTGTAAAATCTTCAGTAGTATTAAAATAATATTAAAAATGTTTTGAATGTTTTTGGTAAAATTTTTTAAATTAATTTAAAGCTTATTAGTTAATGACTATATATATTTGTGTATTTTAAAACTCTTAAAGTGTTAAAATTGTTTTTGTTTATTAATTAATTTTTGTTATAAAACATAATATTAAAATTTTTCTTTTTTTTAATTAAAAAAAATTAATTGTTTTTTTTATACTGCTTTTAAGATTAGTGAATTAATTTTTTAAGTTTATAATTATATTTGTTTTTGATTTTTTTAATAAATAAAATATGTTATTATTATTTTTGGTTTTCAAATTGATTTGGATGCTGCTATTATTAAAACTGATATTTTAAAGAAAAAACTGTTTTGAGTAAAAAACTTTAAAAATATCAATACTGTTTTAAATATCAAAGTTTAAATTATTTGGTCTTTAATTACAAGAGATTTTTTTTTAAAGTTTTCTTTTAAACCTATTATTGACTTTAAAATTTTTAAGTGTTATTTTGCTAAAACAAAATTTTATGCTAAAATTGTTGCTTTTTTGGTTTTTTTATCTGTTGTTAATATTATTAATTTTACAGTTAGCTTTAAGTTGGGTTTTTTAGAATTTAAGCTAATTAAGTTGGTTTTGTTAATTAGATTTATTGTTAAATTTATTGGTGTTTTGGTTTTTTTGAATACAAAGTTGGTTGGTGCTTTTTTTTTAAATGTTGAAATAAAAGAAAAAAATATTATCATTTTTGGAAAATTTGTTGGTAATTTAAATAAAAAAAATTATCAATTTTAAGATAAAATATAGCATAAATAGTTTATCTGATAATAATATGCTTAATACAAATTTAAATTTTCTTTTTAATAAGAAAAATTTTGTTAGAATAATTGTTTTTTGAAAGCTTTAAATATCTAATATCAAGTTAAATGCAAATAATACTGCTGTATAATTGTCTGTTTAGTTTCTAATAGTAAGAGTCTGATTGTAATTATACATAAGATGACTGTATTAAGTAAATTTCCTTTGGTATATTTAATGTAGTTTAATCTTAACTGGACTTATATCTGGTCATATGTAAAAAGTACATAAATTATGTTTATTTTAGAACACTTTATTGTTGTATTGTTATAGATATTAATAATTGAACTACACATTAAATAAATGAAGATTTTCCAGATATTTCCTTTAGATTCTTGGAAAGTCCAAGATCCGGAAATTTTTATCGAAATTTTGTTAATCAAAACATTGAATTATTTTTCGAGAGTACAAGATAAAAAAAATAAATGAATATTATGAATCAAATATAGAATAAAGAAATCGCCTTTCTGAACTAAAGACTTTACTCAAGTTTTTGAATAAGATATTAAGTTTTGAAAGTGCTAATATAGATTGAATACATACTCTTTAATAAATTCTTTCATTTTAAATATATCACTATTTGAGGACTGTTTTAAACATTTCAATGCATATTGTATATCGTTGCCACCTCTTTTCAACTTGGCACTAAAGACCTCTGCAATATTCTGAAATTCATCACAAGTAAAAAGTTTAATATTTCCTTCCTTCCTTCCTTCCTTGATTGATTTCTCAAGTCAGTCGAAAGGTAAAGTGGACTTTTCAAATGATGAAGTTGAAGACATTTTTTTTCAAGTTTAAACATTTTGTAGAAAATTAAAAATCCAACAAGAGCTTTCTATCTCATGAAACAGAATGAAATGTAACAAATCGACAAGGTGATTGCAACCACGTGTGCATGTACATATATATTGAGGTGTGGTGAAAGAAGCTAAAGCAAAAACGAGCAGAAAATAGTTTAAACAGAAGGCTGTTGATTCTTTCTTACAAATAATATTTACCAAATAAATAATATTTGTGATTGATTACAAAAAGATTCAGTGGAAAATCTTGGAAATTGATTGATTGATTGATTGATTGATTGATTGATTGATGTGTGGTTTGTTTAATCTATTTTTTTTTCTTTCAAGTTTTTCGGTGATGTATTTTTATAAATATTATGAATGAATTATTTATTTATTAGTTTAAAGAGTTACAAATTGATTAAAAGATGTTCATAGGAATAATAAATATTTCTTGATTGAGAATATGCTAAAAAGTTTAAAAGATTTAGAAATTCCTGTATCGTATGAAAAAAAAAGTTTGAGAAGGTTGATAAATTTATAAATTTGGTGACACTATTATCATGTTTATATAATTTAAAATTTTCTATAATTTGTTTATTGGGCTTTGATTGTACGTTAAAATTCTTTGATACTAAATATGATAATAAAATTTCAAAATTAAAGGAAATATTTTCCCTAAAATAATAAATATTACGGTGTCGACTATAACAAAAAAGCAGAATTAAATTTAATAATTATAATTAAATTTGGATTATATAATTATGATGATTATGATGATTACGATGATGAATGAGATAATTTTTTCACAAAAAGAATCTCATTCTAAATACATGTACATTTATTTGATGTTTCTCTCTCGAAAGTTTGTTTATTGAACTATTTGGTTTATGAAAATATATAGAAATAAAAAAAAGTCTTGTTCTCACAGTTAATTAATAACTTGATGTCTTGATTGATTTGATTTTTACAAATTTGGTTTGTAAGAAAGGTATTTTTAAAATAGATTTCGAAAAAGAATTTCATGAAAAACCATGTTAATAATGGGGAAAAGGTTTTTAATGACTTTGGAA
Organism: Geosiphon pyriformis; assembly: GCA_016748015.1. NCBI lineage: Eukaryota > Fungi > Glomeromycota > Glomeromycetes > Archaeosporales > Geosiphonaceae > Geosiphon > Geosiphon pyriformis. The sequence goes on from JAAOMT010000183.1 coordinate 7,307, forward strand.
TATTATTATTATTATTATTATTATTATTATTATTATTAAGGAAAAATTTTTTGAAACTTTAGAATTTTTAATTATTGAGATGTTTATTTTTTATTCAAAGTTATTTAGCTCACTTGTTGCTCATAGATGCTAAGCCAAAGGTTTTCCTTGTGTTTTATTAAGTTAATGACTAAATAATAATAGATAGATTGGCTTCATATAATTTAAGAACTCTTCATTATTTAGGTTTCAAAAACAGAATCCAAAATTTTTAATTAAAATTTGCTTTAATGAACGAAGCCTCATTTCAAAATATTTTGTAAAACGTCTTGTTGAGATTACCATTATATTTCCCATTTTTGCCAATATAATTTATTTGTAAGAAAATCTTTAAATGGAAACACCCGGGGAAATATTTATTTGTCATCAAAATAGAAAAGGTCTATCAACTTTCGAAATATTTCTTTGAACTACCGAGAGTTTTAATTTTTGCTCACAACTGTTTCTCTCCAGCATGAAATTGAAACCTTTTTTGAAAGCTTTTTTCAATAAAACTTTTTCGCGACGAAAAAATCTAAAAAAAATTTCAATGATATTCCCTTTAAATTTTATTTCAATAATTTTTATCTTTTTTTTATTTAATTTTATTTTGAGTATTCACAATTTATTTAATCGAATAATTTCTGTTAAAGAAATCAAAAAAAATTCTGTGAAAATTTTAAATCCTATTTTCAATTTTAAACATTTAAATTCCTCCTTTAACTTGAAACGAAGTTTTTCTGATTCAATAAAACCACTTATATATGGTGAATCACAAATCAAATATTTATATTATATGGCAAAAGTTGCTAGTGAACCTTACTGTGCCATAGAACATTCCACTTTAAGGGAAAATGAAGTTTTAAGTTGGGTAAAATTTTATGAAATAGTGCAACAATATAAAGTTTAAAACCAATTTTTTAATTACATCTTTTATTTTTTAGCCGGAATATTTCAAGCCGTGTCTAACTCCAATGAGAAAAAGCGTATTATATATGTGACCTTTGCAGGATATGTAAATAAAATTTTTATCTCGAATTTTTCATATCAAATTTAAAACTTTGAAAAAATTCATTCATTTTGCTTTAAACATTCATAAAAATCAAAGTTATTAACAAAAAATCACTGGGTAACCAGAAAATCAAGGCTTGTTCAGCTTTGGATTCCCATTAAAGGTGTTAATATGCCCAGAGCAAAACTTGATCAAGTTTTTCAACACGAGGCTAGAGCAACTACTATAAAAACATTTCAACGACTTAGAGACATCTTATCAGACGATCGTTATATCTCCTCTCAAATTGTGTTTGTTGGTCATGCATTTGGAGGAGGTGAGATTTGAAAAAAAAAATTAAAAATTTCTAAAACGTTTTTGATGAATTTCAAACTTTTTTTTTCCAATTTTGTTTTTTAAATCCTATTCTCACAAATTAAGCGGTTGCTGCAATCGTCGGCCTTTATTTTGCATACTGGATTCAATCGATAAAATTGAATCTGAAAGTTTTAACTTTTGGAGTAATTTCATTTGGAGCCCCTAGAATAGGAGACGAGAAATTCAATGAAATATCTAACAAAATGGTTCCACATGCTCGGTACACTTTTGAAAATGATCATGTACCCCATTTTCCTCTTCGTGTTAAGGGTTATAAACATTCAGGCTTCGAGATTTGGATCAAAGCACCCGATTGCGATTGTTTACCTAAAGATTCTTCTGTTGAATATTATGATTGCAATTCTCGAATTGAATCTCCTTCTTGGACAACGATTACCAATTTCAACCCTGAGGAAAATCCGGTAAAGTAAAACTGAATTATCTTACGAGTATTTTGGCTTTTAACTTGAAAAGCAATTTTGATATTAAAATTATTATTTTTTTAGAATTGTAATGCAGGACGATCTATTGCAGATATTCCAAATGATCATTTTCACAATGGACCATATTTTGGCCAAATAATGGGAGATTGCCCAAGAGAAAAATTAGAAAGATTATTTTTACTATAATGAATTTTTATCAACTTAAAAGTTTTTTTCAAACAATAATAAGTTATACTTAAATAATATTTACAACGGGAGTTTTGAGAAAGAATAATTTAAGAAAAAAAAATATATATATATATATATATTAAATGAATTCCCAAAGTCAGATCAAATTTAAATTATTTTTACATGTTTAAAAAAGATTTTTAAATGAAATTATGAGATTCAAGTAAAAATAAAATTTAATAATAAATATCGATTCAATGAATATTTATCGACATTAAAATTCTTGTAAAATATATATTAATTTTCTTTAAATATCTCGAATTAAATTTAAATGTACATGTACTTTTTAAATTATTATTTCTTTAACAAACCTTGTTATTTAAATTTCATGAGGATTTTAATTCAACATTATCATGCTAATTGATCAAACTTGAATATCCCTAAACCCGATTAAACACTGCATCAATATAAAATTTGACTTGCTTTTAAAGAATGATGTTTGATTGCTGTATCAATTAATGAACATTAGATCTGTAGTATGGAGTAAAACAAATTTTATGGAAAAAAATGAGGTGATTCACTTAAACATGGTTTAAAGAATGATATGATAAGAAATTCGATTTCAGAGTAAAAAATTATTTCATCATAATTTTTTTGCCTTAAAATTAAATTAAAAAACTTTGAAAATATGACATATTAATATTTCATCTACAAAATTTATTAAACTTTTTCATCGAATTTAATTTTACAAAAATATAACTGACATAAACGTTTAAGAGCTTTCGTCAAAAAGGTATTCAGGAATGTTAGTTGTTGTTGTTATTGTTATTAATCATGCTAAGTCAGTGAAATGATGCCCCCTTAAAAAATTTTTTTTAATAACGGATATAAAAACTATTCCAAGACCTACTAAAATTTTTACCCAACTTGACTCCTCCCCTTCTTTAAACATGGAAAACACGCATTTTAATCGACTTAGAACTCCAAAAATTGATGAAACAATCATTATAGACGATCGATGCTTGACTATGAAATTGTGCCGTTTATTTTTTAATGCTGTTCAAGCGGGGGTAAAAACAATTAAAATTTCTCGTGACTGCGTTCCTTATAAAATTGTCAAAAAAAATATCCCAGAAATTGAAGAAGGAAACTTCATAAGAGATTTGGTATTTCAATCCAAATTTGTTTTTGACGGTATCAAGTTGACTCATGAAGAACCGGGATTAAGATTTGATTGGGGTCTATCACAAAGAAAAGAAATTTTGAGGAGGTCAATTGGAACTGGAAAACTTTGTAATCGTGATCCTCCTTTGCTTCGTGGTGGTAGAGGTGTCTACGGTTGTGTTGGGGTCCTGAAAACCATCCGTATTCCTCAATGCGAGCTCGGAACTAAAGTATTCTTACAATTCCTAAAAAAGGCAATAGCTCTTCTTCCAGGATTTCAATTTGTATTTGATTGGGCATGGAATGGAGTTGACCTATTTAATCAACGCACCTATCATCATGGTCAAATAACCTTGGTATCAAAATCAGGTGTCATCATTTTGGTTGGACTAGCTTCAATCCCTGACTTTACCAAAAAATCTCGAATTGCCATCAAAGAAAAATTGAAAGAGCAATTGGCTCTCCAAAAGAGGTTTATTTTGGACAACCAATCTGAACATGATGGATGCATTGGAGTAATTGCTGCTTTATATATCTATGAGAATGGTAATCAAATCGATTTCGTGGATGCTGTCGATTGTGAGATTGCGTCAATTGTTTCAATTATGACATCACGAATTGAAGAACAGCTGGCAAAGCCCGGAAAAAGACCCGAAGGTGATAATTTTTTATAATGAATGTGCCAAAATCTTTGGTTTTCTATCTAAAAGTCCTAATATTTCTTGGAAATTTAATTTCAATATGCTAGATTTCTTTCAATCAAAGCTAGATGATATATGGATCTCAGAAATGTTTATATTTCGGATAAATAACTACACAGCAAGACTGATCATAAAAATGGATTGTATCGATCTTGCGGGCACTCTGGCGCTTCAAATACTTCGATCTCGACTTCAAAATAAAAATTGTGATAAAGAAAAAGTAGATTCCGAGATAGAAGACGCAATATTACGATATCACCACTCCAGATCTGGATATATTCGCTCAAATATTTTATTGAGCAAAGATTGGCTCCCAGATCCCAAGTTTCCCTCGGCCCAGTACGCCTCAATGCCAAGAAACGAATTCTAAGGATCATCCAGCTGTTCTGAAAGAAAGACAATCAATTATTAGGAGTAAACTCTCAAAACGCTATCAATAATTTGGATTGCTCAATATTTTGCTCTAAAAAGTATCAAAGTGGGATAATAGCTTCGCAGGGTTTTCTTATTTATCCTATTATTTTGTTTTTGGCACCGATTTATAATCTATTCAATATATCAGATGGTAACTTAAACTTAAAGCCATCAACTCTTCAATATTTGTAAAAGTGAGGTACTTTGAGGATTTATTTCTTGTATTTGTAAAATTTGGATGTTCACGTCTCTTTGAAGAAAAAGTCTTTAATATTTTTTAAAAAAATTGAAACAATTAGCATATTAATATCGAATATAAATATTAAAGACTAAAATAAAACAAAGTCCAAAATTTTATTTTTTGAATCCCAATATTTTCTCGTTTTTTTTTGTTTTGAAAAAACTACTTTTATATATTGAACCATTATGTCAAGAGGCTAGTTTTTTCTGGACTCTTTAAATTATAGTGTTCATTTTTCAAACTTGTAGCCCAGATTCCAGTAATTTTAAAAGTGTGTAAAATGAAAACACCGGAGGTAGGTGGCAAAATTTTTCTTCCAAGAGCATGATCGAATTTGAATTTTTCAAATTTTTGAAGTTTCTTCAAAATATATTAAATCTTTTTTTGTTGCTGAGACTTTCTTATTGCATTGTGTAGGATTTCTCGTACCAACAGCTTTTGAAAGCTTTTCCCAATTTTCCCCATGCTCTTTCATTGCTTTATAGAGAGCCTGTATTTCATCTTGGTTCCAAGGTCCCATATTACAATTCTTTTGAAATCGCGGTGAATAACGAACATAGCTTTTTATGCTTCCCAGGGTACGTCTAGGTAACATTCTCATCATTTCGTCCCAATCTTGCCCACACTCTTCAAGGACCTTTGCCAAATTTTGATTTTCCTCAATTGTCCAGGGGCCTCTTTTAATTCCTGGAGCCAAGCAATTAGTATAACGCCAATAAATTTGATTACAAGGTCTTTCAAGAACATCACTAATTTGCGTCCATTTCCGACCATGTTTTTCAACAAGTTTGATAAGTTTCTCGTCCTCTTCGTTTGTCCATCGACCACGTCTCGATTTTGCTAGTACAATACGATAATGACCTCTTAGTGAATATCCACTTTTGTGGGGGAATTTCCCTGTAGAAAATATTTCATTCCAATTAACAGGACCACCATCATATTTTTTTACTGCTAATTTTAGTTCTGTGTCCTCTTCAGGTGTCCATTTTGGAGTTTCAAAATACGAGTCATTATTAATTGCCCCACTATCTTTGAGCATACTCCATTGGTAGCCTAAAGATCTCGGTTTTCGAACCAGAAGATATTTTTCTGCTATAAGTTTCCACTTTGAACCATGTTGCTTCTGAGCTTCGATCAAGGCCTTTTTCTCATCGATACTCCATTTAGGGTAAACTTTTGACCCAAATATTTTACTTTTATCATTATTTGGTTCTGTATAATTTGGTGATTGTTTTTGTTCATACGAAGACAGGAAACTGCTATTACTGCTAATAGGATGATTAAGGAGCCGAGAGGAGTTGCCATAAATTCTGGAACTAAAAGATTTTTGCTGGTATCCAAAAGAAAGTGTTCTGTTGCCGAACATAATCTTGTATTTGGTTAACACAATCTAAGTTATATAAGGATTGAACCAAAATATCACCTTAGAAATATTGAGGCTTGTTCAAAAAGAATCAAAAACTGATCATGACCATAATTTAGGATTACTGATGATCCTTATCTGCATGCCTTTTAAAGATTTGCATAATAATGCCTAACTTCTCAAAGAGGATCTTGACATATAAGCTCGTCAGCCAAATTTGGCTCTGGCGTCAACTTCAAGCGCCAGGGGCTTAAGACCTTACTGGAATAATCAAGCCACGGGAGTTGCCACTATGATTGACTCTGCCTATTGGAAAAAAAAGCTCAAAGGAAAGGCATTGGTCTCTTCTTTATAATGCTTTGTGATTTTTACTAGCTCAGAGACGTATTGAGAATGTGGTTCTTTCTTCTGTAAGGCTTGAGCCGACTCTTCAAGATTTACATGTTTCAAGTATGAGAGTAGTGACGGTTTTTGAGTTGACCGCTAGTATTCTCTCATTTCTGTCAGTAAAAAAACAGCAGCTATTGAAGCAATGGATGGGCTTGAAAAATTTTGTTTTTAAAAACTGTGGTGGGATGAAGCAAAAGGCGTCGCAAAATTATGAACAAAGATGGTTAAACCTATGACGTTTCAACAAAAACGTCTTCTTTTTAATGATGTTTCGGGTATCTGGGGTTAAGAGCCTCTTTAAGAGGTTGCTTAGGCTCGGCTCCTGCCAATAGCACAGATGAAGTGATTAACTAAGCATTGGTTGTGCGAAAGAAAGTTGTTAAACGTAATGCATAACGACAACCAGGTTCATCAACACATCATCTTTCTTTTCAACCTCTTAAGGCACCATAAAAATTCGTGCTCAGAATTTACCAAGTTACCTTGGAATCGCTTCCGAGCAATAATAAATTTTTACTTTTTGATTTTTATGATATTTTTATTTTTAAGGATAAACACGTATTATGGCCTCCACTTTGGAAAAAACTTGAAAATAACAAGTGGCCCAATACACACAAGATTACATGTGATGGCAAGCTCATTTTATTATCGCAAAACTAATGAGACACAGTCTCCATAGATGTTGGCATTCGCACTTCGCTTACATGAAAAAAATATACTCAATTTTAAAAATTACAAATACAATTTTCCAAAACTTTTGTTGTATAGTTTGTTATTATATTAAATTTGAATATTTATAAGCTCTTGCCATGAAAATTATTATTTTTTGATAAAGCTAAGAGTAAATATTATTAGTGTTTAGAGTTTTTAATAATTAATTTACCATAAAACCCATTATTAACAAGTTGCAAAAATTTGAAAATCATTTTGCAATTTCAGACAGTGAAAGTCTATTCAGAAAAATTAATTGGGTTTTATTATGGTTTTAGATCGGGTGTTGAACCCTGCTTTAATGAAAATTGAATTTAATCATTGAGTAGTGGAAAACTTAAAATTTGTTCTTTGAAAAATTGCCTTTAATTGTTTTTTAATCATTCAAAAAGTCAATTTATCTAGCCTACTTAGGAAATTATAGCATTGTCTTGAATTTCTTGTGCCAACAGCTTCAAAAACTTGTCACCAATTTTTTCCATACTTTGAGCATGCCTTCTACCTAAACCGATTTCCATGCTCCAATGTCAAAAATTTTTTGTGCTCAAAAAAATGTCGTTTAATTATTGGCAGAGACCGTCCAGGTAATAATTTTTCAGCTCTGTCCATACATTTCTGAAGCTTTCGCTAATTTTTGGTTTTCTTAATCTGTCCAGCGGCCTCTTTTCTTTCCGTAGTCAGATAATTTGTATAGCATTGTTATGAAAGCTGGTGAGGTCTGTGAAGAACGTGGCTTATCGTTGCTCATTTTGAACCATGTATTTTAACAAGATTTACTAATTTCTCATCATCCTGCTTGGTCCATGGCCTACGTCTCGATTTGATTAATACACTATAATAACGGTTGACCAATTCTGTTAGGAAATTTGCCCGTCGATAATATATTTTTCCAATTGAATTGCTTTTTATAGGTTTTTGCTACCTCTAATTTCACTGGATGCCCATACCATTTACTTTAAGATTGAGATTATTAGGCTGCTCGCCATGAGATAATTCCATTGTAAGCCGTATTGGCTTTATGTTTTTAATTAACGTTTTTTTTCTTCGACACTCAACCTTGGAATATTTCGGGGAAATATATACTTTACTTTTACCTCTCTTCTGTAATGTGAGATAATTTTCTTTGCTCCAATAGAGCAAAGAACAAACTTTCAGTTGCCAACAAGAAATTTTAGGAATAAGCAATTTTTCAATCACATGAGTGATCGAAGATCACGGTTTGGTTTGATTTATATTATTATGATCCTGTACATCTTATTGGTCACGACTCTACGAGTACGGTAAAGACGCGTTCATCTAACTCACCAAATCCGAAATTTTGAATTATCAGATCAATTACAATTAACCCAATTTAATTCCTTGAACTTAGTTTAATATTATTAAATTTAAATTTGAATTTGAATTTTTTATCTAAAATATTTTAATTAATAAAAACATTTTGTATGTTAAATTAATTAAGAAATCTGAAGCAATAAATTTTATTATTTATAAGTTCTTTATTTTTAAATAATTCATGTTTTTTCATTTTGATTTTTCTTAAAATATAATAACAATTTATTAGATTATTTGAAAATTATTAAAAATTAAAAATTTATTTTTAATTTTATAATTGCAAATTACAAATTAATACAATCATTAATTCACAAATGTCTTCAAAATTTTTTACATTTTAATAAATAATTAAATGATTTTATTTCTGATAACCATTGTAAAAGTATTTTATTTAAGATTTACAAGTTTCTTGAACATTAAAAAAATGGTCTTAAGTTTTTTTAAATGCATTATTTAATAAAAATTATAACATTTAAATAAGAAATTCAAATATAAATTCAATGTTTTTGTCATTAAAACATGAACATATTAAAGATTTCAGCATAAACTTTAAAAATGGCTACATTCTGTGATTTTACACTGAAAATGTTCTTTTATAATTTATGACATTTTTCCTCTCCATTGAAAAATAGCCGGTCTTTGAGATTAGATCTCAATCTCAAGTTATAAGAAACCATCCCAAAATTGAAAGCATCAGTTTTTGGCTAATCCAAACGGCACATCTCAAGCCATAAAGTCATTGCGACATACATACTTTAATGCCACTTCTTGGCTCCGATAGATTCACCCAAGTAATTTTCTCAGCCCGCCTCTTGAGCAATTCATCTGGCCTTAAACAAATTCCAAGTTGTGCGCCCTGAGTCCATAATATGAAGACTTTGACTTGATAAATATATTATGTGTGCGTGCGGACTTGAAAAGATTCTACACTAAAATTTTAACAAATTTGGTAAAAAATATTAAAATGTATACAATATGAACTCAGTATACAAATTTTTTTGTATCAATTAAAAATTATTTTATAAATTGAATCTATAGGTATACTAATACATCAGAATCGAAAAAAAAACAAAATTTCCATAAGATTATCTGTTCAATCCGCGATACCCAAATTATTTAGTCCCACTGACCCCAATAAATAAAAACTTTGCCCTCCCGCGATTAAATTTTCAAATATTTAATGTAATATTCCCAATATATAATACTGATTATAAATCAGAAATAAACTTGCCTCTTGAATATTGGCCTTGTTTCATTCTCGTGCCTTTCTACGTTCAATGCCTGATATATTGACATCGATTGTGGTAAGAACGGCATCCCATGCAATGAAAATTTCGGAAAGCGTATTCACCTAGATTTGGAGATTTTGAGTGAAATTCAATATATTTAGGGAAAACAATAAGATCCTTCAAAAAATGGTGGCGTAAAGAAAAGGATACGATCCCATTGTATCGGTCCAATAATTGTGTTATGCGAGCTGAAACTTCATTTGTTTGAGCAACTTGATCAACGTGGTTAGCTTCTATAGGTGTCAGCATCGGGAAAAGTCTTTCGAAACCTGTTTTCAAGCAGAAGTATAAAATAGATTTTAGGGGGATTTTTATTATTTCTATTCCTTTATTTACCTTTAAATTCCTCGGCATCAATTATCCCCTGCAATTCATCAATTTGTTTAAGATTTTCTGCAACAGCAATCAGATCCTCATGCGATGCAGTAATTATTTCAGCTTTAGCTTCAGGTGTCAAAATTGCGCGTTCCATTTCTATTGTACCTTTGAATGGTGAAACATAATCCGAAGCCTGATCATCTATATAAATTGTAAAGGCAAGATAGATATCATGAGACAAGGAAATTATTAATGGATGTTCAAAATCATCTCGACCACAATTGCTTACACTGCTTAAAGAACGCTTTCAAGCCATCTTTCTCTCTAATAATAGCTTGAAACTGTTTCTCAATCTCATCTACTCGTTTCAACAAGGTCAAATTGCTTTTTGATTTTTCATGAATCGCTGCTTTCTTGGTAATCAGATCAAATCCAAACACACTTTTCTCCAAATGATGTACGCGAAGTTCAAATGCATTCCAAGATGTAGTCTCTGCGATAGTATCTTCGGCGTTCACCATATTGGAAGGAGCCGTTATCTTTTCAGGATGTACTTCTTCACGTGTGACGTAGGAGCCGGCTTCAGAGTAGGCGTATAAATCGGAATCCGAGTTATACGATGACGGGTGAAAAGTACTAGTATAATTATTTTTAAAAGGGATTTCTGCCCAGTCGCCGTCTTGAGTGCCCCTTATTGTCCCGTTCGCGATTCCGTTGGCAGTGTGAATGCTCGTTAATAACAAATTCTTTTGGTCTTCTAATATAGAAAGTCGTTTGACTATCTCCGAATTTTCCATGGCATATCGGATTTTCCCAGGATTTCTGAGGTGCCTTAAAATCGCGTTTAAAAGTAGTGGAGCGGGTTTTAAAGAGTTTTTATACTAGTATTATCAAGGAGTGAATAAAAAAACGTCACTCGCCGCAGATTATAACATTATCGAAAATAAAAGCATTTCTGGCTTTTGAACCTAATTTTTGGTGCTTCATTGTGTTCCACTGCAATACATTGTTTAACTTTAGGGTCCACCAAAGAAATATAACAATTTCTACATCCAAAACAAGAAATAATATTCTCTTGTTTTCTATTTTTGGGATGTCCTGAATGCAATAAAGTTTACATAAAAAATATTATAAAATGATTTTTCGAAATATAAAATATAATGAATTTCAAGCCAAAGGAAAAAAGCAAAAATAATCAATGAAATCAAAAACTGTTTTCAATTTAAGCATTAATGCCAAGAAATTCATTCATCAATGTAACTTATGATTATTAAGCTTTAAAGAACCCCAAGGAGATCTCAAATTGATACAACTCAGTATGGAGAGAAACCTGCACGTCTGCCTCTATATAATCGAAAAAAAATCTAATTAAAATTTGATCTATATGGAATACGAAAGAATTTCAAAGGGAATTTAAGTACCTTGGGCGACCTCTAAAAGCTGGAGTATAATATGCTCCATGCCCGAAATATTGCGCACCTGCTCCTCGCCAGCCAGCCCTGCCCCGGGCTCTGATTCCTCCTCTATTGAATCCAGGAATGTTGGTTCGCTTTGACGTAACCTGTGATAAATATGAAAGTTTAATCAGAAAATCAACCATGTATTATTGAATTAACCATAGAGCAGTATTACCTTAATCTGTCGCCCATGCAAAAGGGTGTCATTGAGCGCCATTGCATTAGCGACCAAGGAAGGATCTGCAAATTCAACATAGGCATATCTAGGTGATAAAAAAAGGTAAAAAATAAGTTCAAATAGAAAATAATGAATCAAGGTTATATGTGCCTAATTACCCTTTTGGATGCCCAGTCCATTTATCGCACAAAATTGTGACTCTATTTATCGTACCACATGATTGAAAGTGCGCCTGAAGTTCTTCTGGGGTGGCGCTGTAATCAACCTGAGAAACAGATGTTTATATGACGAGAACGTTAAATTATCAAGAAAGATATTGCATATACACTATAAAAAGTTCAAAAACTAAGAACATAAAAATAAGCTCATCAAAATTATAAGTACATTGCCAACGTAAATTGATCGAGCATCGATTGCCTCCTTTTCTTCTAATAAAAGCAAACCAAAATTAATATATAATATTTCTTCAAAAAAAATTATCACCTATACCTTCAGTTGAAGTCAAATTCATCTCTTTCTCCACTGCAGCTTGCATTTCACGCAACTTCGCAGCCTCTTCTTCCATTTCTTTCACTCGTTGCTTCATAGCCTCAAGCTATCAAAAGGAATCAAAATATATTTGACTTAAAGAGAATTTATAATATTAAGAAGGCATCAACATTATATAGCTATGTTACCGCTTCAGCATCTTCTGGATGGCCTTCTTCATTTTGATGCTCCTGATGTTCTTGATGTTCATCATTTTCGTCGGTAATAACGGGTTTTTGGTCCTCAGTCATTGTATTATAAGAAATGGAGGGGAAAAGGCGGCAAGAGTATTCCAGCTGAAGACAGATCGGGAGATGGGAGTTCAAAGGGGATTTTTCAGTTCCATAGATCAGACACCAAAGAAAGGTCGATCAATTGGGTTTATAAAATTTCCGGCATGTTAATATAAAGCCAACTAGAATTCTCTATATATCAAGAGGCCATGACACTAGGATCTTGAATTGTGTGATGATGAGGGGAATCCTCTCAAGTCGTTGGTTTGGATAGATTCAAATAAAGCGCCATTGACAAAATTTTCAAAATCAACTTGTATCTGAGCAGCCTTTATTGATCGGCTTATAATATCACCACTAGAGCAACCCAAGGAAGCGCAGAGGTAAAGGGAAGAATAAACCCCAAAAAACCAAATAAAAAAGAGAAAGGTTAAAACACTCAAAGTGACCAAGACATACCAAATCTCGATGATAATTTAAAACACAAGACTGGTTTTTTTTTTTGCTTGATATCGTTCGATTATTTTTTTTGATTCCTATTTATTTTTTTAAGTTTTTTTCGTTATTTTTTTGTTTTTTTTTTATTCTTCATCTTTAGAATAGGTTTTTATGAGAAAAACGAGATCAAATATTTAACAAGAGGACTAATGGAAGAGTAATTTGCAAACCTTTTGATAAGCGGAAAGTAGACAGGCTGTGATCTGCAAAGAATGAGTTCAAAGTAATCTATTATATTATGAATAATGCAGTGTAAACACGCCGATCGCTGCTTGATTGGATATGATCGGGGGTTCCCGCTTCAAAATCTTGGATGCCAGCAGTTAACATTACATGACGATTTCGAAATTTATTAGGTGGAAAAATTAAAAACGATCTACATTCGGAATTTTCTCGTTTAATCAATATTTAATAATAACTTCATACGGTGATATACTGTAAACGAAATGGCAACCATTGGGGTCACCTTCAAATATCCAATGCTAAGCCCCACATAAAAACCCCTTAACCCATTAGTGATCCAAATTGTCCTTGTAGTCTCCCAAATACTCACAAATTTTGTTGGATCCCGTGTCCCATAAACTTGCATTCTTCGCCTAATCACCTCAAAAGGATAAGAAACAGTTTGTGATACAGCACCTGCCACACCACCAACTACCAACTCTGCCCATGTTTTCAAAGGCGCTCGCCTTACTTGACCTCTACTATCTAATTTTCCGGCTGCTAATGATGGGGCTGTAGTTAAATCGGCTAGAGTTGTTCGACAAAAATTAGTCAGCCAGTGGTGCGTTAAAAACGAAACACCCGCATATGGAATCATTCCTAGTATTGTAGGAATTAAACCACGATAGAAATTCATGATTGGAAGATGGATAAATGGAGCACGAGCTCCCGCAGGTTCATTGTAAATTTGTTGACAAGTTGATGTTATCCCCACGCGAATTTCTCGTCGAACTTCAAAAGCTAAACGAACACGTATTAGCTCTAGTGGGTATGTACATAAAACTGACGTGACACCTTAAAAAATATAAGTCGAGTTAATAAAGTTAAAATATCATAAAAAAATGCATATTTTCATTATTATTCTGATACGCAAATCTACCAGCCAAAGATCCTGCTATAAATTGCCTTGCAGAAGTTTCTTCTTCTCTTCTTGGCATTAATAACTGCTCAAGGAGAAAAAGTCTGATTCATGAGCCTTGATTTTTATTTTTTTTAATTAAAAGCATTATTCTTGAATCTTTTACATGACAAAATTGTTCATATGCAACAAACTTGATAGCAGCATATGGGAAAATTCGAATCAAAGTAGCCGAATGTCCTTGAAAAAGTCCTCGAAGCCCAGTTGTTTTATATATCTCTCGACTAGCTATGAACACGCCAGTCCACGTTCCTAGAAAAAGTTTAACTTTCCCTTTTAAATTATTTCTATGACTTTGACCAAACTGTGATAAATCAATCCATACCTGCATATCTTTGATATTGTGGGCTACTAGTTTGAAAAAGTATTTTGACCCGATCGAAAGGGGCTACCACAGATTTGGCCTATTTGAAGCACAGGTATAAAAGAAGTTGGAAATTCTCTGTATGTTTGGAAAAGCAAACATTCGGCACTTCCATTTAAATATAAAATTCTTACCATGGAACCAGCAATCCCGCCTGCCAATCCAGAGCGTAATGTATAATTCATACTGTGTTTATCGTGAAATGGTGCAACTATAGCCTCTTGTATTACATCAAGATCTCTTTCTTTGGGGAGGTTTTTGGTAACTTTAAAGGGCTTATCGGCTATCGACATTGTAGAAACTCTTAAAAAACGTATGATAATTAATAAAGCTTGCCGATTTTCAACCTAATCAACAAGTCACAATGGATAATCAATTCAGGTTAGTTCAACGGAAATTATTGCACATGACAATGTACATATTTATTTCATTTTTAGCAGACCAAATCTTCATTTTTAGCAGACCAAATCGTCATTTTTTATTCTTGTTACCCACAGCCAAAGATCGTTCAAAAATGGCTACTTATTTGTTAACCTCGCCTAACCTCTCCCCCTCAGCTACTGAATTGGAAGAAGACCCGCCAAACCTGAAATATCAACCCACAAATTCAGAAGATTATTTCTTTCCGACCCACAGACTCCTTCAAACTGTGCAAGGTAAAATGGGGACATAAAGAGTGATCTGTTTTTTAGCCCAAATACGACGGAGCTTGAGGCTCTGGAAATTTATTTACAAATTTCTCGAATTTTTTGACTTCTGTTGCTCAAAACATTGTTTTTCCTTTTTCGCAATTCTTATATCATAATAAAGGAAAAAGTAAATTTAACTTCATTTTAATTACTTTTTCCAATATCTAAACCAAATTAGATCCCGCTAAAAAACCACTTGTCATAGTAGCTTGCGGTTCTTTTTCCCCTATAACCTACCTCCATCTTCGTATATTTGGTTTGTCATGAGTCTGCTTTTTAAAAATAATATTCCTTCTGCCTCAATTCTTTTTTATTACATATATTCATGATTAAAGAAATGGCCCAAGATTATATAAGGGAGAATACAAATTTTGAAATTCTCGGCGGCTACTTCTCACCAGTCTCGGACTATTATCAAAAAACAGGGCTTGCCCCCTCTCATCATCGTGTTAGAATGTGTGAAATGGCCGTTGAACGGACATCTAGTTGGCTAATGGTTGACGCATGGGAAAGTCTTCAAAAGGACTATACTAGAACAGCTTTGGTCTTGGATCACTTTAATGAATATATAAATATTAAGGGAGGCGGAGTGAAAACTCAAGATGGTAATTTATAATTTGCAAATTTTTTTGCTTTTGTAACATTTTGTTCAATAAATATCCTCTCAATAAACAGGAAAATTACATAAGGTTAATATAATGCTACTTGCTGGTGGCGATTTAATAGAATCTTTTAAGGTTCCCAACCTGTGGGATAATAATGACGTAAGAGATGAAATTTAATTTTTTTAAAATAAATAATAGTTTAAATTTATTTATTTATTGTCATGCATTTCATATCACCATTATAGCTTCATCATATTCTTGGTAATTTCGGATGTTTAATAGTGGAAAGGACAGGTGCTGATGTTTGGGGTTTTCTACTATCGCATGACATTCTATACGAGCACAGAGTGAGCCATCAAAGCTGTTTCCTGAATTTCCCTGAATCTATAACTGAACTGATTAGTCTATAGAAAAATGTATGCGTCATTAAACAGTTGATTTATAACGACATCAGCTCGACCAAAGTGCGGTATGTTTTAAGAAATTATTCTGCTATTGCTAAATAACGAAGATCTATCATTTTCTCTAAATTACTGATTAATTTATTCTTTAAGCCTTTTTGTCAAGAGGGAAATGTCAATAAAATATCTACTCCCAAACTCAGTAATCAAATATATTCAACATCACGGACTTTATAAGTAATCGTTGCTAACTCTGATCTTCGGGTTTACAGGTGCGTAAATTTTCTTTGTTTTTTCAAGCTAGTAATTCAATGAAAGTATAGTGTGTGTGCCTTGACCACTCCTGGGAACCCTTTTTAACCAAACTTGAGTGATATATTAAGTCAAAAATTGAAATCAGATAGAGGGTCAATTTAGTTGTTCCACATTAATTAATTAACCTTGACCGCAAGACTCTCAATCAACAGAAGTCAGATGAATACACTACTCGAAAAAGGATAGACTTTGTTCGTTATCTCCTGATTCTCGAGATACCGAAATTCACCACACTTAAGACCCCGAATTATTTGAAACGATTGTACGTAAAAAAATTTTTATTAAAAAGCTTATGATTTATTCAAATATCGAATATCAAATAATATATTTAAATATTTAAATTAACATTTCCAAATATGAAAGTAATATTTTTTTAATTAATTTTATTTGTAACTAACTTTGTTAAATAACTTTTTATTAAATTATTATTATTATTCAGTAAATATTTTTGTAAGATAATCATTAATCTACTTTATTAGATTTATTGTTGCATTCAAATTCAGATCTACAATTAAACTCAATTAATGTTTATATTCGTATATTAACATTTCTATCGTTTCTTGTCTATATATTCTATTTTATTTACAAACGACCAAGAAATGACAAAGTACGCTGCAATAAATACTGAGGAGTCTACAAATTTTCTACCTGCAGGTAGAGCCCCAAGTTCCTTCGATCAAGAACATCTCCCGGGGAACCATCTCAGCACTGAAATCGATGACATTAACGGCTTTCATGGAAGTGACGATTTGGCTACTGCTAGTAATTTTTCCTGCGTGGTACGTCTATAACTACTGAAGATAAGATTAATTGGAAAGTCTCTTATGCAATAGATAACTTGAGAGAAGCTATTTAGATTCTTTAGAATATTTTCAATCAAATGTTTAAATATTAAATTCGAGTTTTCACTTTAAAAGAGAATCCTTGAATTAAATTTCTAGATCAATCTTGCTAATACTATTCTTGGTACCGGTATGCTAGCTATGGTAATTAAATCACTTTTTATCAAGGGGGGACATGGGAATGAATTCTTACCTTGCAATATCAATGCTCAGCAGTAGTTTAGTAAAATTTTTTTCTTGAAAATGGTTAAAAAGCCGGCAGCCTTAGCTTCACTTGGTTTAATATTAGGTGGCTTTATGATCTGTTTCTCAGCATTCACTTCTGGTCTAGGATTATATTTTTTATCCCGTGCGGCTTCCCGTACAGAAGGCAGGCATTCGTCATTCTTCGCTGTTTCCAAATTGACTTATCCATCGGCAGCCATTTGGTTTGATCTTGCCATAGCTATCAAATGTTTTGGCGTAGGAATTTCTTATTTGATAATTATTGGTGAATTAATGCCGCAGGTGGTCCGGGGTTTGATTAGCGAGAATGATTTCGGAGCTGAATACACCATCTTGTTTGATCGTCGTTTTTGGATCACTGTCTTCATGATTATTATCGTTCCTTTGGCATTCCTCAAACGGCTGGATTCGTTGCGATATACGAGTTTAATTGCCATTTTTGCTGTCATATATCTTTTATTTATTGTAGTCTATAGTTATCTTGGGCCAGATTATGAGGTTCCTGAAGATAAAATTCACCTGATCAAGTTCTCGGGAAGATTCTTTACAAACCTGCCTATTTTCGTTTTTGCTTTCACTTGTCATCAGAATGTAAGTGATCACTCACCGATGCGTCTATTGTTTGTCAACCATTTATGACCTTTGCCTCTATTACATTAATAGATCTTTACCATATACAATGAACTCGAGGATAACAGTCAGCTCAAGATCAACCGTGTCATTTTTTGTGCTATTACATCAACCTTAATAATATATCAAGTGATTGCCACCATAGGATATTTAACTTTTGGTGAAGATGTTTCATCTAATATTATCTCCGAGTGTAAGTGAAAATATTGTGGGTCCGGTGTAATCAGAAACTGTATCATGTGAGGTAACCCGAATCAATATGCTGATTTGCTTTGCCTTCTAATTTCAATTGATTGGGCTCTGGGATTTTTTTGTACCATATAGACAAAGCAAGTACTTTAGTCACGATTGGTCGCATTGCCATTGTGATTCTCGTATTGTTTTCTTATCCATTACAAGCTCACCCATGTCGTGCAAGTTTGGATAAAGTTTTATCAGCATTTTCGGACAGGTCACACTCCTTGGGCTCCTCCATTTCCAGTCAGGAAAACAACGATAGTGATCCCTTGCTGAATGCTCGAAGGGATAAAGTGCCATATTCGTCCAATCTTAAATATTTCTTTATGACAACAGCCATTTTAATCTCAGGTTATTTGGTTGCAATGTTGGTCTCCAAATTAGATCTGGTAAGAATTATTGGGTTAAACTTGTCGAGACTAAAATTTCAAATAAATTAATTCCAATTTTCACAACTGATTCTATTTTTTTTCAAAGGTTTTGGCTTTTGTAGGATCTACTGGCTCAACGACTATCTCTTTCATTCTTCCGGGCATATTTTATTATAAATTACACGAGAGCAAACGTTGGACACCAAAGAAAATTCTCTCTGTGTGTCTTCTCGTTTACGGTCTCGCAGTGATGTCAGTTTGTTTGACAATGAATATTGTGCGAGTTGTGTCTTCCGATCCCGCCCCACAATCTGGAGGTGATTGAGTATATAAATGTAATTGTTCAGTAAAAAAACTAAGATTAAAAAGTTTGTTAGTTTAATCTCATAGTTTATTTGCAAAGCAAGCCAAATTAGTGCCATTATAGAGTTTTGGCTAATTGACAAATTGATTTGTTTAATAAATATAACTTTAAGCCCAATTTTTGAAAAATGAAAAGACTTTTTAAAAATTCACCAAATAAGAAATAATCCAATACAAATTAAAATAATATTTTTTAATATAAAACAACTATATAAGTTTAAATCATTTAATATTAATATAAAAAACATTACAATAAAATATTATAATTAAAAATACAAATAAATTAAATATTAAGTTAAATAAATAAATATTTACAAATTAATCAAAATTGTTGAAATAATAACAAAAAATTTTAATAATCGAAAAATTTTAAATAAATTTTTTTAATATAATGATTATTTTAAATTAATATAATATGATTGTTAAGATTATCAAACTTGAATTTAAACTTTGAAGTATCGAAAAAAACATTTATCAAAGGAACAAGTTTAGTATATAGAATAATTTGTTTCAAGTAAAAAATAAAATATTTTTATTGTTGGCTTGCGAATTGGATTTTTTGTTATTAAAATGATAAACGTTTTTTTTTATTAATAATTTTTTAAATTTTTTTTTAAATTTTATCAATTAATTTATATGTTTTTAACAAAAAACAAATTTAATAATTATTTTATTATTCTAAAAATATACTGATAGTTTAAAATTTTGTAATATTTGTAATTAAAAGTTTGATTTTAAACAAAATATAAATAAATTATCATAAATTATAAATGAAATTGTGTTATGAATTAACAAAGAAATTTAAAGTCTTTGTTTTTTAGTTCAAATAAAATACTGTGTTTTTTTACATAAAAAAAAAATGTTACAGTATAAATTCCATCCTTTCAAACAAAACTAAAAAACAATTGTTTTATCGAATTCACTTTAATTTTTTCGTTAAAAGGCCTTGATTGTTAATATATTCCCTAAATTTTATTTTTATTATTAAATGCTGACAAGCGTGATCCAATCACGACCTACTAACGTAACAAGGAATGTCACATGGTAGCAGCTCTAAAATCATTTGAAATCAAAATTGGGAGAATTATATGTGTTTATGATTAAAGTTATTTTGAAGCTTTTTATATTCAATTCAATTTTTACAAAAAGTTCAGTTACCTATTTTTCCTAAATCTACTCAGTCAAGCAATTTTCAATTCTTAATTGGATTTTATCTTGGTTAATTGAATTACCAAGCTGTCCCCTTTCAGCATCAATAATTACAACATAATTGTGAAACTGGGGAATGTTCAATTAATATAATTGTCTAGAAAAACCATTTCGTTTTTCAATCAATGGCGAATTATTGCTAAAATCTTACTGGTTGAAAAGGAAATTTATCTCAGGGAATGATCTTTACTGATAATCTATTAACATCAATCAGTAATGATTATCCGAGCGGTCTTTGCAACCTCAAAAAAGAAAAATATTGTGATAAAAGAAAATAATATTTTCTAATGCGTGTGACTTTTGAATCCATCCATCAACCATATTTGGAATAGCGTGGAATAACAGAAACTCTAAAAAACTGGTTGCGGTTATCCAAAAAGAATCTATCATCATCTAAGAAGATGGTTACATTTTAAAAAACACGAAATGGTAATCGAAACAAAGAATGATTTTTCATGGAACGCCAAAGAAAAAATCCTATCTGAGCTATCTTATTTTCTATAAATAATATAAAAAATGCAGTTAAACTTAATATACTGTCTGTTGCAAAAAGAATAGTAATTGACATTTTTAATTATATATAATAAATAATTAAGAAAGAATTTAATAAAATTCTTTAATATATATATAGAATAACTTTAAGTGAACTTGTTTATTATTTTATAAAAAATATCTAATTTATTAAAATTTAAATAAGTGACTATTATTTTATAATAATTATCATAATTATATGATTAATACTCTATTTATTAGCTTAGAATTAATAAATATATTAAAAAAATCAACATGAAATTTATTTATTTATTATTGAAATTAAAATTCTATAAACTTATATATTTTTTTATAATTTTTAATTATTTCTCAAAAATTTTAAATAGAATTATTATTATTATTATTATTATTATTATTATTATTATTATTATTATTATTATTATTATTATTATTATTTTAAAATTGTGAATTATTTTTCAATTTTTAAAAAATATTATCAAGAATTTTAACATGTGTTTACAATTGTTATTATTGTAAAATACTTTAAATGTATTGTATCTTTTTTAAAAAAGCTTTTTTATACAAAAACCTTTTTTAATCTTTTGAAATTGAACAAATTGATTCCATTTTTATATCATGTTTCTAAAATGCTAAAAATATTGTTTCAATTGTAATTTATGTGTAATTATTTTAACTACTTTTGTTTATTATGGACAGTAAATATTAAAACATATTAGTTATAAGTTTTCTTGGTCTTTTTTAAAAACCAACTTGCTAGCTACAAAGTTATTATCTTGAATATTTTTTTCAAAATTGTATCACTTTTAATCTACTAAAAATTCAGTCTATCCTTTTATTATTAATTAGAGCTGTTAAACTAGCCTTAATTTTGTTTTTGGATATATTAGGATGAAATTCTGTTAATTAATAAAAATGAAAACATAAAAAACTTTATTTTTTGCTTTATCAAGAGCGATGTGTCTTCAAGAGAGCAAATATTAAAAGTGTTGGAATATTCACCATATAAATTTTGTTTGACAGTTTGAGATCCAGACATATTTCGCATAAATATTTGTGCTAATCCAGATGATTATGTATAGATTATCTAATATATGTAATATTTTTTGTCAATGGCATATAATCAGTGATATTAGTTCAATCAGTTGAATGTAACTTCGAAATTGCAGACTTGTAACTCTCTATTAAAAAAAAACGCGAGAACCCGGTTGTAAATAACGACTGAATCTTAATAATTTATTTCATCCGACCAGTTGAAATATGTGTGGTATATTCGCAGTGCACAACTATCATGGAGGCGACTTGTACGCTTATCGTCGACGCGCGTTAATGTTATCGAAAAAGTAATTTTTATAAAACTTGTGAATTATTCTTGTCTATATGACTAAAACTAAAAGAATTTCTTTTGTTCTTTTGATGATTATATAGATTAAGACACCGTGGACCAGACTGGAGTGGGTGTAAACTCGTTGGCAATACTATTCTGTGTCATGAACGGTTAGCAATCGTTGGAGTCGGTAAGTATTATCGTCATACTTTCCATCATCATTTGAAAAAAATTCTTTGATCTACACATCACGCATCCATTTTAGATAGTGGAGCACAACCGTTGACCAATGAAAAAGAATCAATATTTCTCGCCGCAAATGGGGAAATCTATAATCATAAAAAATTGGAGGAAGAAGTACCCGATGCTCATTTCAAGACCCATTCCGATTGTGAGGTTATTCTTCATTTGGTGAGTATTACTAGTTTTTCAATGAATATTTGATTAAGCATTAATGTTTTATTAAATCTTTTTTGTCATGATTTTATTACATTAGTATGAAAAACTCGGCACAGAAGTTGTGAACCATCTTGATGGATATTTCTCTTTTGTACTCCTTGACACTAGAGTCATTCCTTATCGCCTGATTGCAGCCCGTGATTCGATTGGAATCACAACTCTATACCAAGGCTGGTCATCCCGGTTACCGAATGCTGTCTTCTTTTCTTCGGAACTCAAATCCTTGAACGAAGATTGTGATAAGATCATCGCCTTCCCGCCTGGACACATTTATGATTCTGCCACCAATAGAACTACAAGTTATTATCACCCCAAATGGTGGAACCAAGATTATGTTCCGACAAACCCGGTTGATTATAAATTGATAAGAGAAACGTTGGAGGAAGCGGTGCGCAAAAGATTGATGAGTGAAGTGCCCTACGGAGTGTTACTGAGTGGGGGTTTGGATTCTAGTTTGATCGCCTCGATTGCCACGCGTGAAGCAGCGAAAATTATCATGTCACAGAATGGAAACGAGGGAAATGAAAGTGGGTATGAAATTTCAAAAGGCACGTCTTGTTATGTAATGGATTTCAAATTTAGATTTCTTATTAATTTCTATAGGCGCGCCCTTATCCTGGCCGAAGCTTCATTCTTTTTCAATTGGTTTGGTTGGAGCCCCGGATTTGATCGCGGCACGTCGAGCAGCCGATTTCTTAAAAACCAGGCATCATGAATACACCTTCACTATCCAAGAAGGTCTTGATGCGGTCAATGATATTATCTATCATCTGGAAACTTATGATGTGACTACTATAAGGGCCAGTACACCAATGTATTTGTTGTCGAGGAAGATCAAAGCGATGGGTGTGAAAATGGTACTAAGTGGCGAAGGAAGTGATGAAATCTTGGGAGGTGAGATTTTGAAATAAAAACCTTAATTCAATGAGATTGTGTTATATGATTGATTAACCCTATCACCTCCTCACACAAAGGATATTTATACTTTCACGCGGCTCCAAATGCGATTGAATTCCACAAAGAAACTGTCAATCGGGTAAAAAATCTCCACACTGCCGATTGTTTACGTGCAAACAAGTCCACCATGGCTTGGGGACTCGAATCTCGTGTTCCTTTCTTGGATAAAGCGTTCCTCGACGTAGCAATGAATATTAATCCCGAAGAAAAAATGTTCAAGAAAGGAAGGATGGAAAAGGTTTATTGCAATCATTATAACTTCAACTTTTTAATCCCTTTTCAAAATTCCTCAACTCGATTCGATTCAAACATCATCATTTACAAAACACTTTTAGTACATTCTTCGAAAGGCCTTTGACGTCTCAACCATCGGAAATTCCCCTCCTTATCTTCCCGATAACATCCTTTGGCGTCAAAAGGAACAATTTTCAGACGGAGTTGGATACAGCTGGATCGATTCGCTGAAAGAAGCGGCAGAATTTCACGTCACAGACGCACAACTCGCTCACGCGGCACGAAAATGGCCTAATGATACACCGAATACGAAAGAAGCCTATTGGTATCGAGAACAATTTGAGAGCTGGTTCCCGCAAGAGGCGTGTGCTAGTAGTGTGGTTAGATGGATTCCGAGATCGGATTGGGGTAGATATTTTATATAATTTTCTGAATTTCAATTCTTGAAATTTATTTTCATTGTCGTTCATAGGTTGTCCCGAGGATCCATCTGGTCGTGCCCAAACGGTTCATCAGGCTGCTTATGAAAATGGTCAAAAAAAGGACCGAAGAAAATATAAAAAACCTGAGGCCAGGCTTTAATACAAGTAATCCATTCCCAACTATTCCCTTAATAATTGTAAATTATTTCTCTATTATTTTTTTTCTAGTATTTTCAACCATAATTAAAACTTGTATCCGAGAACTCCTTATAATTAATTTAAGAGAAACACAACAAGGTCTAAAGAGTTTTTGCATGTATATGAGATGAATGTCTGTAACTTCTTTTATGTGAATGAATTTAAACAGTTTCAAGAGGCATCGGTTTATAAAATAAACGAGCCAAGTCATTGCTTTTCTGTTATGATTTTGTTTCTAGCATTTGAAAATTTTCATGATGTTACAGCTACTGGATATTTTATCGCAAAACTAAAATTTATTTCATGTATCACGTTTTGAAAACAGAAGTTTGGAATTGCTATTATTTGCGAATATGGTTTTTCAAAATTAGCAAATTTAAATGCCAATTGAAAGATTAAAACCACAATCGAGTTGAATAGATTTGAGTTATAATCAAAAACTATTGGTCCAAAGTAATAAATTTGAAATTAAGCCTTTGGCATTTACTATTAATTAGCAACTTTCTTAAGTATCAAAATTGTAATAATAATTTTATTTAAAATAGAATAGGTTTCAATTTAAAAATGAAATTAATTTTCAAGTCATTGATTGTTTAATTTCTAAATGTTTTTTCTG
Organism: Geosiphon pyriformis; assembly: GCA_016748015.1. Classification (NCBI taxonomy): domain Eukaryota; kingdom Fungi; phylum Glomeromycota; class Glomeromycetes; order Archaeosporales; family Geosiphonaceae; genus Geosiphon; species Geosiphon pyriformis. The sequence goes on from JAAOMT010000183.1 coordinate 32,237, forward strand.
TTACTTGTATATATATATATATTTTTAGTAATATAAAATACTTTGGTATTTTTAGTTATTTCTATATTTCTGAAATTTTTGTTATTATATTATTTATAATGTTAATATTTGATTAGTTAATTATTATTGTTGAAAAAATAAAAAAACTATCTACTTGAAAAAATCATTTTTTGATAATCTGTGATTTTTTTTAAAAGATTTTACTCTTTATAACTAACAAATTAACATTTAAAACAAATAATTTCTAATAATAAACACAATTTTACTCTTAAAGAAAAAAACAGTTGACAAAAAAACAATTGTGAATAATAACAAAAATTAATTTAAACTTATTGTTTTACTTTTTTTTAAAAGTTAGATTTTTAAGTAAAGTTATTAATATATTCAAATTATTTAAACCAAAAATAAGATTAATACTACAAAATTTATTTATATTAGTTTTAATTACTTTACTCTTATTTTCAATACTATACTTATTACCAAATGCAATAGGCTTTTTCAAAAAAAACACTATTTATTAAAAATTTTTATTCTTTTACTATAATTTTTTAACTTAAGTGTTAAAATAACTGTCAAAAATAATCAGCTTTCACGTTCATTATCTGGTATATGTATATTGTTTTCTAAAATTTACTTAGTCTTAAATATAACAAAGTTATGAAAGATTATTTTGATTTATTACTCGTAGTTATTGGCCTAAAAAATTACTAATTTTGTGGTAATACTATGAAAGACACAGAAAATTTTATTAATCTTCCAAATTTTATGAACTCTTTCAAAAATTTTGGCTTTTTATTAAATTAGCTAGATTCTACAATATTGAAAGTTATCAAAATCAAATTATTTCTTCCATTGGTCAATTTTTGAAGACTGGAGTGTCTTTTTACACTTTTAAATACCAGTTATAAAGATTTTGTAGCAAATATTAAAAAGCTTTTTCAATTAAACCAATTTTAAAACTTTGCCTATTAATTTTTTTTCATTATTTGAAACACCAGCTCATGATAATTCAATCTCTAGTCAAAACTTCAGAATTCGATTATCTAACTATGCTTCCTTTGGCCAATATAAGATATTCTACCAAAGTTTATTCCTCAAATTGAAGAGCTTTAAAATGAAGACAAAGATGCTTCTTACTTTACTTATTACTACCATTACGTATAACATGTTTTATTACCCTTTAAAGAAAATAATTAGCTAATAATTCAAAAAGCCTGAAAAAAGTATAAGTTAAAAGTTCGATTAATCTTACCTGCGAGATCAAAGCTGTTACATAAATCATTACAGGAATCTATAAAATTGATACAAAAAGAGGCTTAAATCTTTCGAGAAGGAATTCAAAAAAACCTTACCATCATACCCATTGGAGCAGATACACTAACAGATAACTAGCAACCTTTCTTGTTACCATATACTTAAGGTTTCGGGCATCTTGTGTCCCGTTACTGTCTGAGAAATTATGAGTTTTTTTTTGATAATAATCTAAGGATACATACGAAACAAGAAAATGTTATTAACATGGTTCCACTCTATATCACAAGTGTGATGGTGTTGTCTCTACGTCGATGTGTTACACACCTTTGAGAGAGAGAGAGTTTATAAAAACCATAATTATAATATTTCTTTCAGATTTTGTGCATACAGTATTTCTGCGACCCAAAACCATCAATCGATGGTAGAATAGTGATAAAAGTAAAGGCTGCAATAATCAAAAAAAGCCGATGGTCATAGCGACCAAAGTTGAATGAATATTCGCGCACAACTAAGGATAAAAGTGAAATTTTTTTAGATTTTAATGTAAATCAAAAAATACTTATGAAAATTAGTACCTTTTAAATATGTGGAAACAGCAATTATACTGTAGAGAAAATTATTAAAGGCACTGGCAACTCCTTGTGCAATACCAATGATTTTACATGCTGGTTTTGTTATATCTTACCCAAGTACCCCTATAATAAACTCAAGGCCTTGGTGAATATTGACAAACGACTTTCAACTAAAAAAATTCAAAACCTTCTTACAAAGTTAATGGCATGTATCGAGATAATAAAAAAATCTAAGATATAAGAACAAAAAGTTGTTAATACCAAGCCACATCATTGATTATTTGATCATGTTAAGACTCCTCATACCATTCGCTTCCATTTGAGAAACGTGCTCAAAAAGATAAAAGAACATCCTAGAAAATTTAATCATTTAAAATTCCCTGTCTCGTTTGTTATTATCAGAGAGGCGTTAAATACATTGTTTTTTTAACGCGTATCTGATTATACACTAAATAATTATAAACAATGTTTTTTGTTCACATTTATAATCAGAAACGTGGTAAAAAATTTTTTAACGCGTCACTGATTATAAACGATTATTTAAATCACAAAAATAAATTTTAGTTTTTTTAAACTTTCTTCTCAACAAAAACTGTTACTTTTCCATTTTCTTGAGAAAAAACACTTTTTTCTATCACCAATTTAATCACTATACAAACATGCCAAGAGGTGGACTACCAGAAGCAACTTTAGTTAAAGTTGCTCATCGCGAATATTGGGAGCGTGCCGTGAGCAACTGTGGGCACACCGACGACTGGAACGCTTACTACCTCAAGAAACATCAAAATGCGATAATGGAGATGTCGCGCCAGGTTTTAAATTCTGAATTAGAAATTTTAATTCAGAATTTAAAACAATCTACAAGGGGAAGTCAGAAAGCAGTTTTAATGCACCAAGCATTAAAACTTCAAGGAAAACAAGCATCAGTCGAAGAACCCCCAACTTTCCTCCCCAACAGCCCACAAACACCTCCCAACGACCCGCCAACACTCACCATGGCTGAAAATCATGAAATCCTACTATTAATGCTCCCTGTTACCGCTACACTCCTGCCCTACAGGAGAATCCTTGAGGAGATGAGGAATCACCACACTGAAGAGCAATCACAAAGGGGTAGGCATTTATCCCTAATACTTACCTGGTCTGTTGTAGACTGGTCTCTTTTCACAGGCCTCCAATCCACCAGCACGTCTTTGCCTACACCATCTATCAACGTGCCTTTATTGGAGCTTGTCCTCAAAGATAGTTCCAATGAGCAAATTCAACGTGCAGTTGCAATTATTGGCAATCTAATTGCAAAAGACATTGTGAAAACCACAAAGCCCCACATCCAGGAACAGTTGCCAAGTTCCTTTGACACAAAAGAACACTGTGTCAACAATGTAGGGGTAGCTTTTTCAGTAATTAGTTCTGTCTTGCTTTGTTCACTGATACCTTGCAGAGGTCCAGGAAGTAAGCCTTCAAAACAACTCTGGACAAAGATTTTCCAAGATACCTTCCTGATAGGTTCAGAAGATATCGACACAAACTGGGAATATCAACCCCAAATTCCTGGTAATAGTGGAAAAGATTCTGCAAGATCAGATTTTGCAGCTGTTGTCTTCACTACTTTGGGGCAGCAATTTCCCTTTTTTATTGTTGAATTTGAAGCAAATGGATTCTCAATACATAAAGATGAAATAGTTGTTGTGGCTGTATTTGAATATAATAAGTTTCTTGCAACTGCTCCTTATATGACAGAAGCTGAAGTGAATAGAACTTGCCTGCATGTTGGTCTCGTGAATGAGACTACTATCCAGTTGGGTTTGATAAAGGCACTTTACAATGAAGCAGATAGGACTTTACTTTATACCTATCATGCTCAAAATGCCATTTTCAAATTTCACACTGGAAATCAAGAGGTTGACATCATAAATGCATTCAAGTTAATGGTGTACTTGAAAACATTTATATGTCAAGATGGGATGACTCTCAAAGTATTGCTTAACAGAGAAGGCACCAAACAAAATATGAATTTGCTGGCTGCCTTGCCTCATCTCCCCAAAAAAGCCATCAAATCTCGCATCAGATCTGAATTTACCCTTGAGCCAAAGAGAGTAAAATATTCAGATCCTGAGCTGAATTGATGGCATGACAATTTCCAACGATGACGACGACAATTCCCAATTCCCAAAATGACAAGCACATTATAGGATTTGGTGGTATTTATTCGCAAATCTGCTATCGGCTGCCAATGACGAATTATTGGCATCCACCAACTCATGAACACAAACAGCTATAATCAGTACGACCAACGATTCACGAAAAGATCTTGGGAGCTTTGCCCAATATTCATATGTACAGATGTCTAAACCTTCATTGATTATAGTTAAATCTCTTCTAAAAGAGCCATGATGTTTGTATTAGCCAAAGCCATTGAGCTTATCAAAGTGGTTTCACTCATTAACTGCGATGTTAATAAGACATGGCCTATTTGAAAACTTAAAGCATGTTCCGAATTCCCTTGAATTTTTTGTTCACTTCATTGATGTTAGGCTTATTATCAAGTAACTTATTCCAACACTTTTTATATAGCACAATATATTCAGTTGTATTTTTGACAGGGGTTTCTTGTATGCCATCAGCAATTTGGACTAATAATATTTAGAAGTTTTACTCATAAGTAGAGTCTTTTATAGAACTATGCTAAATTAAAATTTCCTTACATATAAGTATCCATTTTCTAGTATTTTTAAATGCATGAGCGGCCACTTGTTAATTTCCATAGGAGGACGCCAAGAGCATAAATAATATTTTTTGAATTTTTATAAATTAAAAAAATGCGCAATTATATAACATTTCAACTTTAAGTTATTTTTATATTTTAGGATTAGGAATATATTATAAATTAAAAAAGTTTTTAAACAAAATTCAAGCGATCTAAATATTTTACAAAAGATTTATAAACTAAATATGTTTAATAAAATAATTCTGCCTAAAAATATTTAACTAACCAATTTTTGAAAATACTGATATACAGGGGGGTATAAAAAGTATTAGACACTTAATATAATATATAAAAAAGGCTATATATTATAATACCATTACCAATTTAAACCATAATTTTTTTTATAATTACTTATAGTTATAATCTACAAATCAACATAAATCGCGTCCTTGTAAAACACAACAGTGGATCATACACGTATATATAAAATATCAAACATTCTTATCATGAAAAAATTTACCACATCAAATGTGTCTTGAAAAAGAACTTTCTGAATACCAAAAAGGAGAGATTATTTCAGTAAAAAAGTTAGGACTTACAAACAGTGAGATTTTCATAACTATTGGATGTTCACGTTCTTCTGTAATACATGTATAGAAGTCATATGAGCTAAAAAAACGAACGGGCCGACCACAAATTCTTGACAAAAGTGCACGTGAACAACTCAAATATTCAATAATGGAGAATAAAAATAAAGAAACCCACCGCCAAACTCTTTTTCAAATATAACAAATCTATTTCTATACAAACTATTTGAAATAGATTAGCTCAAGAAGGACTTTGCTCATGTATTCCTCATCTCAAGCCATTAATTTCCAAATCAAATAAAAAAAAACATTTATAATAGGCTCGTACTTATAAAAATTGGACAGTAGAAGATTTTAGATGAGTTGTTTGGTCAGATGAATCTACATATACACAATTTAGAACTACAGGATTTGGATGTGTATGGCGTAAACTTTCCGAAGAGTTTCATAAGGATTGTATTACAGCCACAGTTAGAAAAAGCTTTGGTTGCATGTTTTGGGGATGTTTTTCATGGGTTGGTTTGGGTCCTTTAGTTCCTTTGGTTGGTTATATTACTGGAGTTATATACTATGAAACCTTGGCTAATTATACAATTCTTACAGTAAAACTTCATGCAAAAAAAAACTAAAAAAAAGTTTTTTTTTCAGGAAGACAATGCACCAATTCACACATTAAAAGTTGTGTGTTCTTTTCTTGCCTCTTCAAATGTTGAATTACTTCCTTGGCCAGCACAAAGTCCTGATATTACTTCAATAGAAAATCTTTGGTCATATATTGAAGTTAAAATTCGTCAACATAATTCACAACTCTCAAATATTGTACAATTGGAACAATGGGTTAAGAAAGAATGGGATGTAATACTTGATGAAATTACTATCGTAATTTCATCAAGTCTATGCCACGTTAAGTTCAAGCTATTTTTGAAGCAAATGGGGGTCAAACAAAATACTAACATGTATTTTAATATAATAATAAAAAATTAACGATTTATAAGTTAGTTCTTTTATATAACATATTATAAAAGTGTCTAATATTTTTTATACCCCTCTGTAACTCAGACTTTTGAAAAAAATTTAATTCTAAATTAAGATTAAATATTTTTATTATGTTTGATTTTTATAAAACAATATTTATTTTTTAAATTTATTGTTAAAAACTTACATTTAATTTGTTTGTTTATTTTTAATTGCATTAATATTATTTTATTATATTTATCTATTTAAATTAAATAAAGTTGTAACAAAGATTTTTTAATAATTATATTTACATTATAAGTTTTAAACATATTATTTGATATATATTATAAAATATTAAAATATTTTGGTTACAAACCAAATATATTTTTATTTACTTGTTTTGTTATTTTGTTTATCTTTTATTTTATATTAAAATTTTTTTAAAGCAATTTACAAAAATTTTTTAATCAGTATTTATTATAAAATCTAATTTGGTGGCTTTCAATTTTGAAATACAAATGGTTAACCAAATTGGTTATTTGTTAAGAAGTTATATTTTTTTATTAATATATACTTAAATGTAAATATTATTGCTTCAATGTAAATAATATAATATTTTTGTTTAAAGTTTTAAAATAAGTTATAGTTTTACTTAACATGTAATCTAAATTCGAATTTTAACCAATATATTACAATTTTATTAGAATTGTGTATTCTGGTCGCTTAAACAATATTGTAATTATTCGTATTTTTAATATCAAAGTAACTAATTGTTAATATAACAAAATGTATTTTGCACTTTTAAACTAATTAAAAATTGTGCCAACAAAGTTTTTTAGCTACTAAAAAATTTCAATAAAATCAAATCCATTCAATTTTGTTTCATTAATTTTAATTTCATATTCTTTATTTTAATTACTATTTTTTTTTATTTTAATAGTATAAAATTGATAAATATTTTAAAAAATTTCTTCAATTTAAAACAAATAAACTTTGTTAAACTAATAATTTATTAACAGCAAACAATGATAATAAAGTAAAAGATATTTTTCTGAAAATTCAAAAGCAGCAAAGATTATTAAATTAATTTGAAAAAAAAATTAGATATAAAAATTAAATCATAATATAGTTTAGCTTTACTATTTTTTTTTGTTAGAAAAAAGATTAGATAAATCTTTAATTCAACTTATAACAAATGTACATAATAATGAAACAAAACTTAATATAGCCAAAATCATTCCAGTTTATATTAATAAACTCAAAAAATATATTATCATTATAATTAATAAATGGTTTAAAAAAGCTAAAACCTTGTTTAATTATAAGCTATATAAACTGGTTTTTAATTTTTATGTTAAAACTGTAAAATTTATTAATTTTGTTTATGTAATTTTTGTTATTTTGTCCATTTAATATGGTTTTGATTAACTTAAATAACTGGTTATATGTAAAAAATATGTAAATTGTGTTAAATAATAGCTGAACCATATTTATAATAATAATAATAATAATAATAATAATAATAATAATAATAATAATAATAATAATAAAACATATTTAATAATTTAATAATTTTGTAAAATTTACAAGTTTTTAAAATTAAATCTTGTAAAACAACTATTTTTAAAAATAATACATATTTAATTATTTTATAAGTATAATAAATATAAAAATTTTGTTTTTAATATTTAATTTAGATTAGATTAATTAATTTAAATAATTGATTATAACAATTTAATTATATTAAATTAGTATTTTAAATAAATAAATAAATATAAAATAAAACACATTAAAAAATAATAAAAAATTAACGAAATTCAAATTTTAAGAAAAAATCAAATTAACATCATTTTATTTAAATAATGTAAAATTAAATAAAATAAAATTTTCAATTTTTTATTAATTTATAATTAATTATTGTAATCTTAAGTTTAAATATAATTGTTAAATTTATTTATTTCAACAAAAACAAATTTTAATAATAATGGCTTTATTATTTAATGTTATAAATACAAATTAAAAATAAATAAATAAATAAATAAATCAACATTATGATTTGTAAAAATATAAAATAAATTTTTTATTTTAATAATGTTAATTATTTTTAATTTCGAATAACAATTTTTTAATTGAAATATTTGCAATTAAATTAAAATTAAAAGGATTAAATTTAAATAATACAAAATTCGCTGACCATTGATTTATTATGTCATAAAAATTGCAATATATTGAATTGTGCTTATAATTATAAAATTAAAAAAATGCAAATCAAAGCATTCCGTTTGCTTGTTAAATTATTGGCATGTCGAATTTCTTATTTGCCTCATTATATTAGCCGAAAATTATATTTTATTATAAATTAATGAAATTCATAAGCCTCTTACTAAACTATAGCCTGAAAATGAAAGAGAAATTGAGGACATTTCGCATAGATCCAAAGTGGAAGATTTAACAATTTCTTTCAGAATAAAAAAATTATGAGATTCTTGGATTGAAGCAAACTTTTTTTATAAATGGAATATCCTGATTTCAGCCGGTATTTTAAGGTCTTTTTCATGTTTTAGCCTTGGGAGCTACCGCTGAACCATTGGGCTGTAATTCTTTGCGCATCGCAAAAGCGTCTTCACCATCAGCATAATATTTTTCTTCAATCTCGTGTATCCTGAAATTTTGCCAAAAAAATAAATACTACTTTTCAGAAATTTATCAAAAAGTTTCATTCTAATTACTTGAATTTCAAAGTTTCCTGATAGAGATGTAGAGCTGCACGATTACTTCTACGAACATGTAAAGAAACGTATTTTGCATTGAATACTTCGAGCATTGCTTTCTCTAAAAGAGAATAGGTTAAATTAATAAATTTTATTCCCGAATACAGATATAAATAGAAAGGTTTAGTGAGTGAACTTACGAGATTGAGTCATTAGTTTCTCGGCGATGCCCAATCTTCGATATGTTCGCATTACAGAAAGTGAAGTGATATGTCCATGGGGAGGCACATCAGTATCCTCTTCCCTATTGTCCGGAAATATCAAATGCAACTTGATGAGATTATTAAAGAAATCAATTGAGACTAAATATTTGAAATTTTCGCTACATTTTTGCAAGGACATAACCCACAATTCTTCCTTTGTGATCCTCAGCGACATATGAGAGTTGTGGCCAGGATAATGCATGATAAAAATCTATATTTTTTTAAAAAATTCATTAGGTTAGCAAATATCATTTGGGAGTACCTTGGGAAAGTTCTAAACACTCACAATATTTCATTTGGTAGTTTTCCGGGAGATTCATTAAATTACAGTTTTGCATCGCGAGTAAATCGTCAACCTGTTCAGTCAAGCAAAAGGGATTAATTTATAAAACAAAAATTAGCGCCTTTGTGTTTAGACTTACGGTTGCTTGTCTAATATTCATATTGAGTCTTTGGATCTAAGGAATGCTAGTTACTTTCTTGATAAATTTTCCAAGGTTCCTCCTTATTGGTCAATAACTCGGGTTCGGCGACAATGATTATTCTGAGGATGACATCACAACAGATCTTTTAATACGCGTCAGAGAGGCTTTCCATTCTTCACCCGATTTCAACCATAAAAATGTTCACAGGAGCAAAGGGTACAAAGGAAAAGAGCAGTGAACCAACTCTCCACCACAATCCTTTTGTGCGTGGGGTATCTCAGCCTTCGATAAACGACAAGAGTAGACCAGCCTCAACACGAGTGCCTTCCGTTATATTCGGGGCAGAGTCCTTAGTGCAAAGATCAGAAAGTTTTACGGGACACCCTTCGATTCTCACATCCCTTATTAGCGAACACAATCAACTTAAGGAGGGTATTTCTTCAACTTCTTCAACTTACGACCTGGAAGAGGACTTTCAAAATGAGCCACCAACACCTTCACCTGCCCCGGTTCTCAGTCTCGGTCACCGTAATGTTTATCAGTGGTCAGATTTTGAAGCCCCAGGAATAAGCTCTGGAGTATATTTAAAATATGAAAAACATTTAGTAGAACACCTTTCCCTGCTTCCCAGAGAAGTGGAAGAGTTGCTACGTAACTTAGTCGGTATGTAAGCTTTTTGATTTTTCATGAAAAATATATAGTTTTAATTTCTCTCGCTCTTATTTTAGATCTCAAAGCCTGCTATAGCATTTTGGATTGGAGTTCAAATTTGGCTGTGGTGGTGACTCGGACTAGGTGTTATGTGTGGAATTATAAGAATGATAGGGAAAAGGTTTGTGTCAGTCTCTGCTCCTATCTTTTTCATGAATTGTTAATATAATGACAAATTTTCGGGTTATAGCAATATTTAAGACGTCCAGCCAAAATTGTTACTTTATCTTTACCGATTGATATAGAGGACAATTTAAGCCAAGCCAGTCAACAATTTTTACCACTTGTATGTATAGTTCCCCCCGCCAAAAATTCTTCAATGGCAGGCTTGTTGGCATGCTCGCCTAAGGGTGAAGTTCGCTATTGGTCAAACATAATTGATTTATCAGAGGACCTGACATGTTATAAAAGTATCAAGCTACCGTTATTCAATGAAGATTTTGGTGTTCACTTGGCATGTCATGAGGTACCTATTTCAAAATTCTCGCCATAAAATGATATTTATGTTTTTTAAAATTTACCTTTTATTTGACATAGACGAAAGATCCTGATACACCATGTGTAATTATACTCGGAACAGTCCAGGGTGCATTGTTTCGAATTAATGTTAGTCGTTCAAAGGGTGCACCCACCTTTTCGGGACTAACGAGACCTGCCAGATCTATTTTTTGGAATGGGTTTGATTACAATCCAAGCACCATTGTCGCTACAGCTTTAGGCAATAAATTAGATAACAACTATTTTGGGTAGGTTTTTGAATTAGATACCACTTGCAGTTTTCCAGAACATTTCTCGCAAACAAACTTTAAAACTTTCATTACAGAGATCTGTATGTATTGACCAAGACGTCTTTAGAAAAATGGGCACTGGCTGATAATAAACATCCCCAAAAGGTGATCTTTCCGCTCTAGAATTTTGTATTTTTCTATGCAAACTCTCATCCTAAGTGGTGGGAATGATCAATCTTAAGTATATATTAGGCCAAGATATAACTGGAATGATTCTCCAAGAGTTGCAAGCTCACGATCCAAATTTTAATGAGATAAATGGCTTTTCGAAATTGGGCTTACTAGATATAGAGATATCAAGGTATTGTGTAATAGGCAAATCAATTAGTCCATTAATATAATTAATATAACTCTTTTTTTAAGATTGAATTCTTTTAAAATCAAGAACTGGGGAAGTGATTATTTTAGTTGGGTATGCAAACGATTCTGTACCCTTAACTCTCTCTCAACCAGTAAAATTATGGTACTACTTGGTACACATATATACGGGGCTCAATGAGACATCAGATCCAAGATTTAATATCAATAAGATACACACTTTGAAGTTCACACAAGTAGGGCTTTTTCTATTATTATGGGTGACAGTATATAGATTTTAAATTATATTCTATGACTTTATTTTTAGAAATTACCCCTTAGCCCGAACGCTCATATAATAATGCCACAAGGGGGGTCTGCGATTTTTGTGGTTTTTCCAGAGGCGGTCATTTTCACGACTGTAACAGGCAAGTCATAACTCTAATTCCAATAATGCTTCGATTAATGATAAGAGGTTGTTGACAAAATTGACAAATAGCTACCCAATATGATGAAGCAATGACCTTACGTGATACTAAACGTGACAAGATCATTGGATTTGGTGCCCAAGAATCGAAAACCTGGCATTTGGGTGAGCCTTGTAGAATTAGCAAATTGCATATAATTACGACAAAAACTGGTATAATGTCTTGTGAATTCAAGATTGGGGAAATCACAGATTCGGGTGAAGCAACCCCGTAGGTATTTTTATCTAAGCATTGTCCGAGATTCAAGCCCAATTCTTCGCTAACTTGTCTTTTCAGTTATGAGGAAGACGAACAAGAATCAAAGGTTTATTTATGTTCCATCATAAAAACTTGATTTGGAAAATTATTATATTGATCAATAAATTTTGTTCCCATTTACCCTTCTAGGCGAGAAACACCCGTGAATTGAAGCTTAAAATCAATCAATGTTTGACATATACACTTCGTGAAAATGTAAATAACCACTATCAAATTCTCTAGAGTGTTTGCTCAAATTATTCTTTGCTCGGTTTTTTCTCAAAATGTTCATTTTGTAGAATCCTCTTGTTGTCTATCTTACCCCTGACATTCGCGGTGATTTGGACGAGGCCGTCATTGATATAAGTGAAGAAATTTTAGAATCACGTAAATTGAAGCTTCCTCGTTCACATCTGATCTTGACTATGTCTTTTGTCATCTAATACTTTTTGGAACTCTCAATTTAGGCTCGCGATATCTTGAGGATTCAATAGATATGAGAGTTCAGCTTCAAAACCGGCTTGAACGATTAAATCGAATTGTAGAATTCATCCAAGCAAGTGGACTCCTTGATAAAGTAAAGATAAAATAGCATTTTTACTATCATCCAATATCGATTCCTTCTTAATTTTCCCTATGACGTTTTTCATTAGATCAGCCCTGCTACTCGGCTATTCTTGTTTTGGAATGCCGAAAAATTAGCTTGCGCAAAACAACAATGGGGATTGCTAAATAATAATTACGCGTTTGTAATCACACCAACTTTTATTGTATTTTTTCAGCATTTCTGGCTCATATTTTTTCCATTTTTAGCTCACGAAGTTCACAAGCGGACAACTCGCAGATGAACTTGTTGCATGAGGCTGTAATTAATTATTTTCAACGGCACAAAATTCCGATCCCGCCTAATGAAGACATTATTAGAGAATTTTACCGCCGTCATGTATGAAACTTGTCAATGCTTTTTCGAATAATCTTCTCATTCTTAAATCTGAGTTAATTTTACTTTTAAGGTTAAAGATATTGGTGAAATTTTCTCGTGTCTGCAAAATCTTGTAGAAAAATCATCAAGCGATGCGAATCAGATTTCGTTATTTCTCGAGGCAAATGAAATTGCTCTGGTAACATTTTGACGTTAAATCTTCTCATTCATTAACTTGTATTAATTAATTTATTTTTATTTTTATTATAGACTGGCATCAAAGCGACGTTTGCTTATCGCAAGGAATTTGGAAAATCATACAACCTAATGATAAACGATCCTAATGATTCTTGGACATGTATTTTATCCCTCCTCCCGGGATTTCAATCTTGTTTGATTCCAATTCTTGAATTTGTCTCAGCTTCCGGTTAATTTGATTATGCATACTGTCCAATAGTTCAGGAGGAAGTTGTTCAAGTTTTTGAATATCTTTTTCACCATACAATCCTCTTAATTCGAAATTCACTATCGATGTTGGGTCAACAAATTCATTCGACATTTGATGGGGAGAAGGATTCAGCGATTAATCTTGAACAGGTTAATTCTCTGAAAGAGCAAGTTGTCGATTTAGCTGAAGTATTATTTGGATTGACTGCTGAAAGGCTAAAATGGTGAATATCTCTTTACTCGTTAAGATATTGATTAATAAGGCTAATTGATATTCGGTATAATTCATCAGGGATCTTGATAAAACATTAACTAATGCGCAACAGTATCGCCAAAAATGGGGAGCCATTCTGATTTCGCTTGGTAATGGGTTTTATGTTACTTTTACTGCATCATTCTGTGGAGTTTGACTTAAAGTCTTCTATATTTTTTATACTGAACCTTAGCTGAAATCGGCAAAAGGTCAGCAGCTCTTCAAATTGCTGAAAGTTACGAAGATTTCGGATCCCTTGCTCAATTAAGTGTTGAAGCGGAAAAGAATACTGAAGGATATGTTAGAAAATATATAAATAAGTTTGGAGAAAGATTTGCATATGTTCTATATGACTATTATCTTGAAAAAGGTGCGTTTGTTAATGACTATCATTATACTGATCTTCCAGCGAAGGATAACAACTTCCTGTGACTTAAACATCATATCAATCAATACTGTTAGACAAGCTTAAAGCCTTGTTGTATGACAGGCATGCTATCGAGCACAAAGAAATTTTAGCGAAATATTTAAGCCAAAAAAATCTCCCGCGATTATCATGGGCCCACAACATCTACATGCACCAATACTTGATTGCTGCTAATGACCTCTTTATAGCAGCTGAAAAAGAGATAGCCCTTGAAAAAAGAAAGGTGAGATTGAGTAAGGGATTGGGTGTTAACCATTTTGCTATTGCTAAGATAATTTGGTCGATAATATAGACGATATTGAGCATTGGAAAGTTGTCGATGATAGCTGCAGAAGAGCTCCAGCAGGTCTCTCTACCGAACTCTGACAGTTCAATCAACAGTAAGCCCATGTTTCCATTCTATTCAATTTCTCAGACTATGTATTTTTACTTGATATTTTGCGATTAGTTTTCGACAAGCGTATCGACTATGTGACAGCTCATCAAGATATGCTTGAAAAATTCCGACAATCAATCACTAATGCCGGTACATTTGGGCTTGATTTGAAGACTCAAGCCAAAAGCGTTATGCAAACATTCGCTGGAAACCTGGACCAAAGAGCCCCCACTTTCGCCAAGGTTCTTTATTAATGCCTGTAATTCATTTGCAAGTTTTCCGAAATTAGGTCTTTAAATTTTCAATAGATTGTTCACATGGGCTCATATTTTTGGAAACTAGCTATATACCTCACTGGCTGAACACCTTCTGGAGGCGAAACTTCTTCTCTCGCCAGAAGGACTGGTTGATTTGCTTACACTTAGTGACGTTGTACAAAATGATCAATTCGCACTCGCTGCAGAGATAGTTGCTGATGAAAAAACGGTAACCACTATTTTACAGGCTAGTATATGAGAATCTTTAATTCGAATTTTGTATCTTTTAGTATGAACGCCGGGGATCGTCTGACAGTAGGCTATTTGTCACGTTAGGGACTGTTTGGCGCAGAATTTTTTTACATGACAGGTATTCCTTTGAGAATTCTCATACTTTTACCGAATTTATTCTAATGTCGCAAAACATTCGATTTAGATGGGACAAAATATTGCAAACAAGCAATATGCCGGATGAATATATAAACGAATCTCTTAAAAACACAGCACTTTATCAAACGTTGTCCTTGATGAAGAAGAGGGTTGACCTAGGTAAGCTAGTGTTTTACCTTTAAATTTGAATTTTTTGTAACAAAACCAGTTTTACTAATTGGCTATTAACTACAGAACTAAAAGATTTCTTTTGTCCGCCTGGGGAAGCCTTTTTTCCTTGTTCAGTTCAGGATTTAAAGGATCGATTTTCAACTTTGAACGATGACGATCTGGCTGGCCTAATAAAAGATTATAGTGAAGAAAATAATGCACTGACGACGTATTTGAAAAAAACCCAGTTGATCAACTATGTTAATGAGGTTCTTCGATCATTAAACCTTGTTGACGAAATCTCGAATTTGATTGTAGAGGAAGAGGACGTAGTTACTCCGAGTGCAGAGAGTAGTCCAGAAGATTCTCTGATGGAGGGAGATGTTGAGGATTTATGAGAGCCAGCAAGACTAAGAGCAATTAGGTCTTTTTTAATACTCCTTAATGTACGTAATAAATTCGCATAAAGGAAATATCAAGTGGACAATAAAGACAAAAATTCAGTTTCATGTATGGCTGATTTTATCGCCAGGTTTTTTTACTTAATTCAAATTTATCTATAATAGCTCCATGAAGGTCGTGTGCAAACCATTTAATCTTCTCTTCCCATATTTCAATGTTGACATAATGAAAGGTTTTCTGAACAATGAAAAAAATGTGCCAGTCTTCAACTCTTTTATAATCCAATTCCCCACCTGCACCACCTATAATAGTGTATACTACTCCATCCGAGCGGCCTCGCTGATAATTATGTTGATGACCGCTAATGACAAGGTCAACTTTAAACTTTCGGAAAATTGGGACAAAACGTGTTCTTACAAATTCACCCCAATGTTTTTCACCTTTGTCATTCCAAGCATCTGGATCCCAGAATTCCACGAAAGGAGGTATATGCACAACCACAATACGAAAAGCAGCATTTTGTGAATCCGGGCTTTGGAGTTCAGCGACTAACCATTGATCCTGTGCTACGTCATCAATATTACTATCGAGGACGATCCAACGCGTATTTGCTATTGAAAACGCGTGCCATAATGAGTCACTCGTATAAGTATACTCAAGTCTCGGATCGAAATCATGGTTACCACGGGCATAGATTATGGGAACCTCTTGTCCTAGATGATAGCGGGTCAGTGGATCATAGAAATCAGTTTGCCATTGCTGTAATTGGTCATAATCTTGCACCGCATCTCCAGCATGCAAAAGAAAGTTTGGAGGTGAATGACGTCCCACCGCAGAATCTAAGATTTTATTGAAGACCTTCAGGCCAAATTGATTATCTGCAATCGCTAGAATTTTGATTGGATAATCGGCCGAAAATTCGGGTGTTGAAGATATTGAATTGGGATGGTCTGTGTGATTATCCTCTCGATAGGATTGACGTTGATTAGAGTAGAATGTGGCAGGTAGGAATAATCTAAATTTATAGAGAGCGAGAACACTTTCTTTTTCTCTATTTGAAGTGTGGGTGATAACATAAACATAAGGTGCGGACACGGAAATCGGGCCGATGATTGCTTTATAGACGTGGTGAGAGGTATCAAGTATTACAGGTGTCAACACCTCGGATGTGCCACCGCTAACAACTTGATCATTATCCCCACCATTTATACTATTATTATTACTTTGATTTCCATCAAGATACCATCGAATCTTTACTTCTTTTAATACACAATTAGATTCCCAGATAGCTAACGCATGGTGGGTCCCTACTACGAACAAGACTGGTTGTTTCCTCAAGGAACACGAAATATAGCCTTCATTAAATAGGTAATTTCGGATTTTGAATTGTGCCAATGTACTATATGGTTGTATGAGGGGCCAAGCAAAAAATAATAACCCGAACCCTAAAGTGCCAAATAAGAGAGCTAACCCTATTATTCGCTTCATAATTCGACAACCTTGAACAAGTGTACGACGACATAAGTGAACTAGTTGTCGAGAGAGCGGTTTTGTGGATTGTGCGGAGAGAAGTGGATCAGGCGTAATGAGTAATTCATTTGGAGGAATATCGAGAGAATGATGCGCATTCGGGTAATGTGAGGTTTTAACCTTGGGTGAGAGAGGTGTTATGGTATTATCGAACTGAGACATGTTTTCCTAACATTGTGATTCATGAACACAAATGAATTATAATTTATATAAATTTCTCAATTATAAAAGTTATAAATTACAATTGTTAAAAAAGTTATAATTGTTATTAAAAGTGCAATTATTATTATATTGATAAATAAATTAAAGCATTAGAATTTTTAATCAACATAAATAAAACCATTTATTTTTACTAAAGTGAAAAAATATTAAAAATCAAAAATAATTTTAAAATATTTATATTACAATAATCATTAAAAATATACGAAATTTTTTTAATTACAAATTCATTTTGCTTTTTATATCTAAAATATAAACACATATTATTGAACCTAAAAAAAAATTACTTGTTTGTTTTAAACAAAACACAAAATATTAATAAATTAAATTAAAATAATTAAAAATATATAAATATAATAAATTATTATTATATTAATTAAATTTATATATTTTCAAACTGTAATTATTACATAATTAAGTATTATATAAAATATTTTATAATATAAAAGTTCTAATTTTTTTTTATATTTATTATTAATATAATTATTTAAAAAATTATTATTTTTTTAAAAGCTTTTAATTTTTGTGTTTTATTAATTTTTTGAAATTATTAAATTACTAAAAAATTATTACAAAATCTTAATTATAAAGTTTTTTTTTTAATATTTTAAAAAAATTAGTTTTAAAAAAAAAATGTTTTTGACTTTTTTAATTATTAGAACCAATTTTAATTGATTATTTAAAAAAACTTTGAATAAAAAAATTTTTACATAAAGCCAAAAACAATGCTTTAATAATAACCAAAAACTGTTTTAATAATAGTTAAAGACTATTTTAATTTTATATTACTTAAAAAATATATTTTAAAAAGATGCTGTTATTATAAATAATTTATTTAAATAAAATTTTATTATATTTAATGCTTTATATAGTTTTAATTTTTAAAAATTTGTTTTGTATTTAATAATTTTTTTAAATTTATTGTTGTGTTTTATTTGTAAATAATTTTTTTATAAAAAACAAAAATATTTAAGTTATTTTTGTAGTAATATTAATAAAATTAATAGAATAATTAATAATAATAAATCTTTTATTAATTATAATTAATAAAATCTAATATTTGTTTTTTGTTTTTTTAATAAACTATAAAATTAATTTTTGTAATATACTTTTATCTTTTATTAGACTATTATAATATTAAATTATTTTGTTATAATAATTAGATTATTTTTATACTTTTTTTAAATTTTTTAAATTATTAATAGTATTTATAAATAAATTAAAAAAATTAAAAAATTGGTATTTTATTAATTGTTATAATTAAAATAATTAATTTAAGTAATTAAAATATAATAATATTATATTTAATTTTTGAAAAAAGATAAATAAGTTTAAAAAATAATTTATAAATAATAAAATAAATTTATTAAAAATAAAAAATAAAAATAGATTTTATTTTAAATAAGTTTAAATTTTCTTAATTATAGCTAAAATAAACTGTTTTTATTTCAAAAAAAGCTTTATAAGTATTAAAATTAACAAAAACAATATTAAAAATAAGATTTATAACTATTTTACTTTTTGCTATAAGTATAATTTTAAAATTAAAAAAAAGAAACAGTTTTTTAAATTTAATATTTTATTAGATTTAATAACAAAATTTTTAATTTTAAAGTTTCAAAAAATTTTTTTTATATTAATTAAAATTATATACTTATTTATTATATGTTTTATTATAATTAATAATAATAAATTTATAATTTTAAATATTTATTTTTTATGTTTTGTATTTATTTTTAAATTGGCTGAAATTTTTAAGCATAATAATAATTAAATTAGCATTATACTTAATATAAGTTTCAAAAATTAAAATAATTTTTAATATTTATAATAAAATTAATTTTAATAGCCAAAAAAATAATTAAATTTATATATTTTTATGAATAAAATTACCAAAAATTTAAAATAAAATACTAAAAAATAATAATTTTAGCATAAAATACAAAATTAATAAATTGATTAATAAAAATTTTAAATACAATAAAAACTTAAAAACTTTTTAAAAACAGTAATAAAAATAGCTTTATAAATAAAATCAGATAATTTGAACTTTAATATTTATAAGAGCACAAATTTTTTATTAAATATAACTTTTATATAAATATTAGTTTTAATACTTATTTTATCAAAAGTATTTTAAGTATTTTTCATTTTATTAAAAAAATATTATACAAAACCATAATAACAAAAACAAAAAAAACACTACAAAAATAAATATCACAAAATTTACAATTTTAAAAATAAAAAAAATTAACAAACAAAATTATAACAATAATATTTAAAAAAACTTAATATTGTTTTTAATAATTGTTTTAAATTAATAAAATTATGTAAAAACTAAAAATAAAATTATTTGTTTAAAAAACTTAATAATTTATAATAATTTTTTAAATATTATTAAAAACAATATTACTAAAAAACAGAAAAAAAGTGTTTTAATTTTTTTAATTTTTAAAATTAAAATATAACTTGTTTTGTTTTAAAATTAATAATAATTAACCAAAATTTAATTTATTAAGCAACGAGTTTGAAATTTTTTTGCAAATTCAGTCTGAAAGTAAGATTGCTTCACTAGTTAACTTTGTAAACTCTAGTGGAATTTTGGGTTGATTATTTTTTTACTGGTCTTATGATCTACAAATTTGGTGTTGGCATCCTGTTTATCTATTGGTCTTTCCTGTTCGTACTCATGTCAGTACTTCTAATAATTTTCTGGCAGACATGGTTTGTATTTTTCTTGATTGTAATTTGTTTCTGAGTGGCCTCTTGGCCAGTTCTTTTTGGTTCCATAATAGAATGCTTATGTTTGCTGTTCTGAGTGAATCAAAGTTTATCAAATTTTTTCTTTCTCTTTGGCAGTATAGTATTGTGTATGTGGAGCAACTTTGTGATCATCATAGTGTTGTCTTTGATTGGTACACCTTTAAGTAATAGAAAAGATTGGACCTCCATGGCCCTGTTCCAGATTGGTTCAAGTTGTCTGCTGTATTTCTCAACAATGTAACTTTCTCTTCAACTCATTCTGCGGCTTTGTGTGGTGCTGGTTCTTTGAACATTCTTAATTTCAGTGACTTTGTGTCTATTTGCAATCATCTTTCACAAGTTGATGTTAGTGTTTTATCCGTGTGCATTGACAGATCCTTGAAAAACCTTGGCACAATTAACTGTAGTGCTGATGCTGCTGCCTTCTTCGAGAATATTGGTTTGGGATTGGGTGTTGGTGTTATGGATTTAATGTTTTCTACTCTGGCAGAATTGCAGGCTATTGTGCTGGCTCTGGAGTGTGTTCCCTTGTCTAGTTTTGTTTGCTTATTTTTAGACAGTCAATCTGCTTTGGATACTTGCAAGTCAGAATTGGGTCTGGCATGTCCTGACTTTCATAATTAGTATTGGATTGAATGTTGACATATTTTTAATGTTATTTATAGTAAGAATTTAAGGGTCAATTGGCACAAGGTGAAAGGTTACTCTAGTGTTTTGGGGAATGAGTGTGCCAACATGATTGCTGATACCACTTCTCTTTTGGGTTAGTGTCTTCCTTTTTGTGTGGATGAATGTTTTATTGTGACTAATAGTAATATGGTTTCTGGCAATTCTAGACACTTTGTTCATGATATTTTTTGTTCTGTTTGTCATGTATGTTGAGAGGTTGGTTCTGATTGTAAGTTTTTAGAGAACAGTCTGCTTTCTGAGATTGACTGAATATGCTTTTCATTGGTATGGCATCCTGATTTGCACATGGCTACTGGTTTTACCAGCAGGCTCTTAGCCAATGCTTGCACTTACTTTATGAAGGCTTTGCATCATCACCTGTCTGTTGCTGTTTAGAAGTGTCTTTATAGTAGACTTTATCCCAGTATATTGTGTTTATATTGCAGTGAAGTAGAGGTATCAGATCATACATTCTCTTGTAGAGTTAACAAGTCTGCCTGCTGTCAGTTATTGGACTTCCATGTGGATTCTTGGAGAACACTTTCTGGTTTCACTCATGTTTTCTTATGTGTGTTACAGCTGTTGTTATCTTGCTCTTCTGGTTTTTCTGTGTCTACAGTACTCTTCAAGAGTTTTGTTTTTGATGGTTGATTCTGGGAGACCATCTTTGTTTTCTGCAATTCCAAATTGGCTGGTTTGGAAATTGTTAGGTTTGTGCGTTCTCTTAGTTTAGCTTTTAGAGATGATATATGATTGGTTTATGCTAAGCACCATGCTTATATAAAAAAGCATGGTTTGATTTCTTTTGATGGTTTGGCTGTCATCTTGGTTTCTGGTTTGTCTTCAGGGTTTTTTGCTGATGTGGTGAAACTGCTTGGTATGGCTGATGCTTTTGGTATATGTTTTGGTTTTCACAAATTTTGTTCATTTTTCTTAGGTCTTAGTGGTTCAGTCTCAGTTTACATAGCTGCATAGTGTTGTTTTGACTGGCCCAAGTGACTAGTTATGTGTAGAAAATACATGATTCACATCTAGTTTAGATCATTTTTTTGATGTATGGTACTAGACTGTGTTTAGACCTTACTCATTAAATAAAAAAATAAAAATAAGCAATTAAATTATGTATTAATTAAAACTAGTTTTAATATATTTTTATTAATATTATTTAAATTAAAAAAACTAAATAAAATTAATAAACTATTTTTTATAAAAATAAATATAACAATCACATTAAAATTAGTCTTAATTAACCACTTAAAAAAAACTTTATTTAAAACCAAAAAAGTGCTTTATTTAAAATTAAAGACTGTTTTATGTTTATATTATTTAAGAAAGATGTCTTAAAAAATAGCTGCTTGATTAACTTTATTGTAAAAAAAACTTTTAAAGTATTAAAACTGAATAAACAACAAAAAAAATAAGTGTTTTTTCTTTATTTTTTGCTTTAGTTGTGGTCATAAAAATATGAAAAAAAAAGAGTTTTTGTGTGTATAATATTTATAAATATAACTAATTATAATAATTACAAAAGATTTCAAAATTATTAATAAGAATTGCAATTTTTAATTTTAATGTCATTTTTTATATTTAACATTAATTATAGTTTTATAAACAAATATAGAAAAATTAAACTATATCCAATAATTTATTTTTATTTTTTATTTAATTAATAAAAAAAATTTAATATTTATGAAGGTGATGTCGTTTATATTAAATGCAACATATTTTTTGCTGTTGCATCATATTTTTTTTTTGGTGGACAATAAATTTAATTATTATATATATGTTATATTAGGCTTTTTTTATTAATCTTAATTACTTATTGTTTAAAAACCATAATTGATGCTAAAAAATATATAATGAATTAAGACCATATTTTAATTGTGTAGAAAGTCATTATTAAAATGATCTTGAAAAACTTTTTTCTTTTTTACGTCCCAAATTCCTGAAATAGCACACTTTCTAAAGAAGTTTTTTGGTTTTTTATCTGTTCTTATCTTTTATTTTGCTCAGTTTTCACAATTTTTCAACTTACCAATTTTTTTGTTGTCCCTTTGGCATCTGATGCTATCAATACTATGTCCACAAAGAAATTGGCCAGAGGTGCTGCTGCAAGCTCTATAAGTGGAAGTCTGAGGCAAAAACCTAAGATTTCACTTGGCAAAGTCAAACACTTGGGTGACGAAGCTGATTTATCTTACAAAATGCCTGCAAGTGCTCCTAGTCAATACAAGAATATGGATACTTCTTCCGATGAAAAGTCAGAGTGTGAGATAAACAAAAATGTGAGCTATAATGCTGGCAGTGAAAGTGATGGGCAGTTGGACTCTTGTACCAACACTCTAAAGGCAAAACACTTCAACTCTGGTATAGTGAATACTCTATTTCTGGATCTCTGTGATTTTGGCTCTGTTAATATGGGCTTATCTCCCCCTGTTTCTTTGAGGCCTTTTCATCATCCTGTTGCTTCTGTTAAGGAAAAGCTTTGTTTTGAACCTACCAAATCTTTTGCACTCAACATTAGTCTGTTGGCTGTTTTCGGAAGTACTCTATATGACAAACTCAAGAGTGTCAGGTCACTATTCTACAAAATTGATGGTTTTGGAAGTGCATCAACTCTTTCAAAATTTCCAGACATCATTCGGACGTCTTTTATATCTGATTCCAGTCTTGTTTTGGCTAAACAATTGGCTGTGTCTAAGAATCTTGTTGTCAATGCTGATCTCAAGAAGATCAGCATACGTTCAGATTGGGAAATTATTATCAAAGAGATTCTGGTTGATCTGTTCAAATTGGTAATCGAATCAGCTTTGGTCAAGTATGGGAAAATTTTTTCAATCAAAATACAGCTTATTGGTCTCTGGCAGAAAGCACTAGTGAAGTTTGAGAGTTTTCAGGTCACTGACCTGGTTGTGTTCAAATGATTAATCTTGCTAGATAAAGATTTAGTGTGTGTTGTCAAAGCCAATACCAACAAACAAACATGAGATTTGAGGGACAGCTATTGTGCTCTCCTATATACTCTGCTGATGGGCACAACTGCCCATGATCTCTCAGACTTGGTCCAGTCATATGGTGAGAAAACTTGCTACATTTTTAGAAATTCGGTGTCTTATGCATGAGCCCACTGTGCTGTCATATGTTTTGATTCTGACAATACCAAAGAGGCTGCCATTTGCTCTATGCCAGTGTTTAGGGATGTCAATCTCATTTGGACTGGTTTGTCTTTTCCTAAGTGTGCTGCATGTGGTAATTTTGGTCATGTTTTGTCTGGCTGTAAAAGTGGTGAGAAAAACAGTGGGCAGGGTCTCAAGAGAAGAAGATTTCTTTGTTTTAATTCAGATAAGAGACACTTTGTGCTTATCTATGCCAAAAAGCAGGCACCTATATTTCATCTAGTATCCTTCAATGGTGTAACTTGGGCTTCTGTGGTAAGTGGCTCCCCTAAAAATTTGTTTTCTACAGTGCTTGTTGAGAACAATTTAAGCATAGGTTCAGTTGACAGTTCGATGCCTGCAATTATGATTCTGGCTTTACATGTTAGTGTTTTTGAGCATTCGCTTGAGAATGTGTCTAATTAGGTGGCTGACATTTCCTGTAAACTGGACTGGTTGCTGGCTGTTTTGTCAGCAAATTCTGCTGTTCCACCCACTCCCAAACATAACCCAATGTTGAAAATGGCTGTTGACACTTTGTTGTTCATTCCTCCTGTGTCTAGTGTGGTTATTGCCATCTCCCAGGAAATTTTTCCAAGTGGTGCTTGTGTTTTAACTGTGAAAATAGATGGTCTAGAGACTAACCTGGCAGTTCTGGAGAATTTGGTTAAGGCAATATTGAATAAATTAGACTCTTTTGGTTCTGGCAGTAGTATGATAACCCTTTCTCTTCCCCAATGAGTAGTTTAACTTGGAAAATTACTACTTGTAATATTAGAGATATGAATGTTCCTGCCAAACAGGATGACATTATTAGATAACACATGGTTTCGAATAATAACATTTTAATAGTTACTGAGACTAAGCTTCATTTCAGTGTCAAGCCTTAGATTGCAAATAAGTTTTTTGGTGTAAAGGTATTTACTTCAAGTCTGGATGCTGGGTTTTTAGGTGCGGGCGTAGCTTTAATCATGAATAAAAAATTAGTCAAACATGTTTCAAAAATCTCTGAGATTCTGGGTAGACTTTTAATGGTTTGTTTATTATTTAAAAACAAACAGTCTGTTTCTGTGTTGGGTTTATATACAAAGGCTTCTTTGGATAAGCATGTAATTCAGGCTGGTTTTATCAATTTCTTTATAGCCAGAGCTTGTAATGAAAGTACTTTTGTTATTTTAGGTGGTGATTTTAATAAGGATGGAAACAAACATAGTTCTAGCTTTAATAAGTGTTTGGATTTAGATCGGGTCAATATATTGGTTAATAGTTCTCATATTAAGGTTTCTACTTGGAGAAATTCCAGGGGTGTTGAGAAGACTATTGATTACATTTTTGTTTCTCAAAGTTTGAGTAATGCATTAGTGAATGGGCATGTTGCTAATGTGGATAAATTCTTTAACACTAATCATAGTTCTGTTTAAATTACAATTGGTCTTGGTGGAATTTTGGATTCTGTCTTGAGGGCTATTTATGTTCAAGCCAATAAAGACAAATGGAGGTTTAATGTTAAAAATACTGATAGAATTAAATGGAAGTGGTATAGGATTGCATCTCGTGATAATTTTGTCATGTTTTCTGATAAGTTTATAGATTTTTATCACTTGTTTAATCTGGACGACATATGGAGTGTTATTTGCAAAGCCATCTGTTTCTCAGCAAATGAAGTTTTCTCAAAAATCTGGTCTAAAGATTTTGATGGTGGTTTTACCAAGAGCTCTTTCTGCTATCATAGATTGGAACTTTTGATTTCTAAGTTGGTGAAGGCTTTGCATTCTGTGTCGTCAATTAAATTCGTTTCTTTGTTGGATGTTTGAGAGTCTTTAGACTCTGTTAATGCTTCTGTTATCAAATTTCTTTTTCTTTCGGAATCTCATTTTGATGCTATTAGATCAGCTTTGGTAAAGGTTAGAAAGTTTTATCATTCTTTCAAGATAATGGAATCAAAATGTGCTAGGGATTCTCAAATCAGGCTAGCAATTGACAAAAGGATGGAGAACTTTGAGTTGAATAAAGGCCAAACTATTAGAAGTGTACTTGAGTGGCCATTTCGCAAGGTCATATTGGATCATCTGGTTGTGGATGAGAATCTCATTTTGGAACCTGGTTTGGTTAAAATTCATGTCGATAGAATTATAGAGAGCTGGATCAGAAAGCATGTGGTGGTTGACGACATTTCGGATGAATGGTGTCACTAACTTCAACCCCTGGAATATGTCTTTGATGATGTCTTTTTGAATGTTATGTATTCGATTATGGTGGATGAATTTCTTGGTATGGTTTCAGGTTTGCCTGATAATAAAGCTGCTGGCTTTTCTGGTATTACAAATAAACTATGGAAACATTACAACAAGTCTGTTTTAGATTTGCTTTTGGTGCTTTTGAACTCTTGTTTAATTTGTGAATCTGTTCTAGATCCTTGGAAGGAGGCTTGAGTGTCTATGATTTCTAAACCCTACAACTGGGAGAGAGTTCTTATAAACACCCAACCCATAGCACTAATTGAAACAGCCCATAAAATTCTTTCTAAGATTCTCTCTAATAAGATCTTTGTGGCATGTAGTAAGTTTAATGTTCTTCGTAGTGACAACTTCTCAGTTTTTAAAGGTACAACAATGCAGTCTCCTATTTTTGCTATTGGTTCAGTGGTTGAAAATGCTTTGGAAAAGAATCATAAACTTTGGTTAGTTTTGCAGAACATGAGGAAAGTATATTACTTGATTGGTTGGAAACATTTGAGGAAAAGTTTGGTCAAGATCAAAATGTGCAATAGATTTATAAGATTTTTTGGAAGTATTCACAATGGCTGCATGAACAAAGTAATAACCAATTTTGGGCTGACTGATGGTTATAGTGTTTATGATGGCTTAGATCAGTGAGAAGTGTTTTCACCTCTCCTTTGGTGTATTTTTTACAACACTTTGCTGTGTGAGGTAAAAAAACAAGAAGTGTTGTGTGATTACAGGCTAAATTTGCATTATGTTGCCAAGTCTGGTCACATAGATCTTTAGGATAGTTTGACCTCTTTTCTTGCTACGCGTGCATTCGTTGATAATATTATATGGGTTGGTTCTAATCAAATGGCTACACAACACATTTTCAATATTGCCAGTGAATTTTTCAGAATAAATGATATCTCGATTAACAATGACAAAACTGTAGTAATCCCAATTAATTACAGAGTGGTGGCTCCTTTTTTATCTATTTGTGGTGCTCCTATTTCCATCACCAAAAAGGAAACATCTCACCAATATCTGGGTATTTTTCTCTTTTCTGATGGGTTATCTAAGCCTAGCCTGGCTAAAGTGCATTTGGATGTACAGTTTTTTGCCAATCTTGTTTTGAGGAAAGCAATTTCGGACAAACAGTTCTCTTATTTGGTTTCAGCAGTCTTTCATCTTATCGTTGGTTACAGAACCCAGTTTAGCTTTATTTCTGCTAGTGTATGTCAAAAGTAAGATGTTTTAATTCAAAAGAGCCTGAAATTGAAATCAGGTCTGCCTCTGGATTTTCCTAATGATGTTTTGCACCATTTCTTATTTTATGGCTTAAAAACTTTTGAGCAGATCCAAACCAAAGGCAAGGTTGCTGCTGTGGTGTGTTTTGCCAACTCTGTTGGGGTTTTGGGCCAATTGTTTATGCATAGTTCACATGACTTATAGGTCTTAAGTTAGTGTCCAGTGCATCCCTTGTGCTTCCCAATTTGCATTAGTGTTAATCCTTTGAACAACTTCTTGGTGGGTGTGGTTCAGATCTTCCTTAGTTCTGGTTTATCTTTGGGCAATCTTATGTGTAATGTTTTTCACTTTTGGTATGGGACTTTTTTATCTGGTGTTTTTGGTGAGTCTATGTATTTTAGGTGTCTTTCCTTTTTTCATTATTATGGAATTGCTTTTGTTGAGCAGCTTTGGTGCCATGACAGGGCTGTTTTTAAATAGAAGACTTTCAAGTAGTAGAAGAGACTTGACCCACATGGTCTTGTTCTTGTTTGGTTTGTTGCTGCCGTTCAGCATCTCCATGATTTTGGTTCTCTTGATGTCTGTTCTTCCCTTTTAAACAGTGCTGCTGCAAAGAACATTCTTGAATCTCATGAGTTTAGAATGGTACATGATCGATTGTCTAGTATTGGTGTTTTTGGCTTTTCCGTGTACACAGATAGTTCTCTTAGCAGCCTGAAGAGTGTTAATATGAAAGCTGGTACTACTGCGTTCTTTGAGGACATTAACTTAGGTCTTGGGGTGGAGGTAACTGGTATGGTGTCTTCTATATTGGCGGAGCTTCAGGCCATTGTATTGGCTCTTAAGTGTGTGCCTAGTTTGAGTTCAGTCTGTTTATTTTCTAACAGCCAAGCTGTCTTAGATATATGTAGAGCTGAATTATTGTTGTTGGCTCTGAATTTTTGGAACAAATGTTGGGTTGAATGTTAACATATCGCAGGCATCATATGTGAAAGGAATTTGAATGTTGGCTGATATAAGGTTAAAGAACATTTAGGTGTTACAGGTAATATTCGGACTGACTTGCTTACTGATATCTCTTCTCATTTAGGCCAGCCCCTCCCTTTCCTGGCTCAAGAAATGTTATGTTTTGGCTAATAGCAGTATTGTCTCTGAAAACTCTAAATATTTTGTTTATAATGTTTTTCGGTCTATTCATTGTGTATGCTGGGAATTAGGCTCTGGCATCAAAATTGTGAACAGTTATCTGTTTGTGAATGTTGATTGGTTTAGATCATTCCTTGTTTGGCATTCTGACTCCTATATGGCTGCTGGCTTTACGAATCATCACTCTGCTAACTTCTGTTCCTATTTTATGAAAGCTTTACATCATAGACTGCCTATTGCTGTTCGCAAACACCTCTATGATAAACATTACCCCAGTGTAATGTGTCTGTATTGTGGCGATATTGAAGTGTCGGACCATGTTTTCTTTTATGCATTTGATGTGATTGCTTAGCTCCAATTGTTTGTTGATTTTGCTTTTGCTTGGAGAGCTGTTTCTGGTCTATCCCATGCCTTATCTCATGTGTCACAAATGTTATCTGATTGTTTGACTGATTTGGGACTAGTTGTTTCACTATACAAAAGTTTTGTGCTCGTGAATTGGTACCAGAAGGCCACTTCCTGCTTTGGTGACTCTAAAACTGCATCTGATAAAGTGATTGAATTTGTTCGTGGTTTATGCTTGTCTTTTAGAAATAATATTTGGCTGGTCCACTCCAAACATCAAGCTTTTATGGAGAAACACAATCTGATCTCTCACAATAATTCAGTCCTTGTCTCAGTGTCTGGTGGTGTGTTGACACTTTCAGCCCATGTGATTAGATTGCTTGGTATTAACGATGTGTTTGGTGTTAGTTTTGGGTTGCATAGTTCCTGTCAGTTTTTTTCAGATATAGGTAATTTGGTTTCTGTGTATGTGAGTGTATAGTGTAGTCCTGGTTGGCTTGAGTGGCTAGTCACGTGTAGAAAAAGCATGATTCACACCTAGTATAGATCATTATTTTGATGTATTGTCACTAGGCAGTGTTTGGACTTCGCTCATTAAAAAAAAAAAATGATCTTGTAAAGGTTTAAATTGTTTCATCTTTTTAACATAGAAAAATTGGATTTTCTCGAACACTTTAACATTCGAATTTTGATATAGGACGAATTTGTAAAAAATTGTTGTTCCGTTGCATGTTTTTGTGCTTGTTACTATAAACAAAGTTCCATTCAAAGATATATTTTGGCCTTCATCGGATCTCATTTTAAGCCATAAAGATTGTGGAATCCCGAAACGAACTTTGCTTAATGTATAAATATAATTTAGGATCTATAATTATATGTCAAAATATGTCAAGTATATCCCTTGCATTGTCTCTAAAAATTATAATCCACAAGAAAAGAGTTCTTGATCTACCAAGTCATTGCCCAAACCATTCAATGGCCCATTGAAACGTGACTAATGGGATTTGATTCATCCCGAACAATCTTAGACGGCAGCAACAATCTGTTAGTAAATGGGAATTAATGTTTCAATGGAATTCATGAGAACGAAAATATACACATGTGACATAAGTCAATATACCTCATCAGCTTTTTGCAAAGCTTCGATCATTTTCTTGACTTCCTTTCTCCTCTGTTGCGTGTATTCGCTTTCCTTGAGCAATTCATCCAGCACATCCATTTTATATAATTCCTGTAATAATTCTCGCTGCAGTTCCTCTTTTGCGTATGCAACTAGATTAAGCATAATCGCCTTAGGGACCGTATCAACGATGGTCCGTTTAACAATATTAAAGTAAGATTGGATTAGAAGTTCTAAAGGAATATTCAAGGCCAGCAGATTAATGAAAAATTTATGAAAGAATCAGACTCCAAAAAGGCAAATTCTCACTTATAACTTCTGTTTCCATGATTTCCCGTTCTGAAAGATTTCCGGACGCTTTCAAAACGGGAGGTGGCTATTCAACAATAAAAATAAAAATATAAAGTATTAAAGATCCCGACATAGCTGATTGATGCTAAAATTTATTGCATTACCGGTTCCATAACTCCAGCCTTCTTTTTTTTGTTTGATGCAAAAAAGCTTCCGAAAAATGAATTGGGTCCTTCGGGATCGAAACCAAGGGGATTATTGGT
Organism: Geosiphon pyriformis; assembly: GCA_016748015.1. NCBI lineage: Eukaryota > Fungi > Glomeromycota > Glomeromycetes > Archaeosporales > Geosiphonaceae > Geosiphon > Geosiphon pyriformis. The sequence goes on from JAAOMT010000183.1 coordinate 62,814, forward strand.
CAAATTAGTAGTGCTTCGGTTCTTATTGTCAGTACCCGGCTGCTTAGGGGGGTTGAGTTTGTCGTTAATGATTGTCATAGCTTTATGTCCATTCAGAAAATCAGGATGACCGGTATTGATGTAACAAGTTTCCATTCTAATTAGTAAAAGTGGAAAGAAAATTTTGGGGATATAAATGAAATAAAAAAGGACATAAACAGTAAATTCTATTTGTTGCAGAATGCTTACGCAACAAGATCCGTGACGAGTTTATTTGTAGGATTCATGGCTTTTTTGAAAAAGTTGATTACCACAGAATTGAACTTTTCTTTTAAGCCAGGAAACCGTTTAAATAACTATTGAGTAAAAGAGAGGTATTAACTGTAATTGACTGAAAAAAGATAAAATAATAAGAATAAATACCTGTTTCTGTAGCAGCTGAGACAAGATTCTAACCAATTCGTCATAAACAAGCGTGACGCACTTCAGACTTGGCTCTTCAAGACGCTTAATTTGTTGCCTAATAATAACTTCGAAGGCAGTAGTGCCAACAAACAGGGCAGGTGAAGAACCGGATGAATTATACAAAATTGTTCGAATGTCCACATCTTTTACTTGGTCAAAGGGATCTATAGATTTTATTCCGTTCGCAAAGACTTCATGAAAAACAAAACTGACACGAGCACCACCAGAAAGCTCAAAAGATGACAATTCATTAGAATTTCCATCTATAATTGTACGGAATTCAGTGCAGAATTCCGTAATGATGTTAAGAACAAGATTTCCTTGATTATTGGGGCCGTCGTCTAAAGGATCACCCAGACTGATCAACTCTGTAAGGTATTTGTTTAAAGCGGCTTGAATTTTCGCTTTGATTTCTGGGAGTGTATTTCGAATATGATGCATTAAGATCTAAGGGACCAATCAAAGGATTTAATCAATTTTTAAAAGGAATTATTGAATATTATTATTATTATTTACCATGTTAAGTTTTCGAGCCAAAAAGAGTGTCCCACAATATTGTGCTTTGCTTTTATATGAAGCATGGTTCTCGAAGAATTGACGTTCAGCTTCTAAGGCTGCAGAAATGGCTTTCTTCCTTTCAATGTCCTTCTGCCCACGATTCACAACAGGCACATAGCCTATATGATGCATTCAACTATTGTTTAATATTAAATATGCCTTAAAGTCAAGCAAAATTCAGAACTCACCAAGTCTTAAAGGAATAACGCGACCCGCCAATATGTCTACAACATCCGTTCCTCCATCCCTATCTCAAAAATGCAGATTCATTAAATTAACAACATTCTATTTAGAGTAAAAGGATTATGAAAGCAAACATACATGAGATCAATTTTTGTAAGTACACCGATTGTGCGAGATCCTAAAAAAGAGGATTAAAATCTTAAAGTATAATCAATAGTCCATGATCTGTAAAAAGAAATTTATTTTACCTTCAGGATCCACTTCACGAGCTAATTTTAGACCATCGGAGTTTGCCAAATCAGTATTGGCTGCAGTAACTGCAAGAATAATAGCATTTGGTTTTGTTATATATTTGAGAATCATTTCCCGAATTTGCTTTTCGATATCTCTGGGTTGATCGCCAATTGGGACCTAAGATTTAATGAAGAATATTAAGCCTATGAATCATATTTTTAGGAAAGGTCATCCTTAGGCAAGAGGTTACCTTTGTGAGGCCAGGCAAATCAACCATTGTTAAAGTCAAAACATTAGGTGAAAATATCCTGAGATTAATTGGTTGTGAAGAGATACCTGATGATACAAAGGCAATAGGCATTAATATTTCTTTAAGCAAAGCATTAATGAATAAGGTGATATAATCACCAGCATTTTTTCCAGTTTTCTCTTCTGTTTCTTTCACAATTTCTTCGCGGATTTTATTAAAATCCACAAATTTAACTCCAGGAATATGTAAAAACTCCCCCCACTCATCTGCTTCTTTAGAATCTTTAGAATCTTTAGAATCTTTAAAATCTTTAAAATCTTTAGAATCTTGGTTAGGTGATGATTTGTTTTTGTCTTCCGCATCTTGTGAATCTTCTCCATTGATTGCATTTGAACCTTGCCGATTAATAAGCTGCAATACCTGTATATTTGAGCAGATTAATGAAAATCTATAATCAATTTTATCAGCAGAAGAATTACTGGCAAAAAAAGAAATTAAGGTTCTCATGATATCCATGAAGCAGTCACAAATTAATACAGGATCTGAGCGACTCGGTACAATGGCTATTGAAAGACAAAGTCTGAGCTAAGAAGGAAAGTAAACCATAAATAAAGAGCTTACTAAAGGTCTACGAGTGACAATCCCAGTACCCCTGGGCAAAAAATCACGGCCTACTATATTTTCAAGTACTGAACTTTTCCCACTTGACTGTGACCCAATGACTACAATTTGAGGCAAGTCTACGGGATTTTGGACACCAACTGTAGCAAAAGCATCCTGGAGCTTATTTACTAATTTAGATTTTAAATGAGTTAATGTTCAATCCTCTTGGCTTTATAAGATGAGAAATGTATACCTGTTTTAATCAGGTTTGTATCCATGCCTTTTTAATTAATGCAAAGGGATGTGTAGATGGAAATGAAGAAGCAAAATAAGGCTAGGCAGCGTTTCGTTTAGTGAGGTGAAATTTGATGGAATCCTCAACGAAAGAATTTCCACTTTTTGACACTATACTTGATAGAGCATGGCGGGCCAATTAACTTGGGAGCTAGCCCCTTGGATTATCATTATTATCAAATCTGATATCAAATCTGACTTAAGACAAATTACCAGTTTGGTAATTATGTTTGAACCACGAAAAGTACGATAATTAACAATGGCGAAGGACTCTTCTATTTCCTTAAAAACTATAATTCCTTTTCCTGAACAGAGAACAAAATTAAGGTATTCTGACCCCGAGGATGAAACTCCTTTAATTGAAAACTATGAATGGGGCGAGGTCAGTTTCGCATGCAATTCCTAAAATTCTTCAAAAATCAATATTACTGTGACCATCGAGATTTAAGTTTAAACCTTTAATGAAAGAAAAGCTTTTCTGTCCTTTCTCTAAAGGAACAATCAGCGGGCATAAGGTCACGAAATATGGGACGTGCTTCGAAAACAGATACTTCAAAATCCTTTCAAACCTCTCATCAACAAAAATCTAGAACCATTTCATTTCATGCATCAAATAAAATCAAAGATAAATACTCACCAAATGTGGTTAGAAACCAAAAATATAACGTGATCACTTTTTTCCCTCTTATTTTATACCAGCAGGTAAGATTTTAGGGGTATTGAAATTTAAAACTAGTTAAATTTGATTTTTAATCATGACTAATGGGATTCTTCGCTGCCTTTTCAGTTCCACATCTTTATCAACTTATATTTCCTTCTAGTAGCACTTTCTCAATTTGTACCATCTTTGAAAATCGGTAATTATTACTTTTAGTTAAACCAATTTCATAACATTTAACAAACTAGTCAATATATTTTATGAATAGGTTATATTGTCACTTATTTCGGACCATTGTGCTTCGTGCTTGCCGTGACAATCGGAAAAGAGGCATTAGATGATTGGAAACGACACAAAAGGGACACTGAGAATAACTCGCAAAAATATCAAGTTCTCACCAAAAATGGCATAAAACCAGTGCCCAGTTCGCGTTTAAGGGTTGGTGATTTGGTTATCATCCATAAGGATCAAAGGGTATGAAGGGTTGTAAGATCCTTGCTAAACCCAAACAAAAGTTTATACCTTATATTTAATCACTTCAGATTCCGGCCGATGTAGTTCTTCTTCGTACAACTGAGAGGAGTGGTTCATGCTTTATTCGAACAGATCAACTTGACGGTGAAACAGATTGGAAATTAAGGTAAGTTATATTAGAATTTTAAAATTCTTCATTTATTTTTTTCACTGATTTATCAAAGGAGCTGAGAGTTATTTTTTATATCTCAAAAACTCTATTAGCTTTCTTTGAGCAAATTATCCCATTAGTTTCGGTTATTGAGAAGCAAATACTCCTTTTTATATTCATATTAACTGATAATTTCTGCTTATCAGACTTGCTGTGCCATTTTGCCAAAAGCTTCCAACTGATGAAAATTTGCTAGAAATTGATGCAGATATTTATGGTAAACATCACAATGTTTTTTTTTTGATTTTTTATTAAAATTTTGACTATAATACATTTTCTGAAGCCGGAAGTCCGCATAAAGATATTCACAGTTTTATTGGAAATTTTTCTCAGCATATTCCTGAAAATATAGTAAGTTGCATCTCGATTTTATTTTATATTATGAGATTTTTACACTTTATTAAACTCAGACCCCGCAAGTTGAACCATTAAATGTCGAAAATACTTTGTGGATGAATACGGTACTTGCGTCTGGGACCGCTATAGGGTTTATTATCTATACTGGTCAGGACACCCGAGCAGTAATGAATACGAGTGACCCAGAAACCAAAACTGGACTACTCGATCATGAGATCAATCGTCTTTCTAAAGTCTGTATCAAGCTTGGAGCTATACTAAACGAATTCCATTTAAATTTATCAATAGTAAAATATTACTAAAAAAATCAACAATTCAGATTCTTTTTGTTGTTACTTTACTTTTATCTCTTACCCTCATTGCCTTGAACGGCTTTCGCGGCTTGTGGTATATTTATTTATTCCGGTTTTTAATTTTGTTTTCATCTATAATTCCAATTGGGTAGGTTTAATCATGTTATAGCAAAACCTCATTTCTCATCCCATTTCATTGGACTAATCATGATTTTATTCTTCTCGGACTTAGCTTACGTGTTAACCTGGATATGGGAAAAACAGTGTACGGATATCAAATTATGAATGATAAAGAAATACCCCATACAATCGTTCGCACAAGTACAATTCCTGAAGAACTTGGTCGCATCGAATACCTTTTATCAGATAAAACGGGGACGTTAACTAAAAATGGTAAAAATGTCTTTGATACCAATTTTCCCTCAAAAATTTCTTAATTCCTAATGTTATATCTTATTAAAGATATGGAGTTGAAAAAACTTCATATGGGGACTATGTCCTATAGCATGGACACCATGGATGAAATTTCTTCTCATATTGAAATGGCTTTTACTCCTCGACAAGGTTTGGATTTCTCATATATTCTAAATATTGGTCATCAATATTGAATTTATTATAATTTACATTTTGAACGGCAAAGAACCAACACATACGCGTAACACTTCACACGGAACAATCTCTGGAACTGTTCCCAATTGGTTTGGAAAAACTAGAAGAGATATTACTTCTAGAATACGTGATATTGTATTAGCCTTAGCTCTGTGCCACAATGTAAGTAAAATTTTAATTCTTTAAAAATATTGGTATTAACATTTTTTGTGCAGGTTACTCCTGTAAAGGAAGATGGTGAGCTCATTTACCAAGCATCTTCTCCTGACGAGGTTGCTATCGTACGGTGGACTGAACATGTTGGGTTATCTTTGGTATCCCGTGACATCAATGAGATGAAACTTCGTACATCGCATGGTCAAATTCTCGAATTTTCTATCCTTCAAATCTTTCCTTTCACGAGTGAGACCAAAAGAATGGGAATTATTGTTAAAGAAAAAACTACTGGGGAAATAACTTTTTATGAAAAAGGTGCTGATGTCGTAATGACTAAAATTGTGCAATATAATGATTGGTTGGATGAAGAATGCGGAAATATGGCAAGGGAGGGATTAAGAACACTTGTTGTGGCACGAAAACGGCTGTCAGATGAGGCATATAACGAATTTAATCAAAGGTAAGTTTCAAGGTTGAAAACACTAAATAAAGTATATTATTCATTAAAATTATTCAAAATTTTCAGATTTCATGAAGCCAAAGTGAGTATCAGCGATCGAAAAGCTCAAGAGGAACTTATTTTATCGTCCATGTTAGAACACGATTTAGAGCTATTAGGTGTAACTGGCGTGGAAGACAAACTTCAAGATGATGTAAAGAGCACTTTAGAATTATTGAAAAATGCAGGCTTGAGGATTTGGATGTTGACAGGTTCGGTATGGGATGTTCTCTTATAATTGATAGCATCCTTTTTGTTATTGATTAGCTTTCCTTGTAATCCCTAGTGGATATTTTAAATGTAAATTCTTCATGCATTTAGGCGACAAAATCGAAACAGCAACTTGCATTGCAGTGTCCTCAAAATTGGTTGCTAGGAATCAATTCATACATACAATCGCTAAAGGTATCAATGGCTTAGTTTATATATTTATTTTAAGTTTCTAATTGGAAATAATAATTATTCTGCTAAAACGGTAGTACAAAATCCAGAAGCTGCTTTGGAGAAAATGGACGCTTTGCAAAGCAACCCCGGTTCCTGTTTGGTTATTGATGGTGAATCCATTCAAGTAAGATAACAATATATCTTACATTTGATGTATTATTGAATCTTGCAAAGCAAAATTCACTTTGATATTTCGATTTTCTATCGAATTAGATTTATATGGACCATTTCAGAAATGAATTTATTGATCTTGCTGTCCGATTACCAGTGGTTGTAGCATGTCGGTGCTCACCGACCCAAAAGGTTTGCGCAAGTTTTCAGAGTTAAATTCATTAAAACATTAGCTCAATTTGAAAACCAATAAAGGCAGACATTACTCGATTGATAAAAACCTACACCAAGAAAAGGGTTTGTTGTATAGGGGATGGGGGGAACGATGTTAGCATGATTCAAGCGGCTGATGTTGGTATGTTCTGGTATCTATATTATCATCCCAGTCAAATTCTAAATAATTTGATCACTTTCATTAAGGTGTAGGCATTGTGGGAAAGGAGGGCAAACAAGCTTCTCTTGCTGCAGATTTCTCAGTTACTCAATTTAGTTTCCTGACTAAACTCCTACGTAAGCTCTCTCAGAATTTTTGTCTGTCTTTTCAATTTAATCTAACACTTCCTCAGTATGGCATGGCAGAAATAGTTACAAGCGTTCAGCAAAGCTCGCTCAATTTGTTATACATCGAGGATTAATAATATCGGTTATACAAGCTGTATTTTCTTCGATATTTTATTTCGCTCCAATTGCCCTTTATCAGGTAAACCTTTAAATTATATTCTCAATTTAAAAAAATACTTATTTTGGATCGATAAAGAATCATTAAATTTTAAAGGGCTGGTTGATTGTCGGTTACTCTACAATTTACACAATGGCCCCAGTATTTTCTTTGGTACTTGACCAAGATGTCAACCAAGATATAGCAATGGGGTTCCCTGAGCTATATAAGGATTTGACGAAGGTTGATCTTCTTAAACTCCTGCATTCAATCAGCTTTATTGTTATTTAACATTTTTTGCTTTTTAAGGGCCGATCGCTATCTTATCGAACTTTTTTTCAGTGGGTGATGATCAGCGTATATCAAGGTGAACTTGAAATTCAGTGTAAATTAAGAGTTTTTACTAAAAATCATTGTTATACTTAGGTGGGGCTATCATGATCATGTCGATTGTTCTTTTCGAAGATCAATTCGTACATATTGTTTCTATTTCTTTCACCTCCTTGATTCTTAATGAATTATTAATGGTCGCCCTTGAGATTAATACTTGGTATGAGAATTACAACATTTCACATAAGGTGCTGTTAAAGTATTAACTTTATTTCGACTTATAGGCATCCTTATATGATCATGTCCGAGATACTAACTTTGATCATTTATTGCGTTTCAATGGCCTTTTTGCCTACCTATTTCGGTGAGTTTTGCGTGAAATAATCTCCATCTTGCCTAAAAAATTTACGCTTTAAAATTTTTCCTTTATTGTGCCTTCAATTCTAGACATGTCATTCATTATGACACCGATTTTTATATGGAAGGTAGCCGTAATCACAGCCGTGAGCAGTATTCCATTGTATATTGTCAAGTATATAAAGCGAAGATACGCTCCACCAAGTTATACAAAATTAACTTAAGTTTTGAGAGAATTGCACATTTCTGTTTTATGGCGAATTTTGATGCTTTATTCCAATAATATATTAATAGCCATTATGATACACGCCAAAGCAACATATGGGCTAAGACGCTCTCCTACAAATATAGAAAAAATTAACGTCGTTTAGTAGAGGGTTTACTGATTTTTTGAACACGTCTTTACCTATTCTAGCCGCTTTCCAAAATAAGCCCAGGACACTAAAGAGCAAAAATCGATTAAAAACAAATATAGTACAATATATTCAAATCAGGTAGTGATAATAGACTTCTACCCTGTTTTGTTCCTATCAAGTAAAGTTGGAGCTTGCGATTTAACATAAGTGCAAGTACAAACAACCAACAAGATTACAAGTAAAAGACTTTGGAAATTAAATAAAGCAGACTAAACCGTGATAATAAAAGGTAATGGTGAATTTTTCAACTCAAAATTTCCCCAAAGTTAACGGTGCTTGCTTACCATTTTTTGTTATTGACGTTCACAATTGAAAAAATTAGCTGTATTAAATATGAAAATATTAAAATTTATATTTAATATTTGAAAATTATTCTATGAATCAAAACAATATATTTATAATGACAGTAAATTAATAATAATAACATTATTATTAAGTAATTTAAATATTTTTGATAATAAGAAATTATTTTTAATTACAATACAAAAATATAAACCAATGCAAAAATATTTTAATATTAAATTATAACTGTTAACTTATTTATATTAAAACATAATAATGAATTGATTAAAAGTATTAAAAATAAATATATAAATTATTTTGCAACTTTTTTAATTATTAAAATTATTTAAACCAATGTAATAATATTAAATAAATTATATTAAGCTAAATAATTATAATTTTATATATTTAAATAACATAAAAATATATTTTTTATAAATTTTTATTTTATTTTAAATTATTAAATTATTAATATTTATTTAATATAATACAAAGATAGTTGATACTTTAATTACATTAATAGTATAATAAAAAAAATTTTTAATAATTAAGATTATATAAATAAATTTATTATTTAATTAATTGTTTTTGTAATATTTATTTTTATTTTTATTATTAAAATTTTGTGTTTTGTTTATAATATTAAAATTGTAAATAATTTTAATAATATAATTATATAAACTTTATATAAATTAATTAAATTAAATATATATAATAAATAACATATATAAAAACACATAATATATAGTATTTTTTTTATGTATTTTTAAAATATTCTTAATTAATGTATTAATAAAAATAAATAATGCTTAATAATAAGCAGTATTTTAATTAAATTAAATAAATAATAATAAATTAAATAAACAAAATAAAAAATTATAAATTATAATAAAAACTAAATATATATTATTATTATTATTATTATTATTATTATTATTATTATTATTATTATTATTATTATTATTATTATTATTATTATTATTATTATTAACACAAAAATAAATTATAAATCCAATTTTAATTAAATTCTAATAACAAAATAAAAAAAAGTTACAATATTAATTATTTTTATATAATTTGTATTAAATATAAAAAAAAATTTAAATATTAAAGTAAAAAATATAAAACTTTTTGGTTTAAAATTTCGAAATTGAGTGTTTATAAAAATTTTTGGTTAAGATTTTTATTTTTAAAATTTAACCAAAAAATTTGTAAAATTTATAATATATTAAAATAATTACTACAAAAATAATAATTAAACATAAAAATAAAATATGAATTTTTAAAATTAAAATAAGAACAAATTTTAAAATATATATATGTATTTTTAATAATTAAATAATTATAATTATAATTTAAAATATTGTATTATTAATAATTAATGTATTTTAATTTAATTTGTTTAATTATTTTAAAAAATTAAAAAAAATTTTATACATAAGTTATTTTTTAAATATTAAATAATAAGTAATAATAATAATATAAACATAACTAATTTTGTATAAAAATGTTTTTTTATTGCTTTATAAATAAGATTTAATTATTATTTAATATATAAAAACAAATTAAATATTTTTAATTAAATATAACTTATGTATTTTCTATATATAACCAATTATTCAGACCAATTAAGATATAATTATACAATTATTTCATTATAATATTATTATTTAATCTAAAAAAAAATTTAAATTATTTACAAAAACCAAAACTAATCTTAAAAGTTTTATTAATATTAAGTATATTGTATTAGAAAAAACTTTTTGTCTTCTTAATTTTATGATCACAACTAGAGCAAAAAGTAAAAAAGCTGCACCTAATATTTTTCTTGAGATATCTAATAAAATTTTAATTAAAAGAGCTTTTTTTGTTGTAGAAGCAACCGAACAGAACATTTTAGAAGTCTTTTTTTTACCTAGTAATCATAAAAAGCTATTTTTAGTAGCTACTGAAGCAATTTTCTCTTTTTTGGCTGGTTTTTCACCAGTCAAAATTCCTTCAAAAAAACATATTTGGGTTAGTTCCAGTATTGTCTTCATCTCAACTAAAAGCCCAAAAGTTTTTAATAATAGATTAATAAACAAGCTGGTCTTTTTCTCTTTAGCTTTAACATCTAGTGTTGCTAACACCACTTCTTCAAAAAAAATGGTCAAAAAAACCAAAAGTTCAGAAAAGTAGAGGCAATTGCTTGTCTCTGCTATTGTTATACTGAACTTCTTTGTGGTTTTTAATGAGATCTTAGATGAAATCTTTATAGTATCATTTAGTATGTCATCTAAAATAGGCCAAGATTAACCACTAGTTGTGTTGTCAAATATGATGTCTTTCAGCAGATTATTACCAGTTTTAAAAGCAAAACAATTATTTTCTGTAATGTCATCTGTTTTTGTAAACTGAACTGACTAAATAGAAACTGAATCATCTCTTTTTTTGGTTTTTGGTACTGCTACTAATGATGCTTGAAAAATTATTACTAGTTATTAAAAATTTACTGAGTAGATGACCTCTACTTTGATGCCTGGTACTACTTTTAAGATTAAATTAGCTTATGTTAAGACTGTTTTTCAGTCTGTGCATGGTTTTTTGGATACAAAGTTAGTTGCAAAAAACAATGTAAAGCTCTTTTGTATGGAGTTTGCTTCTCAAACTTTTTGGATGTTGTATTTTTGGTCGAGCTTACAAGCTTTGTTTATTTTGCCACTCTTAAAATTGCCAAGTTTTTGGTGGTTTCTGAGTCTGGCTCCTCTTCTGCTGTTGTTGTACTGCATAATGTGCCTTTGAGTGTGTCTGTTGCTAATATTAAAACAGCTCTCAATGTTTTTGGTGTAATTACTTGTGTTGTGCTAAAGCTTACTGGCATTTGGCAATATGTAGTGGTTTATTTTAAGAAATTGGACTCTGCTGTGTCTGTTTTGAATTATTGATTAGTCTTGATAGACAAAGATAGTGTTAGAATTCTCCTCTTGGTAAATCAAAATGAAACTATTCTGTTTCATAATAGATTTAAGACCAAATTGGTCAATCTTTTTTCTGGTTGTACTGCTTTTGAAATTAGTGATTTGATTTTTTAAGTTGGTGGTTAGACATGTTTTATTCCTCACTCCTTTGATTCTAGTTATTGTTTCTGGTTTGCTCTGGTTATATTCAGTTCTCAAGTAAATTTGAATATTGCTGTACTTAAGACTGATATGCTAAGAAAGTGTTATATTTGATAAAAAACTCCTAGAAATTGGTGCTGTTTTCAGTGCCAAGATTTGGGTCATCTGGCTTCAGATTGTATGGTGTTTTTACCTCTTTCTCTTAGACTTTTTAAAACTTTTATCTCACATGTTGTTGGTAACAAGTTTTATGTTAATACTACTACTTTTGTGCTTTTTGTAGTTTTTTGTCCTCCTGTTGGTTTGGTTTTATCTGCTAATATATCTGCTGATAATTCTGTGGTTTCTTTACAGTTGTTCTTTTTGAAGTCTGATTTAACCAAGCTTTTTAATTTGGTCAACTCTATTGTTAAGCCTGTTGGTTTTATGGTCAAATTATTTGAACAATTTGTTAATAAAGATTTAGTTTTAAGTAGTGCTTTTAGCCTTAGGGTCAATAAAGTTTTAGTGTATATGAATACCTTTAGCAAGACTGTTAATAAGCTGGAGTAAAAGGTGGTTGTTTTGAAAACTAAGTGTAGTTATGAGAACATTAATATGTCTGGTTTTTATGTAAGTTTGTTTTCTGTTGATAATAATATGTTTTCTAATTTAATGTCACTTTAGAAACATAAATCTGCTATTATAAAAACTGATGTCTTTAAAATAGCTAAGTGGCTGGGTGGATTTATTAGTAATAATGCTATACTGTTTGAAATTGTTTAAAAAATGTTTTCTTTGGATAAGTTTTCTTTTAAGACTTTAGTATAATGTGTTCTTGATTGATTTGAGTAACTAGTTACATGTAGAAAGCACATAATTAGTGCCTAGTTTAGATTACTTGGTTTGATGTATTGTACTAGGTAGTTTTTGAACTGTATTTGTTAAGCAAATAAAAAAAAATAAGTATATATATTATATTATTTAAAAACTTAATAAATAAATCATATTATATATACAATATAGAATTATTATTATTAATTAATTTATTCATTTTTATAGTTATTTTAAATTTAAATCATATTTTATCTTAATGTTTAATACAAATTAGTATTATTTTAATTTAAAAATTTAATAAAAATTATAAATTATTTAATTATAAAATAGTATAGTAATAATTTTAAAAAAATAATAATTAATATAATAATAATTATTAAATAATATTAGCAGCAAATACAATCTTATAATATTATAGTATAATAATAATAAATATTATAGTAAAATATTATAATAAGTTTTTTTATAAAATTACAAATATATATATACAATAATTTTAATATTAAAAAAAATCATTATATTAATTGTTTTTTAGTATTTACTTTTAATAAAAACATTTAAATAAACTTTTTAATCAAGTAAAAAAAATTAAAAACCATATTAAAAACTAAATTATAATAATAAAAGTATTAGTAATATTACTTAAATTATTAATTAAATAAAACTATTATTTATTAATTAAATTTTTTAAAAAAATAATTCTTGATTAAAATTATTCATATTGTTTATTAATTAATAAGAAACTTTATTGTAAAATTAAAAAAAAGTATTAAAAAACCATTAATATTTTATGTTTTTAAAGTAGAAAAATATTTTAAAAAACTGCAAAAATAGTTTTAAAAAAGATTTTACTAACAACAAATAAAATTTAAATTAGTTTTTTAAAAAAAATATATAAATATATACAACAATTAAAATTTAAAAAATAACTTATATTATAATATTAACAAAAAAGTATTTAGTATCATATTATTATTATTATAATACAAATAAAATTAAAAAACTTATAAAAGACTGATTTTAGTTTAATCATAATTAATATATTAAAAAAACAATTTTGTAATAATACACAAAAATTATTAATTTTAAGACTGTTTTTTTAGTATTTTTAAAATTAAAACAGCTTTCATATATCAACTTCTAAATATTATATTTTTACAAAAAATAATATATAGAGTATTATTATACTTACATAAAAATAAAATATAAACATTTATTAAAAAATTTTAAAATTTAACACATTTTAATAATAGTTTTTTATGCATATTAAAATCTTTTTTACATGTAAAAATGTGATCAAAAAATTATTTTTGTGTAATATAAATACTAAATACTAAATTAAAATTAATTATAAAGTTATTTTTTAATTATTATAAAAAGTTATTTATATATTTTATAATATAAATATATAAACTGATTAAAAATTTACTTATAAAACCAAATAATATGTGTGAATTAAAATACCAAAACATTAATATGCAAACTTAATTCATATTTCTAAATAAAATCTTATTAACTATTTTTATATTAAATTTAGTTTTCTATTAAATACAATAAATAATATATAAATATTATATACAAAATAATAAATATTATTAAAAATTACAATATTATTTATTAAAATACACTATTTTTAAATAAAGACAAAAAGAAAAAGAGAAAAAAAAACAGTTATATTAATAAATGTAATTATTTAATTATTATTTTTATTGTTTAAATAATTTTTAACTTTTTATTAAATTAACTATATATTATTATTTTTTTAGCAGTAATTACAAAAATTAATGAAAACCAAATTAAGTTTAAAAATATAAACATTCAAAATTATTTAACTATTTAAATAAATTATTATTTTAAAAATTAAAACACATTTAAGAATTAATATAATAATTTGTAATTTAATTAATATTAAAAAAATCAAATTATAAATTTTGATATTAATACTCAAATCGAAATTTGAAAAAAAAGTTATTATTTTACATATAATTTTAAATAAACTCAGGTTTTTTAAAATAATTATTATTTATAATTAAATTAAAAAGATTTTATTAAATTAAAATATTTAAAAAAACAATAAAAGTTATCAAGTTTTTTAAAATTTTAATAAAATTAATATTCATTATTATATTATTAATTTTTAATTCTATTTGTTTTTGTTTTTAATTTTAAAATTTTTAATTAATAAATAATTTTTAAAATTTTTAAACTCAATTTTTTAATATTAAATTTACTTATTTAAATGAATTAAATTATTACTTATTATTAATATTTCTTTTGAAAAATTTGTTTAAATTAATTAATTTTTTATATATTTATATATAATTTAATTAATACATGATTGTTTTATTTATAAAAATAAAAATAAAATTATGAATAATATTTAATAATATATTCGTTTTAAATTTAATAATATTAAAATTACAAATTCAGATGTAAATAATTAAATTTTGTTTTTTTTACTTAAAATTATTCATCTATAATTTAGGAAAAATCCATGAACATTATACAACTGTTGTGAAAAAACACATTTAGCTTCCTATTTACTATTTAAAATGTCCAAAAGTATACAACTTCTTAGACAAGATAATCGTCCATTTTTTTCATTCGCTACGAAGTTTATTGAGACTTAAACAAGGTTAATTAACAGTTGAAGGGTCTTGATGGATCAGCTCATAGCCCAAGTATTCTGGAATGAAGCAATCTGAGAACATGATTTTTTGTGAATTGTGTTTTTAAACAAAAAACCTTAAATCATCATGAGTGATGGCTGTATCAAAGAAGTCTTGATATATAGATGATACTTACATTTGTGTTCAAATGGTGTTTGAGCTTCTGAATTTACTTGATTTAGATTCAGTGACAGGCTGCACGAGCTAATATTATATTGACGTAGTATGGGTTTCATATTTACACACAACACGTTTTTAATAATTATTGTAGGTATAGTCCATCTCTATCCTGCAGGTTTTTTGCAATCGAAATTTGGACGAATTAGTTTGTCTTATCTGTTTGAGTGGCGGTAACCGTGATGTCTCTGGGGCTAGAGTATGGTTTATTAAATAACAAGTTCTTGAGAACTTGAGAAATCAAACCATGAGCAGCCTCAACTGTTATTTTTGTGCTTTGATCATATTATCAATTAGAAATTATAGAAAATGATCAGATCAATCAAATCCAAAAGAAAGAGCTCAGGGAGGATTGATTAAACAGTAAAATAAATACCTGTCTCTTGTTACTTTACTTAGTGGACTTTCATCTGCTTTTTTCTTCTCTTGATTTGTAGTAGTATTTGTAGTTGGTGCACCAGAATTACTGGTACTTGAAATACCTAACGAAGCTGTGGCAGAGCCGGCAGGGACAGTAGCAGGCTGCGATGACGTAGGTGGGGGTGCGCGACTACCACTACTGCTGCTCATAAAGCCAGATATCCTCCCGCTTTGCTGCAATTGTATTTCTGTTTGTTCAAGCTTTTCGGCAAGATCCTTAATTTGTCGCGCTGCATATTCACGATTCTATATGACATAAAGAGTTAAATTAAAAATAAATTTGCAACTTGAAATAAGGAAGAGGTATTCACCGTGATGAGAGGCGATTGCGATAATGTGTTAACCCAATATTTATTCCAAAGTAGTTCCAATAAATGGGTATCAAGAGTCGATTTAAAATGCGAAATTTCAAGTTGGTAATACCTATTTATTGATAAAAATTAATATCACAATTTTAAAACAAGGTCATAAAAAAATAGAATGTGGTCAAAAATAATCTCACTGTTTGCAATGAACACCGAAGTCTTCAATTTTACTCAAGGGGATAGTTTGATATTCTGAAGGGCCCTCATCGGGAGCTTTATATCCCTAATAAGGGAAATTTTCTGGCATGATCAAAATCATGTTAAGGGTATTATTATGGAATTGATAAATGATACTTACCGCGGGGAAAGTTCTAAATGCACCAATCTCTACCTTTCCAGCTGAAATTGTTCGATTGGGATCAATCTGTTACATTAAATTGGATAAACTGGTCACTTTTTGACAGAAAATTAAATTTATAGAATCAATTAGAATGTAGTATACCACAATTGCTACAAAAGGATCCTGGTATTGCTGATTTGTCATTTGGGTGGTAACATCAATTCCAGAAAGCCAACAGCCATAGCCTGGATGGCTGTGATACCAACCGACGGCGTTCTCTAATCTCCCGACTTGCCTAATCAAAGTCAGATATTGAACCATGTATTCATAACCTTGCTCCTGGGCGTTCACGCGTGTTTCAGTACCCTCAACCGGCAATGCGTATGCGTCCATGATTATCAGGGTTCTACCGTTAATTTTCCCTTGCATGAGACCCATGACCTCAATGCTACCTCCGGATCGAGCGTGCATGACCATCTTGATTAAAGCAACAGCTGATATTCTCACTTTATCAAAGTAATGAGGATCTTTGGACCAAGGTTTTGTAGAGAGTATTGAAGTCTGCTCTGCATTGTTAAAGTGATAAATCTGATCTTGGGCAGGATCAACTTCAACAATGTTGTTTGCAAGCTCAAAAGTCTTGCGAGCGTTCTCGGTATCCATCAGAATTATTGAAATATTGAGAATGAATCAACATTCCTATTTATTGTCACGACTCACATGATCGAAATGATTTTTAACACAAAAGTGGGTTTTCAATAAAATAATAAATCAAAAATTGTTTAAACATTAACAATAAAATAAATAAATAAGTATATGCTAATTAGTAATCTGAATTGTAAATTATTAATACAAAATATTATTGCTAATTATAATAATTTTTATTAATTTATTAAATCAATTATAGTGGTTTCTTTATAAGTACATGTTCTTAAAAAAAATATTTACTTAAAAAATAGCCAATAAAAAATAGATATTCTTTTATTAAGTTAATTAATTATATATATTATAAAATTTTTATTTGAATTTATATTATATAATTGCTTATAATATCTTTTAATTCCATTATTTTTCATATTTTTCAAATTAAGACAAGTAATAAGTTTATGAATTTTCATTTTTATTATGAATTAAAACAGATTTTACAAGCTTAATTCTATTAATAACCAATTTTTTTTATGTTTTTTGATTATTTTAAGACTTTTTATCTTAAATATATAATTATATACAATTTTTACATAAAAACAATTTAAGAAAACAATACAATTTTGTTTTATTTTTTTATAAAAACCACTTTATATAAAAATTTTAGTTTATTTATTTAAATATTATGCAATTTTAGCTGTAATTTATATATTTTTAGGCTTTTATATATATTAATTTAAGCTTTAATGTTATTTTTAAAAAAAAAATTATTTTAAATATATATAATTATAAACAATTTTTACATAAAATATTTAAAAAAACTAATACAAACTTATTTTAAAATTGTATAATAATTAAAATATTGATTGTATTATATTAAAAAAACAAATTAAAATTTTATATAAAATAATTTTTGTAAAAATATAAAACAAATTTGTATTGTTTTCTTGAATAACTTTTATATAAAATTGTTTATAATTATATATTTAAAAAAGAATTTTTTTAAAAATACTAAAACTTAAATTAATAAGATTTAAAAAAATATAATATTTAAAATATTAGTTATATTATGCCAAAAAAATAAAATAAATTTTTACATAATATAATTTTATATTGTTTCTTAAATAATTTTCATGTAAAATTATTTATAATTAGATATTTAAGAAAAAAGTTTTAAAAATAATATTAAAACTTAAATTAGCAAAATATAAATAATAATTAAAATTACATAATATTTAAAATATTAATTATATTATATATATAAAAACTGAGTTTTTATTTATATGTTTTAAATTTTGTTAATTTAAACTTTAATATTATTTTTACATAAAATTTTTTAAAAATTTGCTTTTTTTATTTTAAATTAAATAAAAAATAATTGAAACTTCTTTTTTTTTTATGTCCCAAATTCCTGAAAGAGAGTCTTTTTTGTTGAGAGAAGTTTTTTTTACTGTCTTTACTTTTTATCACTATTCAGTTAGACACTTCATAATCTTTTCTGTTTAAATACAAGGCTGCTGTTGGTGGTGGCATTTCTGTTATGAAGAAAGTTAAGAAGAAGTTGCTGTCTGGTTCTGCTATGGTTGACTTTTCTTCTAGAAAGAAACGCAAGAGTGATTTATTAGTAGAACTCATCAAGATGGTTGATATTGCTGCTAGTGGTGCCTCTGGTGGTACAGCTGAGAGTGTGAGTGGGGATACTACTGAGTCCAAAAGTGTTGATATGGAAGAGAAGTATTTAGTAGAAAAAACCAGCTTCCAGCAAAAAAGTGAGGGAGAGTCTGGTGGTAATAATACTGAAATGATGCCCAAAAGTCCCAAAAAAATTGTTACCAAGTGTACTCTTGGAAAATTTCTTAGCACTATTAACTTTGACATGGAAAATGATGATGATAATGATATTTTGGATGGATCACTCTTTCTCTCTCTCCCTTTCTCTTTCAAACATATGGTGCAGGTCTCAGTTAGGAAATCTTTTGCTCTGAATATTGATCTTGGAGTAGTGGCTGGCAAGTTGTCTCAGAAAAAATTAGCCTATATTAGAAAAATTTTCTCTGGTGTAAATAGTTTTGGGGGGTCTCTGCCCTCTCAAAATTTGGTGAAATCATTTGGATTTTTTTTACTTCTGATAAGGCAATGATGGCTACAGCAAAATTGGCAAATGATCATGGTGTTGTGGTAAACACTGATTTCAAGTGTCCTATCAACAACTGTATAAATCAGACAATTGTGCTAAAGAAAATTCTAGTAGGAACATCTGTTAAGACTGTGTGAACTGTGATATCTGAATTTGAAAAGATTAAGGCAATCAAAATGCAATTGGTGAGTTTGTGGCAGAAAACGATCATCGAGTTAAATAATCAGAATTAAGCTGATTTTTTGGCTTCTAAGTAGTCTATTCTTATCAGGAAAGATGCAGTGCATGTGGCCAGGACTGATGTTGACAAACAAATGTGGAATGCCAGGAATATTTACAGAGCATTGCTTTATACTCTCCTTGTGAGAATAACTGCTCATGACCTGTGGGAATTCATTGGTTTTATGGGTGAAAAAACCTGTGTCATCAATCACAATCCAATCAATTATACTTGTGCTTGTTATGCCATAGTGTGTTTCAAATCTGAGTTAAATTTGGCTAATGTAATTGCTACAACACCTGTTATAAAAAGAGTTGGTCTCTATTGGTCTCGCTGTTACAGATGATTTTTTCTACTATGGAGTTGAATAACAAATCCATAACTTGGTGCTCAAAAGCTATCTCTGTTGATAATGTTCTGAAGTGTTGTATCTGAAGGTTTTGATGGAGTTCTTTGTATAATAAACAGAGATTCAATAAGGGTTTTATCCATAGCTTTCCAGACTCACAAGTCTGTCAATTTTTTTCTCGGCTTGGTGGCTGGTAATTCTTTGGTAAGTAATCTGTATTTTTTGTACATGTCCTACCCACTTGCAGAAGTCTTTTACCAGGCAATCCTTGACGTTAGTAATCAGCGCTTTTAATCAATTGGTTAATGCACAATAACAAAATCAAAGAAAATAAAAAAAATAAAGAAATATAAAGAAAAAAGCCAAGGTGATTTGCAAATTTAGTATTCCGTCAATATCTGTGATCAAGAGCTATTGTTCCAGTGTAGTTAAGTATTAATTACTATCAACATAGAGTGTTAATAGTGAGGAGTGGATTGAGATATGAAATAATTATTTATTTGATGATTGTGTTTCTGAGCTAAGGATTCTGTCGTATCGATTCTGTCTTTTCTGTTTCTAATGCTACTGCTATATATACATAATTGAGATTTCTTAATTCCTTGATTCTTCATGACAGAAATCCTAGAATTCCTGGAATCCTGTGATTCCTTTGAGAGGAATCCTGGAATTCTGGAATCCTGTAATTCCTTATTGGGGAATCCTGAAATTCCTGGAATCTTGCAATTCCTGAAAGGAATCTTAGAATTCCATATTTACTACGCCTACTTTTGATTGGCTAATAATCATGCTAATATATTTCCTATATTTCTATGAGTAATATTATTCCCTCTTTTTAATATTGAGCTCCGTCAAAATTCAACTCATTTAATTCCCCCTCTTGAAGTATTTTCTGGATTTTGTTTTCGAGAATTACTTGTGTTATTTGGGTCTGTAATTCTTCAAATTGAGCATTGGTGATTTTTCCCAATTGATTACTGGTAACCATATCCATTGCTTTGTTGAGCAATATTTCTGGTCCATCTTAAAATGCTGTGTGTATTCGGTATATGGCTCGGGCCTGTGTAGATAAGTTGTTCCTTCTCACAAAATGTTCTAATTGTTGTAGTATTCTTTTGTCAAATAATTGCTTTGTTTTATCTGTATATAGATTCTGGATATTTACATGTTGTCCCAAGTAAAAATAACAATAGTTTCGTGAAAATTGTTGTATCTACCAATTCCAAGTTTCTTTAGTCAATTCTTAATATAGTGACTCTTTTGTCGGCTCTTTTATTGCTAATTTTACTTTCGCAATAATTTTGTCCACAGTATTTTTAGTTTTCTTCTGTGTTCTGAGTTGAAATGTCTTTTTAGTATCTTGATATTGAATGGTTTGTTGATTGATTGTAATTTCCATTTCCTGATGTTGGATTAATTGAAAGAGTTGTTGTGCTAGTGAGTGAATGTTGTCTGTAATTTCC
>JAAOMT010000183.1:83893-142271 GCA_016748015.1 Geosiphon pyriformis
TGTTGTAGTATTCTTTTGTCAAATAATTGCTTTGTTTTATCTGTATATAGATTCTGGATATTTACATGTTGTCCCAAGTAAAAATAACAATAGTTTCGTGAAAATTGTTGTATCTACCAATTCCAAGTTTCTTTAGTCAATTCTTAATATAGTGACTCTTTTGTCGGCTCTTTTATTGCTAATTTTACTTTCGCAATAATTTTGTCCACAGTATTTTTAGTTTTCTTCTGTGTTCTGAGTTGAAATGTCTTTTTAGTATCTTGATATTGAATGGTTTGTTGATTGATTGTAATTTCCATTTCCTGATGTTGGATTAATTGAAAGAGTTGTTGTGCTAGTGAGTGAATGTTGTCTGTAATTTCCATTTTTCTGATATTTCCTGTTACGTTTACCATGTTTTTATATATTTTTTTGATAGATTAATTTAACATGTTGTTGTTGATAATAACAATTGGTTCCAAATCTCGTGGAATCTCATTTGGTTGAACTAGTATTTTCTGTACTCCTAATTGTGAAATATTACTGGTAGATAGTAGTGTAATGTTGTGATATGGTTTCAGTTAATCTTCATGTGCTGCTTTGGTTAAAATTTTGTTATCCAATCTTAATTTGTAAGCTCCATTTCCTAGAATTTCTTCTATGTGAAATAGTCCATCCCATTTGGGGTCAAATTTTCCACTCCATTGTTTTTCCACTTTGGTACGATGTAGTAATACTTTGTTTCCAATCTTGAATTCAACTGGTTTGTCTGGTAGTTGACTATTGTGTCTTTCTTTCTGTTTTTCTTGTGATTTTTGAATATTATCAGCTGCTCTTTTTCGTTTGTTTTCCAATGTTTCTATTAAGTCATATGTTCTTCTCAGCAATGTTTCTTGAAAATTTTTTTTTGTTATTGGTTCAGCTGGATATGTATTAATTTCTTTCTCTACTGGTAACATTGCTGTTCTCCCATACACTAATTCAAATGGTGTTGCTTGTGTAGTATCTTGTTTCATTGTTCGATAAGCAAATAGTACTGATGATATGAACAAATCCCAATCGTTCTGGTTTTTTTGGCTGAGCTTTGCTATTGCTTCACACAATGTTCTGTTGAATCTTTCTACTAATCCATTGGTTTGTGGGTGGTATGGTGATGATAATGGTCTTTTGATTCCGAATCTTTGGCTCAATTCTGTTAATGTTCTGTTCACAAAATGAGTTCTTTGGTCTGATAATAATTCTTTTGGACATCTATGTTGACAAATCAAATCCTGATAAATAAATTTGGTGATGGATTCTGCATCCGTTCTTTGAATTGCTTTCACCTCTGGCCATTTAGTGAGATAATCCATAGCTACTGCTATGTATCTGTTTCCTTTGCTGGTGATTGTTAATGGTCTGACTAAATCAATTCCAATATGGTTGAATAGTTGTCCCACTTTGATTGGTCTTAATGGTTCATTGGGTCTTGTTCCTTCTTTTCGCTGACAAGCATCACAATTTTGAACATATTGAATGATGTCTGAGTACATTGATGGCCAATAGTATCTCTTTTTGGTTCTTTTCATGGTTGCTTTTTTGTGAAAATGTCCTGCTGTTAGATTTGAGTACATGTTGAATAATATTGTCTCTTTTTCTGGCTCTGTAATTACTCTGGTTGGTTGATCTGGATCCCTTCTATTTTTCCAATAAAGTATATTTTGGTGAGTGATAAAATATTTTGATTGTTGTTTAATATTCTTTCGTTTCATTTGAGATAAATTCTCCTTGAACTGTTGAGTGTTTATATAATGTTGCAATTGTTGATATTTTTGTATGTTCATTTTTTGTTGTATTTTTTGTTGGTATTGTTCTGGTTTTGTTATATTTTTGGGTTGAAATGTTCCTAGATTTGTCTCATTCGCAATAAACTGTCCGCATTTCTGTTGTCTTTTCCCTTTTTATAATGTATAGTATAATTATATAATATGAGTGCTATTTTCCATCTTGACTGTCTTCCATTTCCAAATTCTTGTTTTTGAAGTGATGTTAATCCTTTGTGATTTGTGTACACTTTAAACTTCTGACTCAAGTATTTTTTCCATTTCATGACTGCCCAGTATATTGCTAAGTGTTCTTGTTCTGGTGTTCCATAGTTCTTTTTGGTGGGTGTTAAACCTCTGCTGGCATATGCTACTGGATGTTCTCTGCCGTCTGGTCTTCTCTAAGATAGTACTGCTCTTAATGTTTGGCCAGATGCATTGGTGGTAATGATGAATAATTTGCTGTGATCTGGATAGATCAGTACTGGAGCTTGGATGAGCTTTCTTTTCAAAGTATCAAAAGCTTCTTGTTGACTTTCTGTCCATTCATATTTTGTATTTTTGTTTTGCAGTTGGTTGAGTGGCTGTGTTATCTTGGAGAAGTTTTTGATAAAATGTCGATAGTAGCTGGCAAATTCCAAGAATGATTTCAGTTCTGTCATATTGGTCAGCACTGAAAAGTTCTTTACTATCTCTATTTTCTTTGGATCTGTTTTGATGCCATTTTTGCTGACTATGTGTTCCAAGAATTTTAGTTTTGTCTTGCCAAAGAAGCACTTTGTTGCATTTAACTTTAGTCCTGTTCTTCTTAGTCTTTCGAACACTTGTTAAAGATGATGAAGATGATCATCAAATGTTTTTGAGAATACATTGGTGTCATCCAAGTATACAACTACTGATTTCCACAATAAGCCAGTATAAATGATTTCCATTAGCCATTGAAAAGTTGCTGGGGTATTGGTTAAGCCGAATGGCATTACTTCAAATTCGAAATTCCCATCTTCTTTTTGTCGGCCGGATTCATGGCTACTTGCCAGTAACCACTATCCAAATCTAATGTTGAAAACCATTTGTTCCCACTGAAAGCATCAAATAATTCCTGTATTCGTGGAGTTGAATAACTGTCTTCACAAGTTACACCATTGAGTTTCCTGTAGTCTACACAAAATCAGATTTTTCTATTCTTCTTATGGACGAGTACTACTGATAACAACCATGGGCTTATTGATGGCTGAATTAGCCCATTGTCAAGCATTCAGTTTATTTCTTGACAAATAATCTTGTGGCTGGCTGGTGGCACTCTGTATGCTTTTTGTTTAATTGGCATTGCATCTCCAGTTTTGATCTGATGCTGGATGATATCAGTTCGGCCAAACTTATTTTCGCTGGCAAAGATGTCATTGAACTGGTTGAGCAACATCTTGAGTTGCCTATGTTGGAGTGGATCTAAGTTTCTTAGGTTTATTTGTTCCAATTGTTCTGGTTGGAGCAAATAACATTCACTTCGTTCGTATATTGTTTGTGATGTGATATCAACATATCCACAAAGTTGTGGAAAGTCTGGAATGGGGTTTGGTGGTTGATCCTCTATTTCAGTGTTTAAGTATTCAATGATAGTTCTGGCTGGTATTACTATGACATTTCCTGTGTTGTTGTAGATAAGAATTTTGATGTGGCTGTAATCTTTGGCTGGTATGTGGAGATTGATGAGTCCAACTTTTCCTGATTCACAAAGACTGGCTTCTGCTTCAAAAATTTGTGCTTGGTTTTTTTCTTTTCTTTCTATTGTTAGCATATACTGGTTATATGGTGGAATAGAAATAGCTTGACCAGTTGAGATAATTTCTCCTTGGCCAACAATTTCTTCCTTCGCCATATTAACTAGTATATCTATTCTACCCATTGATCCAAATCCTTGTATCCCTCTTGCTGTTATTCCTAATTCCTTTCTATTTCCCACTGATACTAATTGCACTATTTTCACTAGAGGCAGGAATATTTTCTGTGCTATCTTTTTGTTTGGCTTTATGATATAGGCCTTTTTAGAGTCGTTTTGTAGCATAGTAATGATATTTCCTACATATCCCGTGTCAATTATTTCTCCTCTGATATTTATCCCTCTTTTCGCTAAACTACTTCTGGATGCTAGTTGAATTATTGTTGTTGCTGGAATTTCTAAAGCTACTTTTAGATTAATACATGTGTATGAATATGGTTCCAATTTGATGGCATTTTTTTCTGGATATCTCAGATCAAATTCTGCATTAGTATCATGCACGCGTTCTGGCATGATACCTTCCCTATTATCACTATACCATTTCAACTCTTGTTCCTTGAAGAGATCTGGTAATGCAATGTATTGTTCATAGTTTAAATCGGAGTTTGAATCTGAGTTTAAATTGTCTTTGTTGTTATTGTCATTTTGAATGGAGCTGGAACCAGTGTTTTCATCATCATTGTCGGAGTCTGGATCGCGATTGATTGGTGATTCTGATTCTGATGCACAGCTGCTGATTGGTTCTTCTTCTTTAGGGATTGTGTAGATCATGCGTGGTGGTGGATTGTAAATGAGGTCATAATTGTCACAATATTCAAAGTCACTGGGAATTAAACAATGACAACACAGTTTTGTATTTAACTGTGTTAGCCATTGTTCTTGTTCTTCTCTAGTGGGTGCCAAGTTTTGGTAATGTTCATGGAACTCTTCTGGTTCCAGAAAATTTATGACTGGCTCTGCATCTTAGTCAAGCTCAATGGGTTCTGATGGGTTGTTTTTAATTGTCCTGATTTCTTCTGGCGATGTGCCTTCAATTTTGGCAATTTCTATTTGCCATAATTCATCATTATCGTGTGAACAACTGTCTAATCACTGTACAGCTCTTCTCCAGGTGGCTTCTATGGGTGTTCCTTTCTCAACCCAGTCACTAATGAGGATCATGTATTGGCAAGACATGTCACACATTTCTCCTCTTCCCAGAATGTTGTTCCACATTCCTTCATCAAGAAGAGTTTTTCCACAGGCTATACATGGTGTATTATCCTATTTTCTTACTCGTTTTGGTCTTCCAAAATGTTTAACATGGCATGTGTGGCAATAGAACTTGGTTGCCATCTGATATTCTTCATCATCACCACAGCATGTGCCCATTGATGACAATTTCTTGCTGCAATCAATGCATATCAGTTTGGGTCGGCAATAGGTTAATAATTGTTGTTGACCGTAGGTGTATGGGATATAAGTGTTGTTGGCTTGGGTGCTTTCTTCCTCCCTCTCTTTCCCTTTTCCCTTTTTTTCTTTCCACTCCCAACTCAATGGTTCTTCCTGTTTGTTGTTGGTCCAGGTCAAATCATCTGTTTTCCAGATCAGTTCCTCTTTTTGCTTTCCCTTAGGGTTGTCGTTCCATGCGAGTATTGGTGGTAGTTTGTTGTGGTCGGCATCGGCCCAGAAGACTTGATAAGCTTCCCAGGTAGGTTTCTCTTTCTCCTCTAGCTCTATCAATGGTTCTTCTCTTAAAGGAACCTTGAAGTGACCACATGTCGCTGGCATATGTGTGTGTTGATCATTGACACTTAGTTGGAGCTCTTGTATTGTCCAGTCCAAAACGGCGTTGGTTTTGAACAGCCAGTCATTACCAACTAAAGCTTGATATTAGGTGGCTTTCATCACCAAGACTTTGATGAGAGTGATGATGCCATTGACTTCAAATGAGAAGTCATCTATCTCGCCAATTGGGATTTTAGTCACTCCATCAGCAGTGATTATATGAGCATTAGCAGCCCGATCAACTCAGCGACCTAATTGGTCCATGAGTTGTCGCATGATAATGCTGCCTACTGAACTGCTATTAAGGATGAGTTTGATCGGATGTCCATCTACTTTTGCATCCATGTATATTGCTGTGATGGGTTTCTCCTTAAGGGCAGCTCCACTGAATAATGGTAATTGAGATGGTCTCTTCAGTTTAAAAGGGAAGATGGCTGCTAATAATTTGTCATTGGTAACCATTGCTGGTGGGATGTTGTTGGTAAGTGTTGTTTGTTGGTCCGATTTCAAGTTGCTGGATGTGGCGTCTTCTGGGGTAATCAGGAGACTTAAATAGTGTTGGAAATTTGGGTGTTGGGTGGTACTGGTACCCAAATTCCGAGAATGGAGTCCTAAGCTTTGGTGAGAGGAGCTGGGGATCGGTTGATGAACAACCATCATCAGTTTTCAATTTTGAGCAATTCTGGGTTTTGGGTTTTCTGATGTCATTGTAGCTGAGTTTTGGAGTGATGTTTAGATTGATGGCTGAGACTGATAAATTATTTAGAACTGTGGCTAATAAATTACTGGAGGCTGCTGTTAATAAATTGTCAGTGGTTGTGGTTGATAAACTGAAGGTTGATATACTGGCAGTTGATAGATTGGTTACTGCATTATTAGCAAGTAGGTATTTTGATATTGGTCTTGATCTTGATTTGGATAAAAATTCAGCATTTGAAACTGGCGATTGGGGTTTCTGTATTGATTTCCCGATCATTGGCTGCTATAAGTATGGCAATTAACTCGAATATGGCCTTGTTTACCACAGTTGTGGCAGACACATATTTCTGGCTGCCACGGCAGGCTAGATGCTGTCGAGAGTGATAGATGTGATTGATTTTGGAAACAATTCACATTTTCTGAATTATTGCATCATTGTGGTGGTTGATATATGGCGTGATTGTCAGTTAAGTATCCCTCTAGTTTCTGATTAATTGACTCACTGAATTGTTTCAGTTTGGAATCTAATTCAAATGATCTATTCATTACTAGGTTTACTGCTTGGGCATGGTTGGCTTCTAACTCAGCTGCTTCAAAATCTCTGGCATGAGTAATGGCAGTAGGGAGGTCAACTAGATGCATTGGACGTACTCGCTGAAGGAGGTTACTGCACAACCCTTTAATAAATTGGTTCAAAATTTGTGGTGCTGTAAAATAGTCAGCTTAAATTGCTTGGATCTGGCGCAGGTTTCTATGAAAGCGTCCCAAGTAAGTGGTGACTGCTTCAGTATCTCCTTGTTTGATGGTGGTGAAGAGGTTGGCTAACTTGTTGATGCTGTTATTGTTGCTGAAATATCTTACAAATTCCATCTTAAAGTCATTGAAGGTTTGGGGTTTGATAGCTAGACTTTGATACCATGCATCTATGGTGTCCTTTAGAAAGTATGGGATGGCTTAAAGTGCTTGGCTGTCATTTCATCCGTTCGCAGTGATGGCTTTCTCTACATTGTTCAGTCATACTTGCACATTGTTTTCTTTGCCGGTAAAGTTGTTAAGTTTTGTGATTGGTGCATAGGCCATTGGATCTAAATTGGGTTGTTGTGGTGGCTGTTGGAGCAGTTGTTGTTGTACTGGTTGTTGGGGTGATAGTTGAAATGGCTGTTGTATGGGTTTGGCTACTAGATTAATCAGCGGTTGATTGATAATAATTATCAGAGGCAAGTTTTGCTGATTAATTAATTCGGGGTTTGGATTGTTCTGCCTTTGATGATTCGGAGTTTCGATTTCCGAATTTTCTAGATTTAGATTTTGCTGAGCTTAAAGATTCAGGGTTTCAACTTCTGGGTTTTCAGTGATCGGGTTTTGGTAAGTAAATTCTTGATCTTCCAATTCTTTTTCCTCTTCTTCTTCAGATAGTTTCCATGATGTAGCAGTTCCAAAGTCTGGTTGAGGTGGTGGTGATTGAATTCCTGATGGAGTTGGTGATCATGATTTAAATCTTTCAAAATACACTCCATATGGTCCTAGCAAGTCTTTTTTCCATTGTTTGCTTTGGAACTGAAATCTTCCAAATGTTAATGTCACGTTTGAAGTGGATGAGTCTGCTGATGAGATGTTGATGGCGCTTCCAGACATGTAGTGATATGATAGAGCAGTTGGTAATTCTACTCTGTGTTTTTTCCAACTAGGTAACTGTATTCCTTTTGGTGTTGCTGCTGACGTTTGTATTCTTCTTTTACCTTTATCTGCATAGGTAATGGGAAATTGTTGTTGAGTGTACCTTTCAATAGTTTGGTTGATTTCTTTGATTATTGGTGCAAAACTATAGTTCTTTGGTAAGTTGGTGTGTTGGAATAATTCTGTGTAAAAGTTTTCTCTTGCTGCTTCAATGTTAACTGTTCCTCCTAAGCATTCAGTGATTTTGTTGTTGACATAAAAGTTGAAGGCTGATTCGGCTGGGTAATGATTACTGTTCAATCCTAATTGTTAACTGTATTGTTGAAACAAGGATTTCACGAATCCTAAATGGTTTGCTCCTATATTTTCTGATTCTGCCACTTTTGGTTTGGTGTTGTTGGTGCTGGTTCTCTGTAGGATTATACCTTACAGGGAGCACCAAATGTTACAGGTGATTTTTTCTGCTGTGGAATTGAATAACAAATCTGTAACTTGGTGCTCAAAAGCTATCTCTGTTGATAATATTCTGAAGTGTTGTATCTAAAAGTTTTGATGGAGTCCTTTGTATAATAGACAGAGATTCAATAAGGGTTTTATCTGTAACTTCTCAGACTCGCAAGTCTGTCAATTTTTTTCTCGGCTTGGTGGCTGGCAATCCTCTGGTAAGTAATCTGTATCT
Source organism: Geosiphon pyriformis (assembly GCA_016748015.1). Lineage (NCBI taxonomy): Eukaryota > Fungi > Glomeromycota > Glomeromycetes > Archaeosporales > Geosiphonaceae > Geosiphon > Geosiphon pyriformis. Next base: position 92,274 of record JAAOMT010000183.1, read on the forward strand.
TTTGTACATGTCCTACCCACTCGCAGGGGTCTTTTACCAGGCAATCCTTGACATCAGTAATCAGCACTTTTAATCAATTGGTTAGTGCACAATAACAAAATCAAAGAAAATAAAAAAAATAAAGAAATATAAAGAAAAAAGCCAAAGCGATTTGCAAATTTAGTATTCTGTCAATAGCCGTGATCAAGAGCTATTGTTCCAGTATGGTTAAGTATTAATTACTATCAACATGGAGTGTTGATAGTGAGGAGTGGATTGAGATATGAAATAATTATTTATTTGATGATTGTGTTTCCGAACTAAGGATTCTGTCATATCAATTCTGTCTTTTCTGTTTCTAATACTACTGCTATATATACATAATTGAGATTCCTCAATTCCTCGATTCTTCACGACAGGAATTCTGGAATTCCTGGAATCCTGCGATTTCTTTGAGAGGAATCCTGGAATTCTGGAATCCTGCAATTCCTCATTGGGAAATCCTAAAATTCCTGGAATCCTGCAATTCCTGAGAAGAATCCTAGAATTCCACATTTATTACGCCTATTTCTGATTGGCTAATAATCATGCTAATATATTTTCTATATTTCTATGAGTAACATCACCTTTTGTTGGCTTTGTGTTTAATATGTAAGAATTCTGGTCATACATCTCTCACTTGTAAATCGGTTAAGGTTGGGTCAATTTCCAGAGGCAAGAAAGCCCCTCTTTCAGCCCAAGACCAGTTCAGATTGGCAAAGATTTATGAGAAAAAGTTAGTGTCTATCTCTTGTTCTCTGGCTTTTGATAGAAAGACTTGGGCGTCAGTAATTGGTGCTCTTCCTACAGGTTTTCTTCGTGGTATTCACTCTTTTCTTGGTTTCAATGATAATGATAAACCTTTCCCTTCTGGTGTGAATAATTTAGAAATATGATTGGTCAATATTGAAAGCAGTTTTACCAGTCTTGCGGGACAAATTAGTGAGTTGGCTAAGAGGTTGTACTCTTTCATGCTGGCAGTTTTCCAGCCTAGCTCTGGATGTTAGCTGCCGGTAACCCCTTCTTCACAGAATCTGGAGGGTAATATAGTAATAAGAGTGGGCTCAAGTGAGACCACTGGTGGTAAGGCTGCTATGGTTTTGAATTCATCTGTGTCCCCCCATGTGATCAAGTTAGAAAATATGCTGAAGGGCTTTTTTGTTTCTGTTCTGAGCCTGTCTGTTCAATTTGATAGTCTGGTTCTGGCTGATGATGCACTTCTCTGACCCTCTTTTTAATAAACATTTTAATTTGAAAAGTTGCAACTTGCAACATTAAAGGAATAAACAATTCTGTGAAACAGGATGATATCATATGTTGGCATAAAGACATAAACAACTTAATTTCAATTTTTATGGAATCAAAACTAAAGGGGAAGATTCACCTATGGATTGCTAATAAGTTTGATGGTGTTTGGGTCTTCACTTCTGGTTTGGAATCTGGTCATTTGGGTGTTGGTGTTGTTGTCATTATGGATTTTTATTTGGTAAGACACGTGAGCAGAGTTTCTGAGGTGTCTGGTTAGCTTCTCTTCATTAAACTGCTTTTCAAGGATAAGATTTTGGTGTCAATTTTGGGACTTTATACTGGTGCTTCTTCAGTAGTTCAATTCTCTCAGGCTGGTAAGATCAACTCTTTTATTGCAAAGACAATAAATGAATCATCTTTGGTCATTCTCAGTGGTGATTTCAATGAAGATAGCTCTCATAAGTGTGTGAGTTTCAGAAAGTATGCTGATTTAGGGCTTGTTAATTCTTTAACTGTAGCCTGGCCACCAAAAAACCTACTTGGTCGAACTCTAGGGGAGTCATAAAGACAATTGACTTTATATTTGTTTCCCCAAACCTGATTAATACAATAGTGCACCAAGAAGTTTTGGAAGTCAGTAAGTATTTTAACACAGATTACAAGGCAGTTTCTATGTCTGTGGGTCTTAGTGGCCTTTTAGACACATGGTTGAACTCTCTTTGCAAACAGATAAATAAAGATTGGTAGAAGTTTAATTTCAAAAATGCTGGTGAAGATAAGTGGAATGATTTCAAGGATGTTACAATAGCCAACATGGCGATGTTCTCAAATGAGTTTGCTGTAGCTTCAAGGTTCTCAGACTTGGACACAATGTGGGATGTTATTCGAAAAGTTATGGTGTTTTTGGCTAATGAAATATTCAAAAAAAAATGGTTCAAGGACAATGATCACATCTTTACCAAGGGGTCTTCAAGGTTTCACAGATTGGAACTTCTAGTTTCAAAGATTGTTAGAGTTTCTTGTGAAGATGGTGTTAATAATTTTGTTTTTTTTATGAAATGTTGGTGTTCTTTGAACAGTGCTAGGGCCTCAAATGTTTAGGATTTGGTGGACTCTGATGCTTCTTTTGATTGTGTTTGTTCTGCCCTCTCTAGAGCTAAAAAATTTTATTGTGCTTTGAAGCTGGCGGAATCTCTGAAAGCTAAAGAGGTGGACATTAAATCTGCTATTAACAAAAGGATGGAAAGCTTTGAGACAGATAAAGACCATACTATCAAGAGTATATTAGAGCATTATTACTCATAAAAAGAAAAACAGATATAGGGAAAATAGTAGACCAATAAGCAAATAGTATGTAGCATGTGAGCACATTGTTCAGCAATATAGAACAATGATAGAAATCATGGCACATTGCTCAAAAAATCATAGCACATTGCTCAGGAATGTGAGTGATCTTGTAAAATATCAATTATGTATATAATAGTGGTAGTGTTAGAAGTAGAAAGAGCAGAATTCTTTAGTTAGAAATCTTCCATCCACAAATATTAAATAAATAAATCATTCACCATCCAAATTCACTCTCCACTATCAACACTTCATGTTGATAGTAATTGATACTTAACCACACTGAAACAATAGCTCTTGATTATGGCTATTAATAAGATACTAACTTGCACATTGCCTTGGCTCATTTCTTTATTTTTCTTTTATTTTCTTTCTTTTTTTTATTTTTTTGTTGTATATTAACTAATTAAGGATTGAAGCACTGAGTAATTGACATTACAGATAGTCTGGTAAAAGACCCAGAAATAAGGATAAAATTATATATATATTAATAGATAACTTACCAGAAAGACATAACTGCCAAAATAAACTGGCCACCAAGCTGAAGACAGAAATTGGAAACACCACTCACCAACCAACCACATTGTTATTGAATTTCTGTCCATTATACAAAAGATTCCACTCTAAAAACCTTCAGATACAACCCCCATATCAGTATTACCAGCATTGTCAAGATATTAAACACCAAGTTACAAATTTGTTATTTGATTTGAAATCCCAAATAATTATCTGTAACATTTGGTGCTTCCTGTGAAGTATAATTCTACAGAAAACAGCACCAACCACAATTATCTAAAAGTGACAATCTTAGAAATTATAAGAACAAACCATTTAGGATTCGCCAAATTCTTATTTCAACAGTACAGTTAACAATTAGGCTTAACCAACAACCATTATCCAGCAGAATCTGCTTTCAACTTTTACGTCAACAAAAAGATCACAGACTGCCTAGAAGAAACAGTTGACATTGAATCAGCAAGAGAAAACTTTTATACAGAATTATTTCAACATACCAGTTTACCAAGAAACTACAGTTTTACACCAATCATTAGGGAAATCAATCAAATCATTAAAAGGTACACCCAACAACAATTTCCCATTACTTATGCAGACAAAGACAAAGGAAGATTGCAAACCCCAGCTGTAATACCAAAACAAATACAACCACTCAATTGAAAAAAAACCCAAGTTGAATCACTCACCAATCCATCATACCATTATATACCAGAAAGTGCCATCAACATCTTATTAACAGATGCATCCACATCACATGTGACATCAACATTTGGCCGACTCCTATTCCAAAGTAAATAAAAGAAAGCAGAGTTATTAGAAACTTATGATGATTATTTTGAAAGATTTAAATTGCAATTACCAATGCCATCAAAATTCCAATCACCACCATCTCAACCAGATTTCAGAAACACAAGTCTTTGGGAAATAACAAAATCAGAAGAAGAGAAAGAAGAAAAATCTGAAGATCAAGAATTTAATTACCAAAACTTGATCATGGAAAACTTGAAATTTGGAACTCTGAATCTTCAAACCCAAAAAAATTCAAATTTAGAAAATTCAGAAATCGAAACTCCGAATATTCAACCACTGCCAAATCAGAACAATCAAAACTCTGATCTAATTAATCAACCAGACCTACCTTTTGTTATCGTCATTAACCCACCACCAGTTAAACCAATTGGCCAGCCACTACAACAACCACACCAGTAGATTCAACAGCCACTAGTACCATTTCAACAACCACCACAACTCAACTTAGATCCAATGACATATGTACCAATAGCCAAACTTGAAAAATTCACTGGTAAAGAGGATAACGCCCAAGTATAACTAAATGATGTGAAGAAAGCCATTGCAGCTAATGAATGGAATGATGCCAAAACCATGCAAGCCATCCCATATTTTCTCCAAGATACTGCTGATTCATGGTACCAAAGCCTGGTCAACAAACTCCAAGATTTCAATGCATTCAAAATTGAGTTTTTAAGATACTTTAGCAACTATAACAGTATTAACAGACTAGTAAACACATTTACTACCATCAAACAAGGAGAAAATAAAGCAGTCACTACTTACTTAGGACACTTCCACAGAAATCTGCACCAGATTCAAGCCATCAACGCCAATTATTTCACAGTGGCCTAAATCTTAAATCAGTTTATTCATGGATTATGCAGTAGTATCCTACAATGCATATGTCTATTACATCTCATCAATTTGCAAGTAGCCATTACAAATGCCTAAGATTTTAAAGCCACTAAACTCGAAGCTAACTATGCCCAAGCCGTTAATTTAGTAATGAATGGATTATCTGAATTGGATTCCAAATTGAAACAATTTAGTGATTCCATTAATCAGAAATTATAGAGATACTTAGCTAACAATTGTGCAATTTATTAACCACCACAACAACACAATAATTCTAGAAACGCAAATCATTTCCAGAATCAGTCATGTCCATTATTGTTGACCAATCAACAGTGGCAACAAAAAATGCATGTTTGCTATTATTGTGGTAAACAAGGACACCTACAAATTGATTGCTGCCATCGCTTAAATAACCAATGATCAGGAAATCAATATTGAAACCCCAATCACTAGTTTCAAATCCCGAATAATCTACTAAACTCAGAACCATATTATCAGAATTACACACCTATAATGCAGTAGCCACTTTATCAACCACCAGTATATCAAGTGCCAATTTATTAACCAACAACACTGACAATTTATCAGCCGCCGTTACAACCCATTTATTAGCTGCAGCTTTAGGTAATCTATTAGCCCCAACAAATTTAACACTGCCACAGAACTTACCTCAAAATGGAACCCAAAGGCCGAGATTGACTCAACAAAGCTGGAAATCATCAATGGTAGTTTACCAACTGATCCCCAGTTCTTCCACACAACCAGCAGGATCTTGACAACAGAATTTGGGCACTGGGTATGCCCAAAACCTGAATTCTCAGAACTATTTAAGTCTTCTGGTTACCCAAGAAGATGCCCAACCCAATAATCTGGAGACCAATCAACAACCAACACTTACCAGCAACATTTCGTCAGCTACCATCATTGAGAACAAATCACTGGATGCCATCTTCTTGTTTAAACTTGAAGAACCATCAACCACACCATTATTTAATGGAGCCTTCTGAAAGAAAAACCTATTACTGTCATGTATACTAATGCCAAAATTGATGCCACTCCATCAAACTGATTCTAGACAGTGGATCAGCTGGCAGCATCATTACAAAACAACTTATGGACCAATTAGGTTACTGAGTTGATCGCACTACCAATGCCAGAATCATAACTGCTAATGGAGTAACAAAACTCTCATTAGTAAGATTGATGACTTCTCTATCAAAGTCAACAGTATCATGGTTCCAATCAAAGTACTGGTCATAGAAGCCACCCAATATCAAGCACTCATTGGTAATGATTGGCTATCTAAAACCAATGTATTGCTTGATTAGAATATGCAGGAGCTTCAAATTAGCCAGAACAGCCGACACACATGCATACCAGCCATGTGTGGTTATTTCAAGACTATCAACTTAACAATATTACTTATCGAATTTAAGAAAGAGGAAAAGAAACCTACTTGAAAAGCCTACCAAGTTTCTTGGGCCAACACCGAACACAACAAGCTGCCACCAGTACCTTCATAGAATGACAACAGCAAAAAAAAGCAGAGTAAAAAACTTACCTGGAAAGCTGACCAAGTCTGGGAAACCAACAATGACCAAGAAAAACAAATAAATTGGAAATAGAAAGAAGACAAAAAGGGAAAAGGAAAGAGGAAGGAAGAAGAATCAACAACTAACAGCAATCCCACATATAATTTCTACACTACACCCCACCAATCTACTTATCATCACCCAAAACTGGTATGCATTAATTGTGGTAAGAAATTGTCATTAATGGGCACTTGTTGTGACAACAATGAGAAGCACACTTTGGCAACAAAATTCTATTGCTGCCCATACATTATTGAACACTTTGAAAGGCCAAAATGGGTTGGGAAATGGGACAATAAATCATGCTTGGCTTGTGGAGAAACTTTTCTGGACAAAAGAATGTGGAATGACATTCTTGGGCAAGGAACGTGCAATGAATCATGTCAATACATGATTCTTATAAACAACTAGGTAAAAAAAAAATGCCCATAGATGCTGTCTGGAGACAAGCCATCAAATGTCTGGATGAATGTTCACATAACAATGACAAAATCTGGCAAATGACACTCACCAAAATCGAAAGAGCAACACCAGAAGAGATAAAAACAATTAAAAATAACCCACCTGAACCTATAGAACTTGACTGAGACCCAGAACCAGTCATAAATCTCCTAGATCCAGAACGATTCCATGAATATTATCAAGAGCTAGCACCTACGAGAGAAGAGCAGAAGCAACACTTGGAAGAAATAAATACAAGACTATGTAACCATTGTTTTATTCTCTGTGACTTCCAATACTGTAATGAATGTAACCTCATTTACAATCTACCACCACACATGATCTACACAATCCCAGAAGAAGACAAACCAATCAGTAGCTGCACATTGGAATTGGAATCAGTTTTTAATTCCGATTTAAACTCTGACAATGATGACAACAAAAATAACAGTTCCAGCTCCACTCAACATAGTAACAAAAATAACAATGATTTGAATTTCGATTCAAATCCTGAAACATTTATCGCACTTCCTGACCTCACCAAAAAGCAGAGACTGAAATGGTTTAGCGATAACAATGAAAATATCATGCCAGAATGTGCTCATGATACTGATGCAAAGTTTGATTTGAGATATTCAGAAAAAAATGCCATAAAATTGGAACCCCATTCACGCATCTACATTGATCTCAAAATAGCACTGGAAATCCCAGCAACAACTATGGTTTAACTAGCATCTAGGAGTAGCTTGGCAAAAAAGAAAATCAACATCAGAAGAGGGATAATTAACACAGGATATGTAGAAAATATCATTACTATGCTACAAAATGACTCTGAAAAAGCCTATATCATAGAGCCAAATGAAAAGATAACACAAGCAATATTCCTACCTCTGGTGAAAATAGCTCAATTAGTGTCAGTGGAAAACAGAAAGAAATTAAGAATTACAGCTAAAGGAATACAGGGATTCAGATTAACAGGTAGAATAAATATATCAGTTAATATGGCAGAGAAAAAAATTGTTGACAAAAGAGAAATTATTTCAACCTGTCAAACAATTTTCATTCTACTATATGACCAGTATATGTAGCCATAAAAAGAGAAATAAAGAATCAAGCTCAATTGTTTGAAGCAGAAGCCACCATTTGTAAATCAGGAGAGATTGAACTCACCAATCTCTACATCTCAACCAACAGTCCCAAAAACATTAAAATTCCCATCTACAACACAACTGGAAACATTATTGAAATACCAAAAGAAACCATTATTGGATATTTAACCACCAAAGTTGAGGATTAATCACCAAACCACATTTCAGATTTTCCACAGCTTTGTAGATATGTAGACATTACATCACAAACCATCTATGGACAAAGTGAATGTTATCTACTCCAACCAAAACAATTGGAACAAATAAACATGAGAAATTTAGATCCATTTCAACAGATGCAACTCAAAATGTTACTCAACAATTTCAATGACATCTTTGCTAGTGAAAATAAATTTGGCTGAACCAACATTATTCAACATCAGATCAAAACTGGAGATGTAATGCCAATTAAACAAAGAGCATACAGAGTATTACCAGCTAGTCATGAGATCATTTGTTAAGAAATCAACTGAATGCTTGACAACAGGCTAATTCAGCCATCAATGAATTCATGGTTGTCACCAGTAGTACTAGTCTATAAAAAAAATAAAAAAATCCATTTTTGTGTAAATTACCAGAAACTAAATAGAGTAACTAAAGGTGATGCTACCTAACTCCAAAGATCCAAAAATTATTCGATGCTTTTGGTGGAAATAAATGGTTCTTAACATTAGATTTAAATAGTAGATACTGATAAGTAGCCATGAATCCAGCTGACAAAGAAAAAACAGCATTTACCACAAGAGAAGGAAATTTTGAGTTTGAAGTTATGCCATTTGGCTTAATGAATGCTCCAGCCACATTTCAACAACTTATGGAAATTGTTTATACCAGACTACTATGAAAATTAGTAGTCATATATTTAAATGACACCAATATGTTCTCAAAAACATTTGATGATCATCTGCATTATCTTTAACAAGTATTCAAAAGATTAAGAAAAGCTGAATTGAAACTAAATGCAACTAAATGTTTCTTTGGAAAAACTGAATTCAAGTTTTTGGGACATATAGTAAGCAAAAATGGAATCAAAACAGATCCAGACAAGATTGAAGTAGTTAAAAACTTTTCAGTACCAGCCAACTTGCCAAAACTAAGGGCATTTTTGGGATTCACAGGCTACTATTGCCACTTCATCAAGGATTTTTCTAAACTAGCTTAGCCACTTCACCATTTACAAACCAAAAATATGAAGTATAAATAAACTAAAGCTCAACAAAAAGCATTTGACACATTGAAAAAAAAGCTTATCCAAGCTCCAGTATTGATGTATTCAGATTACAACAAACCATTCATTATTACTACTGATGCATCAGATCAAGCATTGGGAGCAGTACTATCACAGAAAGAACCAGATGGAAGAGAATATCCAGTAGCTTATGCCAATAGAAGCTTAAGTCCAGCTGAAAAGAACTATGGAACTCCACCACTAGAACACTTAGCAATCTATTGGGCTGTTATTAAATAAAGAGAATACTTGAGCCAAAAGTTTGAAATATATACAGATTACAAGAGATTGACTTCAATTCAGAAGCAAAAATTTGGAGATAATCACTATGCCAGATAGAAAATAGAACTTTCACTATTCAATTACACAGTACATTATAAAAAGAGAAAAGACAATAGAAATGCCAACAGTTTATTACAAATGAGACAAATCTAAAAACATTTCACCAAAAATATAACAAAAAAAAATGAACACACAAAAATACCAACAACTCCAGCATTATATAAATACTCAATTGTTTAAGGAGAAATTATCTCAAAAAAAACAAAATAATATAAAACAGCAATCAAAATATTTCATTAATCATCAAAATATACTTTACTGGAAAAACAGAAGAAATTCAGACCAACCAACCAGAGTAGTTATGGAACCAGAAAAAGAAACAATATTGTTCAACATGCACTCAGATCTAACAGCAGGATATTTTCATAAAGAAGCAATCATAGAAAGAACCAAAAAAAGATACTATTGGCCATCAATGTATCCAGATATTATCCAATATGTTCAAAATTGTGATGCTTGTTAGAGAAGAGGTAGAACAAGACCAAATAAACCATTAAGACCAATCAAAGTGGGACAACTATTTGATTGAATTGGAATTAACTTAGTCAGACTACTAACAATCATTAGCAGAGACAACAGATATATTGCAGTAGCCATGGATTATCTCACTAAATGGCCAGAAGCAAAAGCCATTCAAAGAATAGATGCAGAATCTGTTGCCAAATTTGTTCATCAAGATTTGATCTGTCGACACAGATGTTCAAAAGAACTATTATCAAACCAAGGAACTCACTTTGTGAACAGAACATTGACAGAATTAAGTCAAAGATTTGGAATTAAAAGACCTTTATCATCACCATACTATTCACAAACAAATGGACTAGTAGAAAGATTTAACAGAACATTGTGTGAAGCAATTGCCAAAATCAGTCAAGAAAACCAAGACGAATAGGTTTTGGTTATACCATCAGTATTATTTGCTTATTGGACAATGAAACAAGATACTACACAAGTAACATCATTTGAATTAGTATATGGTAGAACAGCAACATTACCAATTAAGATAGAGGTCAACACATATCCAACTGAACCAATAACAAAAGCTAATTTTCAAGAAACATTGTTAAGAAGAACATATGACCTAATGGAAACACTAAAAAACAGATGACAAAAAGCAACTGATAATATTCCAAAGTCTCAAGAAAAGCAAAAAGAACAACATAATAACCAATTACCAAATAAACCAGTTGAATTCAAGATTGAAGACAAAGTACTTTTACATCGTACCAAAGTGGAAAAACAATGGAGTGAAAAATTTGACCCCAAATGGAACAAACCATTTCACATAGAAGAAATTCTTGGAAATGGAGCTTATAAATTAAGATGGAACAACAAAATCTTAACCAAAGCAGTACATAGTAATTGACTGAAACCATATTACCAAATAGCATCATCATCCACTAATAACATTTCACAATTGGGAGTACAACAAATACTAGTTCAACCAGATGAGATTCCACAAGATCTAGAACCAATTATAATTATTGGACCAAACACGTAAAATCAAACAATAAAAGAGTATATAAAGACACAGTATATGTGACAAAGGCAACCAAGAAAAAATGGAAATACCAGATCATATTTACACCATAGCTCAACAATTATTCCAGGCCTTAAGTCAACCACTTTTAGACATGGAAATTATTATTAACAACCAAACAATTTGCTATCAAAACACTAAAAAAAAGACAAAGAATACACCATATTAGTGGTTACCAAAGAATAATAAAAACTGGTCAGATAACATAATAGAAAAAGTAAAGAACACTTTTGGGAAAATACTTATTATGGCACCAACAGAAAAACTTATAAAAGAGAATTGGAAGCAATAGACAGAACAACTTCCAAAATCATACTGTTACTACCAGTTAGATTAAAAGTTGAATATTCAAGAGTTGTATATTAACAAATCCAAGAGGATATTTAACCAAAACATAATACAGCAAATTGAAAAATTTATTGAGAAAAAGACGAACTTAACACTACATGTGAGAACAATTTACTGACTGCACAACATATTTCAGAACTATCCAGAAATACTGGTACATTCTAACATGAAAACCATAACCATTAACCAATAGGGAAGAATGAACAATGTACAAGTAGAAGACATGAAAAATAAAATCGAACAAACAATACTAGAAAAAAAAGTATTAGAGCTAATTCAGAATAAAGATTTTGACAGAGGTTAATATTAAAAAGGAAAAGATAATGTTACTCATAAAAAGAAAAACAGATATAGAAAAAATAGTAGACCAATAAGCAAATAGTATGTAGCACATGAGCATATTGTTTAGCAATATAGAGCAATGATAGAAATTATGGCACATTGCTTAGCAATATGGAGCAATATGGAGCGATGTTAGAAAATGAGAGCACATCACTCAGCAATATGAACATTGCTCAAAAAATCATAGCACATCACTTGGGAATATAAGCAATCTCATAGAATATCAATTATGTATATAATAGCAGTAGTGTTAGAAGTAGAAAGAGCAGAATTTTTTAGTTAGAAATCTTCCATCCACAAATATTAAATAAATAAATCATTCACCATCTAAATTCACTTTCCACTATCAACATTTCATGTTGATAGTAATTGATACTTAACTATGTTGGAACAATAGCTCTTGATCATGGCTATTGACGAGATACTAACTTGCACATTGTCTTGGCTTATTTCTTTATTTTTCTTTTATTTTCTTTCTTTCTTTGATTTTTTTGTTGTATACTAACTGATTAAGAATTGAAGTGCTGAGTAATTGACATCATGGATAGTCTGGTAAAAGACCCAGAAATAAGGGTAAAATTATATATATATTAATGGATAGCTTACCAGAAGGACATGACTGCCAAAATAAACCGGCCACCAAGCTAAAGACAAAAATTGGGAACACTACTCACCAACCAATCATATTATCATTGAATCTCTGTCTATTATACAAAAGACTCCACTCTAAAAATCTTCAAATACAACCTCCATATCAATATTACCAGTATTGTCAAGATATTGAACACCAAGTTACGGATTTGTTATTTGATTTGAGACCCCAAATAATCATCTGTAACAGCACCCTTTTCATAAAATGGTGTTTGACTATTTGGTTGTTGATAACGAGCTGGTTTTGGAGCCTAGTTTGGTTAAGTTTAAGGTTGATACAATTATGGAAAGTTGAACCCGGAAGTGTCAGACAGTCCCTAATGTTTCTGATGATTGGTGTTATTAATATTAGTCTTTGGGACACATTTTTGATGGAGCTTTTTCTGGTGTGATGTGTTCAATTGATTTTGAGGAATTTTTTGGAGTGGTTTTTAATCTGCCTGATGGCAAAGCTGCTGGTCTTTTGGGTATCTCGAATAAGCTTTGGAAGCATTGTAATAAATCTATTCTAGATATGCTTTTGGTGCTTCTGAACTGTTGTTTGTCTGATGAATCTGTTTCCAATCCTTGGAAAGAAGTCTGGGTCTTGATGATTCTCAAACTATATGAGTGAGAGAGTGTTTTAACAAATACTTGTCTTATTGCTTTGATTAAAATGGCTTGCAAGATCCTCTCCAAGATCCTCTCTGATAGAATTTCCTCAGCTTGCAGCACTTTTGATGTTCTTTGTGGAGACAATTTTTGGTTTTGAAGGGTACAACAATTCAGTTTCTTATTTTTACAATTGGGTTGGTTATTGAGGATGCTTTGAAGAAAAACCAGGAGCTTTGGCTGGTTTTGCAAAACATGTGGAAAATGTATAATTCAGTTGGCTGTGATCATCTTAAGAAAAGCTTAGTCAGAACTAAAATGTGTAACAGATTCATTCAATTTTTTGGTAATATTCATAGGAGTCATACCAACCGAGTCATAACAGATTTTGGTTTAACAGATGGTTATTGTGTGTATGATAGTTTGGACCAGAATGAAGTTTTTTCCCCCCTTTTGTGACATGTGTTTTATGATCCTCTGTTGTGTAAAGTCAAGCACCAGAAAAGTGTGTATGAATACAGGATCAACTCCCATTTTATTTCCAAGAGTGGTCATGTTGAATCTCAGGCTGGATTTTTCTTCTTTTTTGCTGCTAGTGCTTTTGTTGATGATACAATTTGGGTTGATAGCAGTCAGAATGCTACTCAACACATTCTTAATGTTGCTAGTGAATTTTTTCAGATCAATAACATTTCTATTAATAACAAAAAGATGGTGGCCATTCTCATCAATAGCAGAATCAGTGATCCTTCTCTTTTTATAAGTGGCTCTCCCATTACTATTGCCAAAAAAGGGGAATCTTATCAGTATTTGGGTATTTTTCTTTTGACTGAGGATCTTTCAAAGCCTAATTTGGCTAAGGCACATTTAGATGTTCAATTTTTCACCAATTTGGTCCTAAAAAAAGCTGTGTTAGATAAGCAGTTCTTATATTTAATGTTAGCAATCCTTTACTCTATTGTCAGCTACAAGACACAGTTTAGCTTTGTTTCTATTGGTGTATACAACAAATGGAATGCTCTAATTTGTAAAGGCTTGGAGCTTAAGTCTGGTCTGCCACTCAACTTTCCTAGTGATACTATTCACCACTCTTTCTTTTATGGTTTGAAATCTTTTTTGCAAATTCAGTCTGAAAGTAAGATTGCTTCATTAGTTAGCTTTGTGAACTCTGGTGGAATTTTGGGTCAATTATTTTTTCACTGGTCTTATAATCTATAAATTCAGTGTTGGCATCTTGTTTATCTATTGGTCTCTCCTGTTTGTACTTGTGTTTGTGTTTCTAATAATTTTCTGACAGACATGGTTCATATTCTTCTTGATTGTAATTTGTCTCTGGGTGGCTTCTTGGCCAGTTTTTTTTGGTTTCATAATGAAATGCCCATGTCTGCTGTTCTGGGTAAATCAAAGTTTATCAAATTTTTTCTTTCTCTTCAGTGATATAGTATTGCATATGTGGAGCAACTTTGTGATTATCATGGTGTTGTCTTTAATTGGTACACTTTTAAGTAGTGAAAAAGGTTGGACTCCTGTGGCTCTGTTCCAGATTAGTTCAAGTTGTCTGCTGTATTTCTCAATAATGTAACTTTCTCTTCAACTCGTTCCACAGCTCTGTGTGGTGCTGGTTCTTTGAATATTCTTAATTCCAATGACTTTGTGTCTATTTACAATTGTCTTTCACAAGTTGATGCTAGTGTTTTATCTGTGTACACTGACAGATCCTTGAAAAATCTTGGCACAATCAACTATAGCATCAGTGCTGCTGTCTTCTTCGAGAACATTGGTTTGAGATTGGATGTTGGTATTATGGGTTTGATGTTTTCTACTCTAATGGAATTGCAGGTTATTGTGCTGGCTCTGGAGTGTGTTCCTTTGTTTAGTTCTGTTTGTTTATTTTTGGACAGTCAATCTGCTTTGGATGCTTACAAGTCGGAATTGGGTCTGGCATGTCCTAACTTTTGTAATCAGTATTGGATTGAATGTCAACATATCTTTAATGTTATTCATAGTAAGAATTTAAGAGTCAGTTGGCACAAGATGAAAGGTCACTCTGGTGTTTTAGGGAATAAGTGTGCCGACATGATTGCTAGTACCACTTCTCTTTTGGGTTGGTGTTTTCCTTCTCATGTGGATGAACATTTTATTGTGGCTGATGGTAATATGGTTTCTAGCAATTTTAGACACTTTGTTTGTGATATTTTTCATTCTGTTTGTTATGCATATTGGAAGGTTGGTTCTGGTTGTAAGTTTTTAGAGAACAGTCTGCTTTCTGAGATTAACTGGATATGCTCTTTATTGGTGTGGCATCTTGATTTGCACATGACTACTGGTTTTACCAGCAGGCTTTCAGCCAATGCTTATACTTACTTCATGAAGGCTTTGTATTATTGTCTGCCTGTTGTTATTCAGAAGCACTTTTATAGTAGACTTTATCCCAGTGTATTGTGTTTATATTGCAGTGAAGTAGAGGTGTCAGATCATGTATTCTCTTGTAAGATTGACGAGTCTACCCACCATCAGTTATTGGACTTTCATGTGAATTCTTGGAGAACACTTTCTGGTTCCACTCATGCTTCCTTGTGTGTGTTACAGCTGTTGTCATCTTGCTTTTCTGGTTCTTCTATGTCTATAGTGCTCTTCAAGAGTTTTGTTTTTGATGGTTGGTTCTGGAAGACCATCTCCATCTTCTGTAATTCCAAATTGGCTGGTTTGGAAATTGTTAAGTTTATGTGTTCTCTTAATTTAGCTTTTAGAAATAATGTATGGTTGGTTTGTGCTAAGCACTATGTCTATATAGAAAAGCATAGTTTGATTCTTTTTGATAATTTGGCTGTCATCTTAGTTTCTGGTTTGTCTTCAGGGTTTTCTGTTGGTGTGGTGAAACTGTTTGGTATGGCTAATGCTTTTGGTATATGTTTTGGTTTTCGCAAATCTTGTTTATTTTTCTCAGATTTTAGTGGTTTAGTCTCAGTTTACATAGCTGCATAGTGTTGTTTTAACTGGCCCAAGTGGCTGGTTACATGTAGAAAATGCATGATTCATACCTAGTTTAGATCATTTCTTTGATGTATAATACTAGACTGTGTTTGGACCTCACTCATTAAATAAAGAAAAAAATAATGTGATTAATAAGAAAATATCTGCCAAAAGATTAATCAGTTGTTTTTGAGATTTTAAGACTAGTAATACTATTAAATTCAATAATATTAACATAAAAAAAGAGTTTTTAATAAAAAAACCAGTATAAATTATGGCAAAAAGAATGCTTTAAATAGAAAAAACCTGAACTAAATACTAAAAAAAACCTAAATTAGTAATCAAGAAAGCATTAAATATATCTTTAAAAAAGATTAAGTTTCTAAGTAAGAATAAAAATAATGTTTTTTGAATGCTCTTATAGTTTTTTTTTTTTTAAAGAATTTAGTCAATGTATCTGTTAAGAAATTTTTTATTTTAAATATTAATTTAAATACTGTGATAAGAATTTTTTTTCAAAATAAGTTAAAAATAATTAAGAAATTGTTTTTTAGTATTAATAATTTTAAAAAAACTTCTACTTTTTTAAAATTTGTTGTAATTATTCATGTATTGTTTATTTTCAAATCAAGCTTGAAACAAATAATAGAAAAAACAAAAACTATAGACATTTTAGTAAATATCAATCTTAGAAAATTAGCTATATATTCAAATTGAGTTGTAATAGTCAAAGAAATTCCAGTAAAAATATTAATAAAGACTGTGTATATTGTATTATCTAAATTTGAGATGATTAAATTGATTAAAATACAATTAATAAGACTATGACAAAAAACAATTATTGAATTTGGACAATCAAATTATGCTGGTTTAGTCATAATAAAATAATATATTTTAATTAGAAAAAATAATGTACAGTTTACTAAGATTAATAAAAATAAAAAAACATAAAATACTAAAAACAATAATAGAATACTATTATATACTTTTTTTGTAAAAACAAATATACATAATTTCTGAAATTTTTTAGAGTTTATTAATAAAAAAACTTCTATTATATATTAGAATTCAGTAATATATGCTAAAACCAGATATGTTGTAGTGTGTTTTAAATTAAAATTTGTATTAGATACTACTATAAAAACAACACCAATGTTAAGAAATACTAATTTGTATTGGTTTTATTTGGGTTCAGCCAAATGTGTTAAGTATAAAAATTTAAGTTATATATTATTAAGTTGTGCTATTAGTAAGAAAGTTTTTCTTAGTAATTTGTCTTATAAAGTTTTTTCAGAAACAGATAAAGCAGACTGATAACTATTTATGCCAAAAAATAAGTTTTTATTATTTGTTAGTGTTCTTTAATAGTGTGTTTTAAGCAAAGATTGTTAATAGTTTTTTATTTTTCTCTTTTTATAAGCAAAATAATTTGTTAAAAGTTGGCTTTTTTTCAGAGATAAAGTTTTTTCTACTGATTATATTGAATATTAATAATAGATTTGTAGTTTTTAAATGCAGTTTTACTGATTTTATAGAACAAATTAGTAAGTTAATAGAAAGATTAAATGTACTTAAGTCAATGTTTCCCAATTATGCCCTAGATATTAGTCATTAGTAACTTTTTTATTACAAGATCAAAAGATAAATATAGCAATGAATAAAAATTTAAATATAATTACTAGTAACAAAACTATAACAAAAAAAATTTTTTTTTATCTTAAAATATTATTAAATTGAAAATAAGCATAAACAATTTGTTTAATATAGTTATAAGTCTGTTAATCAAAGTAGAAAATATTGGTTTAAGTTTAGATATTTTTTTCTATTAATGATTAATTTAATTAAAAAAGTTGCTATATGTAATATTTAAAGTATTAATGTTCTTATTAAGCAGAAAAATATTGTTTATTAATATATAAATTCAAATAACATGATTTTTATTATTATAAAAACAAAATTAAGGTTTAGTATTAAGTTATAGATTATAAATAAGTTTAATGAGGTCTGAATTTTTACATTTTGTTTGAATAAATGTTTTTTTGATGTTAAAATGACTATTATTATGAACAGTTTTTTGACTTAACATGTTTTAAGAGTAAAGAAAATTTTTGGTTGAATTATTTCTGTCTGATTTTTGTTTAAAAATACTCTTTTAGTCACAATTTTTGGTCTGTATACTGGTGTTTCTGTTAAAACCAAATTTGGTTAGGTGTTAAAAGTTAATTTTTTTATTGCCAAATTAGTTAATTTTAGCTTTTTTGTAGTTTTAAATGTAAATTTTAATAAAAATAGATTAAAAAAACATGCAAACTTTAGGTTCTGCTTGAATTTGGATTTAGTTAATTTCTTTAATAGCCATTTATTAGTTAAAACTTTTATATAAAACAAATTTAAAACTATTAAAAAAATCATTGATTATATTTTTGTGAATAAAAATTTGTTATCTGTAATTGTTAATTATAAAGTCTATTTTATATTTGAATTTTTTGATACTAATTATAAATATTTTGGTTTTGGTTAGTCTAAAAAATTTTTTAAATGTTTGTTTAAACAGCATGCACAAATAAGCTAACAAAAATTATTAGAAGTTTAAAATAAAAAAAGCAAATAAGTCCAAATAAACACATTTTAAGAAGTGGTTTTTTACTAAGCTTTTATTAAAGTTAAGTAAATTTATGAATACTAAGAGTTTTAGTAATTTAAATATCATGTAAGAGATACTAAAAGAGGTAATAATAGATTTAATTAATGAAATGTTTTTTAAACATTAGTTTAGTAAAGTTGATTGCTTAAAAAACAAGCAATTTTCAAAGTTTTTCAAGTTAAAACTGTTGGTTTTTAAGATTGTTAAAAGATTAAGTTTAGATAATAAGTTTGAGTTTGATTGTTTTATCAAAACTTGGTTGTTTATTAACAGTACTAAGGCTTTAAAAGTTTGTATTATGATTTAAAATAGCACTAAAACAATAAGTATTATTAAATATTTATTAATGATCAAAAAAATTTATAGAAAATTCAAATACTATAAGTTAAAGACTATTAAGAATATATTTATTAAAAAGACAATCAAAAAGCATATAAAAAATTTTGCTTTAACAAAAGACACATAATAAAAAGTATTTTAGAAAAACTTTTTTACAAAGTAGTTCTTAATTATTTAATAGTAAGAAAAAAGTTGATTTTAGAGCCAAGTAAAATAAAGCTTGAAATTAACAAAATTATAGAGAATTGAACAAAAAAGTAAATTGTGTCTTTGGTATTACTTGATCTGTAGTTTCATTAATATACATTCTTAAAATATATAAATAATATTGTTTTTTAAATATAATAAAAGTAATTAGCATAGATAAATTGGTTCTGATAATTAAAAATCTGCTTAATAACAAAGCTACTAATTTGTTTAGTATATTTAATAGACTTTAAAAACATTGTAATAATATAATAATAAAGTGTTTTTTAATTCTATTAAACTTTTGTCTAATTTTTAAAAATGTTCTAATTGTTTAAAAAAAAACATGAATTTCAATAATTTTTAAGTTTTATAAATGGAATAGCATTTTAACAAATACTTAATCTATTGTATTAATTAAAACTGTTAAAAAAATTCTGTTCAAAATTTTTTCAAATTAAATTTCTTTGGTTTGTAACAAATTTGGTGTTCTTTAAAGTGATATTTTTTTGGTTTAAAAGATATTTCAACTTAATTTCCTGTGTTTGCTGTTGGTTTAGTAATTAAAAATGTTTTAAAAAAACAAAAAGCTCTAATTAATATTACAAAATATGCACAAAGCATATAATTTGGTTAGATAATATTATTTAAAGACTAATTTACTGTACATTAAAATATATGACTAATTTATTAAATTTTTTGATAATATATATAGAGAAAGAATAAACAGAGTAATAACTAATTTTGGGTTTTTAGAAAGTTATAGAATACATAATAGACTAAATTAGAGTAAAGTTTTTTTGCTTCTTTTTTGAATAATTTTTTATAATTTTTTTTGGTATAAGATTAAGAAACATAATATTAAGTTTGTAACTAAAACTAACAAAGTAGAAAATATTAAGAGAAAATATTATTTTTTACAGCAAGTGTCTTTGTTAATAACATGATTTGGATTAAGAATAGTTAGACTACTATGCAATATATTTTGAATATAACTAGCAAATTTTTTAGAATTAATAATATTTTAATTAATAATAAAAAAATAGTGGTTATTTTTATTAATTAAAATATAAGAATGACTTCTTTAAAGATTAGTAACTTACCAATTTAAATTGTTAAAAAGGGTAAACCATATAAATATTTAAGAATTTTTTTATCAACTAAAGAACTGTTAAAGCTAAATATAATTAAGACTTATTTTGATATCTGATTTTTTATTAATATGGTGCTAAAAAAAGCAATTATAGATAAACAATTTTTGTATTTGATGTTAACAATTTTGTAGCTTATAGTTAATTATTATTTGCAGTTTATTTTTATTTTAGTAAATATATATTATAAATAAAATGTTATAATTAAGAAGAATCTTAAGTCAAAAGCCAATTTGCTATAGGATTTTTTTAATAATGTTTTGCATGATTTTTTTTTGTATGGGTTGAAGACTTTTAAGTAAGTACAAATTAAGAAAAAATTGGCTGTGGTAATTGTTTTTTCTAATGCTACAAGTATTTTTAAATGGCTCTTTAATTACAGATTGCAAATTTTAGAGTAGGTTTTATTAAAATTTTTGCAGTATTCTGTCAGATTGCAGATTAATTCTGTAAACAATTTTTTGGCTAAGATAGTTGGACTGTTTTTGGAGAATAATTTGTCTTTGTTAAATAATTTGCTAAGTGTGTTTTATTATCTTAATAAATAAAAAAGATGCTATTATGGACTAAAAAATATTTTATAAATAAAAAAAGTTAGATCTAAAGAGACTAATGCCTTTTTAATTTAGATTAATATCAAATTTTTTGCATAATAATGGTTTTATTGATACCAATTTTGGCCAATTTAGTGGTTATGTGGTTTGAATATTTTGGAATCTAAAAAATTTCCTAAAGTTTAAATAAATGTTATTAAAGTATATATAAATAAGTTTTTGAATGGTTTAAATTCTATAGAAGTAATTAGTAAGACTGTTGTATACTTTTCAGCAATGAATATAGGAATGTATATGAGTTTTTATTTTTTACAATAGTCAAATTACAGACAGTTGTTTTAGTTTTGGAATATATACCAGCTTTCTGTGCAGTAATTTTATACTTAAATAAACAAATAATTATTAATATATGTGTTTTTGAATTAAATTTTAATATATTAAACTTTTATAATTATTGCTGAGTAGAAAAAAGACATATTTTCAATTTGATTAAAGATAAAAATTAAGAGTTATTTAAGAATTTCAGATAATAACAGAACTAATTTATTAACATAAAAAACTGTTTATTTTTTCTATTCCTTGCTAAATAATATATGTAAATATTTTATTATGGTTAAGAAAATGATAATATCTAAGATCTATCTGCTTTTATTTGCATCAGACAAAACTTTATAATATGTGCCACTAAAAAAATTTTATTTATTTATAGTATAGCTTAATAACATATAATCCAAATTTTTATACTTTACATATTTGGCAGAGCCCAAATAAAACCAGCATAGATTAATACTTCTTAATATTGATGTAATTTCTATAACAGTATTTAATAACTTAACAAAAATCAAAACAAACAATTACATATCTGGCTTAAGTGTTGTTACCAATAATTTTTGTCAATATTTGAAACCATTTCTTAACTCAACTAGTAACACATATTACTATAATTATGCTATTGACTATAGTATATTATGGGTATATAGACTATTTTAATAAGTGGAAAAGTGAAAGAAAGTACATAATAAAGTTATTAAAAGTGAAAAAAAATATTGTTATTATTATTTGTTTTTGGGTAAGAACCAGTTTTAGGTATTTTAAAAAGGAAAAAAAAGTCACATCTCTTTATATGTATTAAAAGTGCAATCAACAACAAAAGTAAAACCAACTACTTTAATAAATACATAATCAGAATTTTTTTAATTAGTCATCAAAAGGGTGTGGTATTCAAATGTTCAGCTTTGAAAGTGAAGGTATAAGAATTATAAAAGGGTTGTAAAAGTAAAACATAACTGAAATAAATTTTGATTAAACTTTTTATTGTTGAAACCACTCTCTAATAATATAATATTTTATTATTTATTTTAATATTTTAACAACTTGTTTAATAAAACAAGACTTAATGTGAAATGGTGATAACACATAATTTGAAAGATCAAAAGTAATAGAAAAACTTAAAATAATAATAACAAGTAAGTAAAAAATTATAACAACATAATTTCAAATAGTAATAAAAAATATGTAAAGGCATACTTGAGATTGTGATAAAAAGTATTTGGAGTATAGAAAGAGGAAAAAAAAATGAGGTATAAAAGAAAAAACTAACTGCTTACTATAAAACTATAGTAAAGAATTGGTTTAGTATTTAACTAATACTTTTCTGAATTGACAGAGAGATTATACATATAGCTAAATTACATCAAATCTACATACTATATTAGGACTATTTAAAATATATTAATTATTTATATATATTGAATTAATTAATTCATAATGAGCTTACTTGGCTTGTTATTTATCCAAGAGCTAGTAATTTAGATAATCAGATTTAAATGGCTGAATTTAGAACATTAATCATAAATCAATGATACCAATTGTAATTATGATCAACATAATTAGAAATAAATTAATTGATTATATTTCTTAGTAACTAGTTTTAATCATTAATCACAGATCCAGAATATTGAATTGTTTTAATAAAGACATATGAAAATCTTGGAGGATAACAAAGTCTGTTGTTATCTGATTACATACATCAATTATTTATTTCCATTGGTGTTTTTTAGTTTGCCAAGATTTCTTTGTATCCAACTTAGTTAAACTGTTGAATTGTGCCATATTTTTTTGTTGTAATTAAATTGATTGCTGATCATTTATTTTCAAATTGTCAGCTAATTTTGTTGATTAAGTGCAATGATATAGGTCTTTTTTGCATGATTTTAATGTTAATTTCCATTGTATGTGTTGTAATTTTTGTATTAAAAAGTGTGAAAATCTTCCAATAATAGTATATATAATTGAATAATAATCAATAACACATGTTTTTTTACTTATTGATTTAATAAAATTTCAGATATCATATATATTTATTTTCACTAATAATATATAAAATAACATTTTATTATTATCTTTTATATTTCATAATTTCTTGTTTTTATTAGTTCTAATAATTTATATAACATCTTTTTTAATTAGAAAAAACTATTTTATTATAATCAAATTAGCATAATCAAATTATCCAAATTCTATTATAGTCTTTTATTATATTCTTATCAGCTGTATTTTGATTGACTTAATTAATCCAAATTCAGATAGTACAGTATATACAGTCTTAATAGATATATCAATTGGTATTTTTTTTATTACTACAGTTTAATTTGATTACTTAGTAGATTTTTTAATATTAGTGTTTACCAAAATATTTGCAGCTTTTGTTTTTTCTGTCATTTGTGCCAAACTTGATTTAAATATAAATTATATATAAATAATTTCAACAAATTTTAAAAGAGTAAATGCTCTTTTAAAATTATTGATTTTTAAAAACAATTTACTGATTATCATGAGTTTATTTTAAGAAAACTTCTTAACAATATTATTCAAACCAATATTTAAAGCAAATAATTTTCTAACAGAAACATTAACCAAATTTTTTAGAAGAAAAAAAAGAGCTAGTAAAATATTTAATAAAACATTATCATTATTATTATTTAAGAAGTTAATTTTCTTTAATAATATACTCAAAGCTTTTTTGGTTTTATTCATGGAATTTTTAGTGTTTAATTAGAATTTTTTTCTTTAAAAGCATTTTTTTTACCATAGTCAACACTAGTTTCTTTTACTAAATACTTTTTTTATATATTAATACTATTGAATTTAGTAGTATTATTAGTTTTAGAGTCCCAAAAATGACCATCTAAATCTCTATTATAAATCATTTTGTTACTAATACTGTTTTTTAAAACATTTTTTTTTTTCTAGAAAGAATATATTTGTTATCACTGCCAAAACCAGGATTCTTGATAAATTTCTTTATAACAATAATACTAAAACCAACAATGGCCTCGTAATTAAGCAGAAAAGATTTGGATTTATTGTATTGAATGGTTAAAAACTTTTTTTCAACAAATGTACTCTTTGGTGAATTATGAACATAGGAGAAAAAAGAGGTTTGAATGTATTTTTACTATATGTAAATTTTTAAAACTTTGATCATAATTATTAAATATATAAAAAATTGTACTAAATAGCAGTTGAACTTTACTTAATAAATATTAATAAAAATTTTAATAAAAACTGCTATCACAATTTTTTTTAATAAATAAACTTTAAACTTTAAAAATTTACTTGTTAAATATTAAATTAAATCAATTATTCAAAACAAAAATATATAATATAATACTTTAACATTTTATTTTATTTTAATGATTTAATATTAAATATAAATACATCAACAATAAATATTTAAAGTTATTAACTTACTTTTCAATGTATTGTATGTTTATTATTGCGTCATAAATTAAAAAAGCTTTAAAGAAATTCAAAATCTTATAATATATTCAATATTCAAATGATTTTTGAAATTAATTATATAAATCAATGGCATACACGGAGATGCAAACTATAAATAATACAGTAACACACCAATTCTTTAAAAATTTATTCTTTTTCGTTAGAGTTACTGGGCGCTCGGAATGGAAAATCAACAACCTGGGAATGTTGAAGAATCAAACTTAACTACCGATCGACTTACCCAACTTCAAGAACAAATCGACAACGTAATTTAAGGTACAAATATCTTTTCTAATTATTTGGTCACCACGCTCACTTCAGACTTTTATTAGCTTACTGCAACCTTTTGGGAATGTTTGAGCTTACTCAATGAGTGTAAGTGTTTGAATTTTATGGACTTTTTATACAGCCTTTTTAATGCATATTGATTTTATTTAAATTCGGCGGCTTAAAAGCGACGCAAAAAGATGCTGCCCAGTTAGCCGGTAAATTAAATTTGAGTTGGCACAAAAGTTATAGTAGCTTACCAACATGAATAACTCACCATTTGATATTTCCCCCTTACTAAATCACGATTTTTCAATAATAAAGCCCAAAGATCCCACTTAGTAGAAAAGGTAAAAGTAGCTATAGGAAGAGTTGAAATTCTTATAGAAAACTTGCCAGGTATTAATGATTCCGAGGAAAAGCAAGTACGTAGCGTTTTATTTTAAGTAAATCAGAGGGAGGAAACAATATCCTTAATACTCAACATCCCAATCATCAATTGATGTATTCCAAATTGGAGGGGTTTGTAGTAAGATATTTTTTGACACTTTCCTATTCATTAAAGCTTCAAGAGCTGGAGTCGCTGGAACAAGAATTGCAAGAAGCAAATAAGGAATATTTAGAGGCTATAGCAGAAGCAGGTGAGCCACTATGAGATTTACCCTCTGATAATGATTATTAATAAAAAATTCTTTTTTTCGATTGTACAAGAAAATCTTATGAAACAAATAAGAGATGTTATACACACTATATTTGAAGACCAAGTGTCTTTGGATGACCCTGCTGATTAATTTGTCCAGATAAATAATTTTTTTCTGGGTAGAATCCCCATTTCAAATAATGACATCCTCATTCTCCTGATTCTCATGGGCAGTTGGATAAAGTTCGGTATTCTCGGCACCTTCTACCATCCATAAAAGCCGTGTTCCCACCGCCATAATGCCAAACAATACCCAATTTGCCAAACGCATCGTAAATTTTTGATTAACATTTTCCATCGCATCCATCATTGTGACAAGCAGGATTCCCCATATTTGAGCTCCGGTATTCAAAATACCCGTTGTTTTAATCTCATCTTGCTGGAAAGATGTGATTCTTGTAACAAATTGGAAAACCACAGGAGATATAGCTAAATTAAAATTTTCCACACATTAATTTTTAACAATAAAACCAATTTACAACGCAAATTTGGTAGAAATCGGTAAACATACCATAAGAAAACACGCCAAATAAAATACTATCAATAATATCAAATGTTCGTTGTTTAGAAAAGCAAAAAAAAGGTGAGCATTATGAAGGGCTTGCAAAGTGGATATTATTACTGTACCTTGCCACAAACACTGTGGTTAAAGATTCATGTGCCAAACCTATATTGAATAAGGCCCACGAAATCAGAGCTCCCAAGTATATGACACGACAAGCTTTTTTGAAAGCAAAAGTGTAATCAAGATAAATTCCAATAAGAAAAGAGCCAAATACTCCTGCTACGACTATTGAAAAGCCCAAAAAACCAACTTTTGACTTGGAAAAGTTGAAGTCGTTAAAATATGTTAGTGTGGATTTGATTCGTTGATAGTGACAACAAGCAAAAAAATCCTTCTAAATACCTCGTTATAAACTGGAACGATAATCTGAGATAAGAGTGTGCTAAGGGCATATTGAGCGCCAATTACAATACCATAAGCTGTAGCAAGTAAAAGAAAAGGCCAATTTTTAAAGTAATCCTTTAAAGTAGTCAACGATGTGATCCTGACTCGCTCATTTATCTTCAAACTGCAATAAAGAGATTGAAATCAAATGATGAAAAATTTATAAAATCAAAACATCACCCTCTACCTATGATCATCACCAGGTGGGATTTTGAACGTGAATATTAAAAATACATAGATAATTATACACACGCCAAATTGCAACAACATATATCTCGGAATATCCGCACTCGCAGTTGCTTCTTTAATCATGTATGGTGATAATAGAAAACTTGATAAAAGAAAATCTAAAATATTAATTATACACTAAACATACCATTCTGGTATAAACATTCTTACCCAAAAGCAATACCAGCATTATTAGCTGTAACTCCGATGGCTGTAGCTAAATTTTGTTCGCCAACGTGGAACAAAGTATTTGCTAATTTTGGAGGTATTCCAAGGATAAAAACGTTTGCACCCGAAGCAATCGCTTGTCCAAGAAATAACCACCAAAAACCAGAAGGTCCAAAAGAGCCAAAAAAACGGAATAATGTACCAAAAGCATTTAGAAAAGCACCAAAAAGGACTCCAAGGCGTATACCATAAATGTCAAATACTTTTAGAGAAGGAAGCAAGATAAAGGGATAAACGAACATATAAATAGTGGAAAGTGAATTAATGTAAGAAGGTGTAGTGTGTTCATAATGGGACATAAATATAAAAAGACACGGGGAAAATGTGATCCATAAACAAGCCGAAGAAAATGAAAGACAAGAAAAACCAAATAGGATCGTCCAACGGTGTGGGGAAACCTTGGGTTTATGCTTATTTACAGAATCGGAAGACAACTGGGTGGTAGTGGTATTTACATTATTACTTGTTGGATTTACATCCTCAGAGTTAAAGACCAACGGAAACGTTTCAAGACTAGCACTAAAATTAAGTTCTTTTGCAACACTAGAAGTGTTCAAGAATTCTTGAGAAGTTCTCATAGGTTGAATTGTTATAATTAATAACTGACTACTTGTGAAAATCCACTGTTTATATGAGCATAGAACAATGGTGATCATGTGCGTTGAATTCAAAATTTCGTTTCTTTCAGATTCTCGGTTATAATGACAGAGGCAACTGGAACAGTCCTTTCTAACCGTTCATTTAGCATAAAAAACATAAATGCTTCCTCGTTAGTCGAAACCCCAAGCCCAGTTTCTCCTGAAACCTCACCTCAAAATCTTATGTCAAATAAGATTTTGCGGCGAAATCGCCCTGGAACAAAATTGGAGGTAAATGACAGTTGTCTGTTGCTTGGGATCCTTTTATTGGTAATGGAAGCTGTTATCGATAAAGTCTTCATGTAGTTACCATTAAAACATAGGACGCCTATCATTACTCTTATGTTTCGTTTGAGCATATAGACTCAGCTTTCGCATTACAGGAGTATCTACAATCACTAATACGCCTTGACAAAGAGAATATTGGGCTCCTAGTAACACTGCCGAATGGGCAAGATGAAGAGACATGGCAATATGAGCACTTGAGGTATTCTAATATCATTAGATTTTCATGAATGAATTATTCAATAACAACAACCATAATTTAAGGCAGCTCTGTCTTGAACTCAACTACCTTATTGTGCACCTCTTGCCCGATTGTACCCGTCAAACGTGTCCCGAGATGAAAGCCGACGAATGGAAGTACATATGTGCAATGCATCAAGCGCCTGTAGGGGTATTTATCGAGTTTTTGAGAGCTTTCATAAAGGAGCGATATCATCCATTTAAGATTTTGAATTTTTTTTATCCTTAATGAAATTGCAGTGTTGTGCAATTGATTACATTGTACACACCTTGGATGGGGCCACAACTTTGCTCAATAGTCATAAATACTTTCCAAGCAGGTATACTGATTGCTTGATAATCTGAGAGAAGGAAACTATTGTTTAATTATGTAAATACAAAAATGACTCGGTACTTGGACGATTTTCTCATGGAATTTTTTTGCTTAAAACTTGTTATTAGACTATCGATCCCGCCTACTTCTCTCAAGCACTATCAGCAAATTGCTAGACGGCTTTATCGGATATTTGCTCATGCCTTTTTTCATCATCGGGAAATCTTTGAATCATTTGAGGTAAATTTAATGGTATAACAGTGTTTATTACCTATCTAAAACATCTTGATCTCAAAAGATTAATTATTATCTAGGGTGAAACTTTTCTTTACGCTCGATTCTTGAAACTATCAATTCGTTATGGTTTGGTACCAAAAAATCTCATCATAATCCCTGGCTATGAACATATCACAAAAGACGATAATCAATCTAACAATATTACTATAACTAATTCAAATGATGCTTCTTTAATCGAAGCTGCAACTCCAACGTGAACTGTACTTCCAACCTTTTCTCTCTTGATGGTTCCTTATCAAATACACTATTTAATTCTTTATTCATGTAATATGCCTTTGTGATAGAACATCATTTCTAGAAATCATGTATTGGATTTACAAATCTAATAAGTCCTACTCCTTTTTTTATAACACATCAATATTAGGCATTGTTAAGTAAAACTGTTATGTCCGGCATGATTCAGGAAAGAATCAAGCAATGCCTGAAAATAGATTTTTCAAGTATAATTTTCTTTGTGTATTGCAATCTCCCGATTTTGGCAATTTTACATTTTGAATTCTGATACTTTTTATGTTATTACCGATTACAAGTCTTAGATATATAAGCTTTATTTTAAATAACAATGTAAATTTTAAAAACGCACAATTTTTGTTATGTGTAAAACTATTTTGTTTTTAAATATTAAATTTGTGCCTTATTAAAAAATCATTTATTTTTTGATATATATATTACAAATTAATATATTTTATAATAAATTTAAATTAAATAATTTAATTTAAATTTTTTTTCTTGTATTTTCATAACCACAATTAAAGCAAAAAGTAAAAAAAAGCCACACTTATTTCTTCTATAGTTTCCAACAATAACTATTTAAAAAACTTTTAACAATAAATCAACTTTAAACCACTTTTCTTAAATATTATAAAGACAAAATGGTTTTTGGTCATTAAAAAAACCTTTTTTTTTTCTAAGTTAAAGTTTTTTTTTAAACTTATTAAACCAGTTTTATTATTATTATTATTTCAAAAATTTAATTATAAACTAGTGGCAAAATTTAATAATTACTATTTAAATAACCAAAAAAAATAACTACTTTTTTTCTTAGAAACACTATTATTAATTCTTTTTAAATACTAAAAAATAGAGTTTTTTTAAAGTATTTTTTTAATTTAAAGCCAATTTTTTGATAATTTTATTAGTTTTATTATAGTTATATTAATTTTGATTATATTCTAATTGCAAACAATAATCTTTTTTTATTTTAAATAATAATAGTAATAATATGTTTATTTAGTTTATAATTAAATTTTTTTATAATTTAATATAATACAATAATTAAATATTATAAATTAAATATAAATTTAAATAAAAAAACCTTTTTTTTTATTTTTATAATTATAATCAGAGCAAAAAGTAAAAAAACTATAACTTTTTTATTTTTATTATTATTTAAAGCAATTAGTAGTTTTTTTATCAGTAAAATATTAGCAGTTATTAAAATTGTTTAATAATATTCTATAAAAATATTCTTTTTAAATAAAATAATAGTTAACTAATCTTTTGTTATTTTAAAAACAATTTTTTATTTTTGGTTAAAAGTTTTTTTATAGTTTTGTTAAAATATTTAATATAGTTTCTATTTTTTTAAAATTTTTAAAGTGTTTTATAAAAAATTAATAATTAAATTTTCTTGTTTAAATAACTAAAAAGTCAAAATAGCCAAAAAACAACTTTTTTATATCTTTATTAAGTCGAATAACAATTTTTTAAAGTAGTAAGTAGTTTTTTTCTGGTATTTTTGGTAGTTTTAGTGGTTTAAAATTTGTTTTTTCTTATATAAAAAATAAAATTTTGATTTTTTTTGCTTTTTTTAGCTTTTTGTTAATTTTATATTATTAATATTAATCATATTATCTAGTTTTATTATAATTGTAAATAAAAAAATATATATATATTTTTTTATATGCTTTAATGAGTGCAGCCCAAAAACAATCTAGTACTATATATTAAAGAAATAATCTAAACTAGACGTTAATCATGCACTTTTTACACATGACTAGTCACTTGAACCAATCAAGGACACATTATGCTGAAACAATAGGAGGTGGGAATAATCTCAACCCACAAATTTTTTCAATAACACCATTCAGATTCCTAGAATCAAAAATAAACTCACTAAGAAATAATCTAGTAGATTCAACACTACTCCTAATTTTAACACCTGACATCCGTTACAAAGCTATAACACACTCAACAGTATCCTTACTCAAGAGAGAAGATTTGATGGTCTACATATTATCATAATCCATGCCACCAAAGTCAACTTCAGATCTAAGACAAGCAAAGTCCTTAGACATACTAACCATAAGATTGGCAAAATTGTTAGAAGCATATTTCATAGAAAAAAGATCTTTCTCAACTTGAACAGCTTTAATAGCATTATCATCAAGGAGACGAGATACCAAGACAACCAAAAAGCCAACAGATTCAACAATAAACTTTACCAAAGCAGCCAAATCCGAAATTTGCTTTTCCAAAGAGTTCAATCTGGACCCAACCACAGGATTAACAACAGCCACAGGAGAGGCAAAAGCCACCAAAAGAGGAAATTCAGACATAACAGGAGGAGCAGATGTCTTAGCATAAGACAAAGAACCAACAAAATTTGGTTTGAATATCTTGGAAGCCTTAGAAAAAGAAGGTGAAACAACTTTACAGTCTACAGCCAAGTGATCTGTTTCTTGACACTGAAAACAATGCTGACAACCAGAGGTTTCCCATCAAATATGGCATTTTCTTAAGGTATCAGTTTTGACAACTGCAGAGTCCAAATCAACTTGAGAACCAAATATAACCAGAGCAAACCAGGAACAACGACCAGAATCAGACGAACAAGGAATAAAACAAGTCCAGCCACCAACCTGTAAGATTATATTACTAATCTCAAAGGCAGTACAGCCAAGAGAAAGATTGACCAGCTTGGCTTTAAACCTAT
Organism: Geosiphon pyriformis; assembly: GCA_016748015.1. Taxonomy (NCBI): domain Eukaryota; kingdom Fungi; phylum Glomeromycota; class Glomeromycetes; order Archaeosporales; family Geosiphonaceae; genus Geosiphon; species Geosiphon pyriformis. The sequence goes on from JAAOMT010000183.1 coordinate 123,980, forward strand.
TACAAAACACAATAGTTTCTTGTTGATTCACCAAAGGGAGGATTCTAACATTATCCTTGCCCACTAAAACTAATCAATGATTTAAAGCAAACACAACAGAATCCAACTTTTTAAAATAAACCACCACATACTGCCAAATGCCAGCAGGCTTCAGCACAACACAAGTGACACTTCCAAACACACTAAGAGCTGTCTTAATGTCAGCAGCAGATACACCCAAGGGCACATCACGCAGCACAACAGCAGCAGAAAAAGAACCAGACTCAGAAACCACTAAAGACTTGGCAATTTTGAGAGTGGCCAAATGTACAGAGCTTGTAAGCTCAACCAAAAATGCAGCTTCCAAAGATACTTGAGAAGCAAACTCCACACAAAACAGCTTCACATTGTCTTTTAATACTGACTTTATACCCAAGAAACCATGTACTGACTGAAAAACAGCCTTGACATAAGCCAATTTGATTTTAAAGGTAGCATTAAGCACCAGAGTAGAGATCACCCACTCAGCAAACCTTTGACGACTAGTAATAATTTCTCAAGTACTACCAAAAGTAACACCAAAAACTAGAGAAGGAGATGATTCAGTTTCTATTTGATCAATCCAGTTCTCAAAAACAGGTAATCTAACTGGAGAAAATTGTTTTGCTTCTAAAACTGGTAATAATCTGCTGAAAGACACCACATTTGGCAACACAGTCAGTGATTGATCTTGGCCCATCTTGGATGATGTGTTGGATGATACTATAGAGATCTCATCTAAGATCTTATTGGAAACCACAAAGGGGTTCAGTGTAACAATAGCAGAGGCAAGTGACTGCCTCCACTTTTCTGAACTTTTGGTCTTTTTGACCATTTTTTTTGAAAAGGCGATGCTAGAAGCACCAGGTGTTGAATTTATAGAGGGAAAAACCAGCTTATTTACTGGTCTATTATTAAAAACTTTTGGGCTCTTAGTCGGAGTGGAGACAACATTGGAACTAATCTAAGTGTGTCTCTTTGAGGGAACTTTGACTGGTGAAAAACCAGCCAAAGATGAGAAAGTTGCTTTAGTAGCTACCAAAGGCAGCTTTTCATGATTACTGGGTAAAAGGAAGACTTCTAAAACATTCTGTCTAGTTGCTTTTACAACAGAGAGATCTTTTCTGGTTGAAATTTTATTAGATATCTCAGGAAAGATATCAGGTGCAGCTTTTTTACTCTTTGCTCTGATCATGATCATAAAATTAAGGAAACAAAGAGTTTTTTTTTTTAGCTTTTTTTTTTTGTTTAAAATAATAATAATAAAAACATATTGATTAATTTTAATTTAAATTAACTTTTGGTTATATTTTTTAATACATTAATTTTTAACTAATTTTTACTGGTTTTAAAAACAAAACAAACCATATTTTTATACATGTTTTTATTCTAAAATTATAGCTTAGCCATTCAATAGTCTTAACTTGAATTCCATTGAAAACTTATGGACTATTGTAAAAAAGAATGTAAAAAATAATTTTTTAATATATAATGAAAAATATATATATTTTTAATGTTTTGATTTTTACTTTTTAAGAGCAATTATTTTCTTGATTTAGAGTTCAGGATCACGTTTATGGGTTACGATCTTGCATCATTGTTAACCAATAAGACCGTAGCCACAGTACACTAAAATCTGAGGTATAAAAATGTTCATTCGTTCAAACTTTACTAAAACGACCTTTAAAAGAATCCTTTGGAGGTGTTTTGTCTTTTTAGTCGCCTATTATGACAACCCTCTTTTTTACGTCAAGTTCTTGCGCGGAAAACGCGTGTAACGGCCTTGTTAATCCTTTGCACAGCCTGTCCAACCAAATATTCGCTGGAGCCGGATTTCCATCTTCAATCAACATTCTCAAAGAGCAAAAATATTTGGAAAATGTTAGTAAGATTCCTTTCCGTGAACAAAAAGAAATAGCATGTGAACAAAAGGAAGCTTGTGGCAGTCAAAGTAATTGGGAGCACTTTTCTCATGTATGGCACGAGGAAAACATTTATCAGGAGGATTTTCTAACTGATACCGAAGTCGAAGAATATAGGCAGGAATGGAGTGATGAGTATTTCACCAAAATTTATGTGGAGAAGCACGGCCTAGAACAATCGCCGCAAGCTACAGTGTTTTCTAATGGAAGCAAAAAAGTGAGACGCAACTCTTACTTAGGGGAATTTCAAGAAATTGACATTATGAATGAGAGTTTCCAATCGTTTCATCAATCGTCCTTTATTAAAGAATATTCCGCTTCAAAAGCTCAATATCATATGAAGAAACCCATTGCTTCTCCTATTTTCCAGACACCTCATTGTGATCTGTTCCAAGCGTGTTTTTACTTGTTGGATGATCTTCTCATTACTCTTGAATCACGCTCCACTGAGACTACGCGTAGGCCGTGTCCTGAAGCCGAATGGGATTGGGGCAGGTTATTCTCGGAATCGCGTTGGTACAATCGGGAGAAAGAACGGGACCAAAGCAATCAGCAAAAGTTGGCGCAAAAAAGGTTGAAGATGCTGATGGGACATTTAACAAGACGAGAGAAGCGAACAGTGGAAAAGGAATGGGAATGGGAATTTTTTGGATTGTCAAAACAATACTGAATTTTTAGGTCATTTTGTAATATTTAATTTTGTAGAATAATTTTATTAGAAAAATCTTCCAACGCGAGCATACAAATAACGTAATCTGTTTTTAATCTGTAAATAAAATTTTAATCTTCAATTGAGTATAATAGATTTGCGGATTTGTTGTGTTTGCTCAGTTAATAACGTCAGACTTTAATTTACTTGTACCTATAACCACGTGAAACATTTAAAAAGGATAAGTACTACATTGAGAAAAAGACAAAATGCTTGACTACCATTATGCCGGTAAGGCAAAAAGCAATTATCTTGGTTGTTTTATTGATACTTGTTGAAATTGAAGCTCTTTTATTGCACAGGCTTATCATTCTCGTTTCAATGAAAATACGGAATACCGTATCCTGGGCAACATGGCTATGTTGCCCATCAAAACAAAATTGAGAGGTCCCGCAACCCCTGGTAAGCTGTTTTTTTTCAACGGACTTGAATAGAAAGGAATGACTAGCTAAAAAATATTTTATGCGCTTGTTCATATTTTCTTTTTATTTTTTATTTCCTTTTGAATCTGAAAAGCTCCACCTGGCGAAGACGATATCATTGACGAAGCACTTGATTTATTTCGAGCAAACTGTCTTTTTCGTAATTTTGAAATCAAAGGAAATGCGGATCGTGTGCTTATATACATGATCCTTTTTATTTCGGACTGTCTTTCCAAGTTAAAAGATAATCAATCAACGCCTAAAGAGGGACAAAAACTGTTGGGCACGCGTGCATTGGATCATTTCGCTCTACCAGGGGATCCAACCTTTCCTCTGAATGCTTTATATGCACCTCCGGCGAATAAGGGAGACGCTGGTTTGTTTTAAATCTTTCTCTTGTAACTAATGCTTTGGTAAGAGGTGGGATAGTAAAAAAACTTGCATCTTACTAATCAGTGTGATTATCTGATCGTGCCACTTAAGATTTGCTTCGCCAGTATTTGGCACAACTTCGTCAGGAATTGGCTATTCGGTTGGTGGAAAGAGTTTATATAGATGGAAAATTAAGCAAGTGGTGGATGTTGTTTCATAAAAGAAAATTTATGAACAAATCCTTGTAAAAACGTATTTTATGTTTTCCCATCAATCCTCTCATCTCTTAATTGAAATTACCTATTTGCCTTCAAAGTTATAGCTTTTGTTAACGATAGAATTGAGGTTCAAATTTTATTTGCTGATAAAGGCGTCTACACAGGTTGGGTAAAGAGAGATAACATTTGAAAAGCACTAGTAATTCCAAGGCTACAGGTTTGAAATTTCATCCTCTAAAATGAACGAGAAAATCTTCATTCGAATAAAATTATGTAAGATTATTAGTATTTTCTTTGTGCCGCACTATTCTTGTCCCCACCGTTGTATTTCAATAGGGCAATTGGCGAAACTCAATACAGCCCGAGTGATCTGTAATGGGTCAAGCATAACCCTCATCATTCTATATTCCTTTTGGCATTTTGTCGATGCTTGATCGGAAGTCACGAGTTCAATGGCTATCAAATGTTCGAAAGATTTCAAAGCTACACCCCATTTATACATTCTCATATTGCCTTTTCCTCTCACTGCCTGGTCATTCATAAAATTCTTGTATTGGTCATAAACCATACAAAAATTGAATGTGGGACTTTCGGGAGTCACGATGTGTTTTATCGCGATTAATAGGCAAAGTTCAAGATGAGAAAGGCCTGTTATGAAAGGAGCTTTTCATCGTTAGCTTGATTATTTGGGAACAATCACTTTTAAACTTCACCTTTGACTAGTTCAATTTTCGCCTCAGCTTGTTGCAACATCCCTGATTCATAAAAATCTGATGGGACAAGATATTTCTTGTCTAGGGATAATTCAGCAACTGGTTTAAACTACACAAAGAATGAAAAATAAAAATTCAGCTCAAATTATTTTTGTTAATAATTTGATGGAAAACTTACACATAAATTGTAAAATCCTCGAAGTCCTCTCAATGAATCGAAAATCCGTCTCAAGGTTTTTAAAAAATTATCGTTATCGAATAATTCCTAATTGTGACAATTAACGATAATTGCATTCAAGTATTATATATAGAATCGAAATTTTTTGGAATGGTCATCACTTACTTCTATTTTCTGGTTGAAGTCATCACTGTAATTCTGATCTATTTCTCCAACTTTATCATTCAGACGAATAACACTTTTGGCCATTTCTATGTATAAATTAAAGTTTTCCGGGGGATATAGATGAACTTGGCGATGAGAAAAACGCGATTTGACCCGTTTTTCCAGCAAAGTAAGCGCATTCTAAAATATCAATCTATAAGTTTGAAAATTTGAAAATTTTGAATCTCATAAACATCTCATACCAGGCGGCAAGTCATCCCAATAACAGCGATGGGAGCCTGATTACTTTGAGATACGTCAAAAAGATTGTAGAGGAGAGCTTGTTTATTATGTTGAGCAAATAAATCAAATTCATCCAAAAGAAATATGATCGGTTTGCTGGTATCTTTGTTGCCCGATTTTAAGAGCCCCAAAATATAATTGAGCGAATCTGCAAATGAACGCTAAAAATTATAACAATTTCTTAAGGGCTATATAAAAAAGGTTGCTTGTAACCAGAAAAATCAAAAAATATCTTTATCTCGATATTTACAAAAACTTGACCTTCAAGTTGCGGTTGAAGAGAAAGTTGACGCACTATTTCTCGAAGCGCGAGGCGATCATTAGTTTGCGGAAAGCCGTTTAGTTCGATGCAGAAAAAGTCGTCGCCATAGGCCGCTTTTAGTTCTTGTAGAGCTTTCCTTACGATCTTTTATAAAATAAATCAGTATAATCAATATGTATAAATCGGAGAAATTTAATTATGATTTGATTTGGAAGCGCACAAAACAAGTACTGTGGTTTTGCCTGTCCCACTTGGCCCAATAATCAAGCAAGTATTGCTTTCACCAAGTGTAACGGTCCGCCCAAGTAGCTCAAGTATTGTGCTGCTTATTTAAGTAGAGGGTCAAGCTTTGATTCTTTGAAGCTTTTAAAATTAAAAAGGTATGATAAATTACTTATACTCGTCTTCCAATCCGAACAATTTTTCTGGCAGAGCTCTTTCTGAAAGCCTATCCATTAATATTTGCCGAGTTCGCTTTATATTTTCTTCATCTAGACCAGTAATTCCTCTTGGACGTTTATGCGAAGCCGTTCCTTTTTCTTTGGTAGAATTCTCAAAAGGCGATAGGCTATCTATTATACTTCCTGTTTGAAGTTGTCGCGTTGAGCGCTTCATTAGAGCAATTTGACCAAAGATTTGAATGATGGGAAACACTGCCTGGTAACTTGTAGCATCTATTACGCGTGGGGTCAGATGAACGTCTACTGTCATGTGAAATAATCGAAATAATCGGCCATCTCGTCATGATCGCGATTAGGCGACACGATACTGTTATCAATTCTTTTTTGCATGAAGATTGGGATGTCCCGTTTTATTTATACCTCCTAGTCCCAAGAATTGATGATTTGGGAGTTTAAGCTATCGATAATGATTGTCAGTTAAGGAGATAAATTAAGCAAACAATTCAAGAGTTGAGGATCAAATAATTTTAGAAATAAAGCTCCGGGGTTCCGCTTCAATTTGATCAATGAACCAAGTTATTATAACTGGCGGGAGGGGATCTCAGAAATAATTCCGTCTCAAGCCTGATTTTTGATTGGTAATCTCCTACTCAGTTCAAGGGTATTAAATAGTCTGTGTCACGAAGTCATACCAAAGTGTATATACAGGTACTTGATATCAAAATAAAAAAACCCAGAGCTTTCTTAAGTTTCAAATTGCTTTTCCGCTTCCGCTTTCCCTCAAAGATTGACGCGTTTTTCAGTAACGGGAAAGGGGTACCTAAATATGTCGACTCAAGAAACGTTAGTGGGCTTTTATTGCTTAAATCGAGCTGTCATCGCATTAAAATTTGAAAAGCCTCATTAGCGATTCTACTGATTTGCTTTTTTTCTTTATTAACCTACACTCTTAGAAGAACAATAAAACTAACAGGTATATTGTACTATGGAGTTTTGGGTTTTTTAACCGCTTTGATTTCAAGATTTTAGTATAATTAACTATATTACTCTTATTTCTTTTCAAAGTCATTGCAGCAGCGGGACTTTACAAAAGAGACGTTTTTCGTAAGTTAAGTTTTTCATTTAGGCTGCTTTCATAGCAAATTCTTGAATACCTTGATTCAAGCTCCCTATTGGGTGGTTATTGATGTTCTTTGTGTTGGATAAAAAGGATTACCCGATCCCTTTGCTGTTGTGACGGTAGACGGTGAACAAACGCAGACAACATCTGTAATAAAAAAGACACTTAATCCTTATTGGAATGAGAGTTTTGAATTGTGAGTTCTATTTACCAAGTAAAAGTGATTTCATTATAAAACTTTCTGCCTGAAAATTTGCTAATTTTATTATATTACCGTTTTAGACAAGCAACAAATCGGAGCGTGATTGCGGTACAAATTTTCGACCAAAAAAAATTCAAAAAGAAGGATCAGGGATTTCTTGGTGTAATAAATGTGCAAATCAGCGATGTATTTGATGTTCTTAGCGGTGGTGATGGTTGGTCTATTTCTCATATATATCTTTAAAACCTATAAGAAATCAGAATTTAGTGGCTAATAATTTTGTTCCGCAATCATGATTCTTCTATTAGAAACGCTGACCCGTGATTTGAAAAAATCTAATGCAAACGAGGTTGTTCATGGTCAACTTATTGTCAGTTTAACTACAAACCTAACTGGTCCAGCCCATCCTCCCGGAATCTCCCAAAATGGTACTTCCTCTTCCTCGACATCTCATGCTCGTAACGGCTCTACCTCATCTCCCACTCCAACTAGCAGATCACCTCCAGCGGATGGGACTTCAGCAAGACCAACAAGTATATCGGCACCAACTGTATCTTCACCCGTAGCCAATGGATCTATACCTGCAAATAGTCCCCCCACTCTGGCTGGTCGAACATTTGGCTCTTTTGAAGATCAATATGGACCATTACCGGCTGGGTAATTCTTCAAAATTTTCTTTAAGATTTCAGTAAAAGTATAGTGTTTTCACATTCTGATACTCTTAGTACAAGTCTCCTTCCTTCCCTAGGAATAGAAATAGAATTCTCAGAATTCTAAAATACTTTTGAATGAAAAATTTACAGGTGGGAACGTCGTGTTGACCATCTAGGACGCACATATTATGTGGATCATAACACACGTACAACCACATGGACAAGGCCTTCAATGACGGCAACTTCTGCTCAAAGACTCCAAGAACAACAAAATATTACTGAATTAGAGCGTCAACGACATAACAACAGGACTCTCCCTGAAGAACGTCTCTCCACTACAACCTCTACCTTACCAAATAGTCCTTCCTCATCATCCGTCAATGCCATTGAGCCTACTTCAACAGGGACTCCCGCGATAAATGGTGTCCCTCCAGTTAGTGTTGGCGCAACAACCGCCGGCTATGGGCCATTGCCATCGGGTTGGGGTATGTCATTTTAAGCTTATTTACTTTCCAAAAGTTACAAAGTTAAACGTTTATATATAAAAAATGATTTGATAAACATTTTCCTAATCTAAATCTCACGATTTAGAACAGAGAAACACTCCTGAAGGCAGGCCCTATTTTGTGGACCACAATACTCGTTCAACGACATGGGTAGATCCTCGTCGGCAGCAATATATTAGAATGTATGGAAACAACGCTAATAATGTGACTATTCAACAACAACCGGTTTCTCAACTTGGACCGTTACCATCTGGCTGGGAAATGCGCCTAACAAGCACTGCCCGTGTCTATTTTGTGGATCACAATACAAAAACTACTACTTGGGATGATCCACGGTTACCTAGTAGTCTTGAGTATGCATTTAAAACTATGGATATATGACATTAAGTCTTGTTAATATATTTTAGTTTTGTTGAACCTTGTTTTCATATTTCTTTTTTCTTTTTTTAGTCAAAATGTGCCCCAATACAAAAGAGATTTTCGTCGAAAGCTTATATATTTCCGTTCTCAGCCAGCTCTTCGGCCTGTAGCTGGACAATGTCACATTAAAGTTAGACGTAGCCATATTTTTGAAGATGCTTATTCTGAAATAATGCGACAACCATCACAGGAATTGAAAAAACGTTTAATGATTAAATTCGATGGGGAAGACGGCTTAGATTATGGTGGTTTATCAAGGTAAACGGAAATTTGACTTTGTTTAAAGATAACCCATCTTTCTCCTAGGTTTATGGCATTTTTGGAAATTTTGGTTTTATATAAATTCTGGCCTACTTTATTCAATAACTTTAATTTTGTAAAATATATTAACATATTTTTGATTTCAGAGAATTTTTCTTTCTTCTTTCGCATGAAATGTTCAATCCTTTCTACTGTCTCTTTGAATATTCGGCACATGACAATTATACGCTCCAAATCAGTCCCCATTCTGGCATTAATCCCGAACATTTGAATTATTTTAAATTTATTGGCCGAGTGGTTGGGCTTGCTATTTTCCATCGCCGATTTTTGGACGCTTTCTTCATCACTTCTTTTTATAAAATGATTTTAAAAAAGAAGGTGGGTTTGCCAGATATGGAAAGTGTTGACGCAGATTTCTTCCGAAGTTTAACATGGGCTTTGTAAGTAATTTTAAATTTTGCATATTTTTATTGTGTTTCAACTAATATCCTTCTTATTTTTTTTCAGAGAAAATGATATTACCGAAATTTTGGACCTAACATTTTCCACAGAAGATGATCGTTTTGGTGAAGTGGTCACGGTCGATCTGAAAAAGGATGGCCAAAATATTCCTGTGACTGAAGAAAATAAAAAAGAATACATTGAGTCAGTGTTACTATTAGCAATTAAACAAATTTTTACTTAACATTGGTTCACTCGGACTGAAGTTATTCCAAATTCCTTGATTTACCAGACTTATTACTGAATGGCGTATTTCAAAACGTGTGGAGGAACAATTTAAAGCATTCTTGGATGGTTTTAATCAACTTATACCACAAGAGCTGATTGCAGTATTCGATGAGCGTGAAATAGAGGTGTGTAGTTTATATATGATCAAAAACTTTTATAGCTTTACCTCACATTTCTTAATTTAATTTAATAGTTGCTCATTGGTGGTATAGCTGAGATTGATGTTGATGACTGGAAAAAGCATACAGATTACAGAGGATATACAGAGTCGGATGATGTTATACAATGGTTCTGGAAGGTCTGTTTTTTAATTTCTGTCGGAATGCTTTTTTAAACATAGATTAATAGCTCGACTCTATAATTCTGACTCCACTTTGTAGTGTGTCCGCTCATGGGACTCTGAAAAGAAATCGCGTCTGTTACAGTTCACCACTGGTACTTCTCGTATCCCAGTAAATGGGTTCAAAGATCTGCAGGGAAGTGATGGACCACGACGTTTCACTATTGAAAAAGCTGGTGACGTTAGCCAATTACCGAAAAGTCATACCTGGTAAGTATTTTTATTGATGTTCTATGCTTTGAGTTTCAGATGGTTTAAGACTTTGCTGACATCCTTAAAAATTTAGTTTCAATCGAATCGATTTACCCCCCTATAAGAATTATGAAGCGTATGTATTCATATTCTATAGATGGCTGCTTTGGTAGAATTATATTAATACTCCTTTTTCTCTTCTAGATTGGTATCTAAATTAACTTTAGCAGTAGAAGAAACTGTTGGCTTTGGCCAAGAGTGAGAAACTTGATGGTGAATTGTGATTTCCGTTGGTATCCTGCGTGTTAATTTGTGGACTTTAATTTTCAGTAATCCCGCCCCCTTACATAGGTTACAAATCTCGCCCTATAAAACCCGTCCTTTTAAGCACTCATTTCCACACTTTGACATTTATCCTAATTATATTATAAGTTTGACCCACAGCAAGAGAATATGAAGTATATTCCTCACTACGCTTTTATCCTGAGCTTCTCACGTCTCAACATTTCGATCTTTTTACTGTGAGAGCGGCTTCATTAGTTTTTTTTTGAATTGCTTTGATAAATGATAATTTTTTTATTGAATTTATGCATATCAACCATTTTATTATCAATGCAAGCATAGCATTGGCTAAATTTGAGATACATTTTTACTGTTTCGCGTATTCCTTTGACATGTATTAGCTTATATTATAAACTTCTGTAACTTTTCCTAAAAATTATGTAAAATTGAGCAATATAGGTTAGGAACTGGGTAAATTTAACGAAAAATTTGTGCTTGAGATAGAATTTCATAATTGCACTTTTCATTATGCTCTCAATTTTCCCTTGGCTTGAAATTATATATACATATATGTATTAATATATTTAAATACGTCTCAGTTGGATTACACCTTAACCATTGATTAGATTAGTTGAGACAATAATATAACCCCTTCTAAAATGAAAAAATTTAAGGTTGAAAATGCAATTATGTAGGATAATCGATAAACTGAATTATCCAATAGAATTTAATTCTGGTTATCGTCGATCCGCCGTATCATAGTATAAATCAAGTTTTCCAGGCTGAGTTCTGATATTGTTTATCATTCGATTCCTAATTTTATTGTTCATGTTAAAAATGGCACTTCAGCTACCAAAACCTGGAATTCTGCTCTCATACATTTTTCAAAAGCTTTTGTATTCATCGCCTCGACCTAAAGGAATTCCATTGAGGAAATCTTCATACTCATCATCAATAGGTCCTAAATCAAAGGAATTCACCGTTCTCGGAATAGAAACCTCATGTGATGATACAGGAGTTGGTATCGTAAGATCAAATGGTCATATTTTGAGTGACGTCATTCAATTACAGCAAGAGCTACATGAACCAATGGGTGGTATTGTTCCAACATTAGCAATGCAAGCTCATCAGAGTCATTTACCCCTTACTATCATAAAAGCGTTAAATGAAGCGAAATTGAATGTGATGAATGATATTGATGTAATCGCTGCCACCAGAGGACCAGGTCTATCACCCTGTTTAAATGTAGGCCTAATTGCGGGAAAAGTGTTGGCAGCAGCTCTAAGGTATCGAATTCATATTGTCTTAGTAAAAGAAAATAGCTGGCTTGAAACTCATTCATATCAATTATACATGAACAAGGAAACCATTGATTGGAGTTCACCATATGGCATGTAACTAATTGGTGATCATTTATAACAAAATAGAAGGCTATGTAATTATATTTGAATTATTTATTTAAAGGAAGCTCATGCTTTAACAGTACGGCTCACCAATAAAGAGTTAAAGTTTCCCTTTATGGCGCTGCTCATATCTGGTGGCCACACTTTAATTCTCATAGTGCATGGAGTTAATCATTATACGCAACTTGGTACAACGCTTGATGATTCTATTGGAGAAGCATACGATAAGATTGCTCGTTTTTTAAAGTTAAATTGGACCAAAGGTCGGGGTGGAGGGCTTGGTGAGGCTTTGGAAAAGGCTGCTTTCGACGGAGACCCGAGAAAGTATTCCCTTCCAACGCCAATGACGAAGACCAAGCAAACAAAAGAATGTCCCAATTTAAGCTTTAGTGGACTAAAAACTTCAACAATTTTATTAGTAGAAAAAGAAAAATTGGACATTGAAGATCTTCAAGTGAAAAGAGACATTGCAGCTGCATTTCAATTCACAGCGATACAACATTTGATAAATAAATTGGTGCTGGCTTTTGAATGGTGCAAAAAACGAAATATTTCATTGACAGCTTTGGTTGTGAGCGGAGGGGTAGCACGTAATAAAGCCATTCGTATGAGGTAACTTACCCTACCTTTTTCACAGTAAAGTTCTTTTGAAACTGTCATGCTCAATTCCACGCACGAATTCACATACAGTCTAGAAAAGACTGCACTTGATCGATACAGCTTGCAATTGATTTGTCCAGCACCTCACTTATGTTCCGATAATGGGGTCATGATCGCATGGGCAGGTGTTGAACGTTATCGAGTTGGGCTAGTAGATGATTATACAATTAATCACATCCCTAAATGGCCTATTGAAAATCTAGGTTCAGGTCCGATGCAAAGTCCCCGATGATGTTATTGATAATACTCTATTATATGATTGCTTGAATTTTTACATTGAGGCATTTCAATAGATCCCAGATTGTAGATGTTCCCACGTCGTATTATATGATTTACACCGAAGCTCGTCTTGGTAGAATTCCATGCTAAATTAATGCTATCCTGGGTTTCGTGAAGGAATATTATTTGGGATTAAAGATTTAAAAGACATAAAATTTGATTTGATTCCAATTATACTTACTTCTCCTACTACGTGATTTTGTGCCCGTTCTTGACACATGAACACGCTTTATTTTTGGCCTATTTGCTATCCTTTCAACCTCGGCTAGAGACAAAAAAATCAGTATTATCAAATAGATATTAATTTTTTCCTATTGCATATGAGATATAATTGGCAGTATGAGGTTTCTAACCTTCTCTAACTCTTTCCATTGCAGCTTGTCTTTCGCGTTCTTCGCGTTCCTCGCGCTCACGTTCCTCATGTTCACGTTCTTGTCGTTCACGCTCCCTCTCCTCTTCTTCTACGATCCGCTTTCGTTCCTTCAGGTGATAAATTCGTGAAACCAATGAAATTAAACAACAAAATTTTCGAATTTAAATATAGAGTTATCCACAGACCGTTGTCATGCCTTCCCAAGATGGATCGGACAAGACGTGTTGCGTATGCACACTTTGAGACAAAATATTTATCCATAAATCCAGCAATTTATCTGTCTGCTCAACTGTACTTGTGAATCGCTTTTAGTACCAGATGAAAGTAGAAGCACGAAATCCAAAAAGAAATCACTTTTAAGATGTCAGGTAATGCTTTGAAAATGCCTCTACGCTTTAACCGGAGATATTTAATTGTATATCATTAATCTTACTCTCAATTTGTTCCGCGTTTGATCTAAATTCTCGTTCACTTTGCTGAAGATACGGTTGATCTCGATCAAATCATTATATTCTTGTTGTAGCGCGTCATTTTGCTCAACAACTTCTGTTTCCTGTGTGAGATCATCTGGTAATACATCCTCAAAAGAGGTGCCCTTTCCAGCATCTTCACCCGCTAATAAATTACCACCCAAGGACACTGTGGAAACCCCAAAAGCCGGATGATTAGAAGTGTGGTTAAATTGTTGTTGTTTTTGCTGCGCAGTGCCACTATTTGTGTCGATAAAATTCTGCTCTTCTAGCCATATTGAATCAACGTTGTCGCCGTTCAAAAGGGAGTTATCAGGAAATTCTTGTTCGTCGAGAGATGTCATAAGGACAGTTTAGGTTTATTGGCAAAACTTCAATTGGATGAAAGCAAATAATTCGAATTAAATACAAGAAAATTTTGTAAATTGTGATTCTAATAAAAACTTTAACCTTTGAATCTTATATTTGATTTATTTGTTTAAAAAAAACCAATCCAATGAGGTAATTGTAACACATTCCTCATTCGAAGTTCAATAATATGTATATATATATATAACATTTATTGAATTATCATGATAGTATTAATCAATTAAGTAAGTTTATTTTTTAATAGTGATTGTAACTTCATTTAAATAAGTATACTAAAAAATATTGAGTATTCAAAATCATTAGTTTTTAAAATATTTTAATTATAAATTCTGTAATATTAATTAATAATAAAAGGATTTTATTAAAACATTATATTAATAAATGGTTTTTTATTTTAAAATATTGAAATTGCAATTATATTTTAATTAAATATTATATTGGTTGCAATTTATTAAAATATTGTTTTTGGTTTGTTTATAAAAAAAGGTTTTTCTTAAACTATAATCATTTTTAAGTTAAATAATTTATTTTTTATAATTTTTAAAAAATAATTAACTTTAAAATTATTAATTTATAATAATAGATTTAAAAAAATTGAACCAAAAATATTTGTTTTAATAAATTATATTTATTTTAATGTTAAAATTTTAATCTGTTAATTAAAATATATTTTAAGTTTTGATATTATTAATTTTGTAATATTATATAGTTTAATTGATTTTATAATCTAATAATAACACATATTAAGCCAATTATAAAAATTAAAATAATTTTATAATATTCGAATCAAATTTTATTTAATAATAATATATTTTAAATTTAATTATATAAAATATTTAATAAAAAAATTTTTTTTTTGTTAATTTTCTGGCCATAATGAAAGCTAAAGATTTGCTGAGAATATAGCTTTTTCTTTTTCTTTTACACTTTATTTTTATTAGCTATTTTCTTCCAAATACCTATTTTTGTCATGATAAAACTGACAAGCACATCTGCTGGTAGTTTGAGTTTTGATTTGACTGGTTTGGGAACCTATTTAAGCACCAAAAAAAAACATGTAAACAATGTTTACTCTTATAGTGTGTTTTACAAAAAACCAAAAAAGTCTGTAGTTGGTAATATGATTAACTTGTTAACTGACTCTTTAAGCTTAAATAATATTGGTAGCATCAGTGTTGAACCTGTAATGTTCTGGAGTAGTAAAGTTGGCAATGTTGTAAATAGTATTAATGATCTGTTAAATGTCAAAAATATGAAAAACACAATTGCTAAGGAAACAAGCTATGTAGATTTAGATACATCAGTAAATAATATTATTTATAAAATATAGAAATTATATATTAATACATAAAATAACCAATCAAAATAGACATAATAAAAGTGGAATTCCAGAATTCTTCTCAAAAAAATTGCAAGATTTCAGAATTATAGGATTCCTGTATAAAGAATTACAAAATTTCAGAATTACAAAATTTTTTTTGAGAAATTACAGAATTTTAGAAATTTCAAGATTCTTAATTAAAGAATTAAGAAATTCAAAGAATCTTGTATAATGAAATTTATGTATATATAACAGTAGTATTAGAAGCAGAAAAAGATAAAATCTTTAGTTTAGAACTTTCAGTTTCAATTTTATATCCATTCTTTTATATGATAATATTTTATAACTTAAAATAGAAACATTAAATATCAATAAAATACTTATTATTATCACAATCTATCTTTTCACTATCAACAATTTATGTTAATAACTGCTGATACTTAATTATACTGGACCAATAGCTTTTGATCATGGCTATTGATGAGATACTAACTCTTTTCTTGTCTTGGCTTATTTCTTTATTTTTTTTCTTCTCTTTTGTTTTGTTTATTAATTGATTAAAGATTAATGCATAGAGTTACTAATGTTAAAAAGACTGGTAAAAGACTCATAAAACAAGGATAAAACATTTATAATTGAGAATAGCTTATCAGAAGGATTATTGGCCACCATACTAAGAAAAAAATTTGACAGAATTGTGATTCTGGAAAGCTATGGATAAAACAATACTAAAATCTCTGTCTATTATACAAAGAACTCAAACCAAAATTTTCAGATTATGAAAACCTTCAGAAACCAACATTATTATATTAATTAAGCATCAAGTTACAGGTTTGTTATTTATTTCACTCACCCAAATATTTATTTGTAATAACAGATGTCCAAAAAAATTATTATCAGATTAAAGCACTTATTTTGTAAACAGAACATTAACAGAATTAAGTCAAAAAGACTATTATCATTATTATATCACTTTTGTAAACCACTCAATTTCTTAAAAAAAATTCCCAACACGGAATTAAGATCTAAGTATTGAAAGCCTTTGCCGTTTTCATAGCACTGAACTTTGTTTAATCCCGCTGTACTTGATTTTTTCACAACTTTAACAATATGATCCACACAATCTACTGTTGTTTTTCGATAAAGCTTTTTAATCGATCCAAAACTACCATCACACTTAAATTTGGTATGTCCAGGTACCATGAAATTTAATTCGATACTTTCGTAATAACCGCAAATTACTAAATATAGGTAAAATCAAATGGTGGCATTATTTTTATTCTGACCACCCGCATTATCACAAGTAATCTTTAGATGTTTTTCGCCTTTATTCAGTCTCTTAATTCCATTGAATACCATGCTCAGGGTGCCATTAGGGCCTTCCCTATTATTTTGTTCGCGTACTGCTTCATCTTGGATACCAAATAAGTGTACTTTACGCGGACTGAGATAGTAAATTTTATTTACTTGTTGATCGGAATGGGGTACGTGAACATTTTGCGCTCAATCGTAACTGTAATGCGCAGTAGCGTCAATGCTGCAATAATCAGCTTTAGCTCTTGTTCTAAAATGCTCATCCACCAATTTCCTCTGTTGTTCTGCTAGTTTCGTATTTTTGTTGTAATAGTTTCTCTCTAATTTAGCCTTAACTAGATGTTCTTTGAATTTTTTCAATAAATCTTTCGCCTCTTCTTCTTTGCGAGCATTGTATTGTAAGCCATTCCGAAAATGTTGACAAGTATCGCATAAATCCGTTCGTGGACTCATGATTTGAATATAAGGCGTTAATTGGTGTCATAACTTGCGGAACGCATCATATTTTAACAATTTCAACGTGCTATTATTTTCGAGACCTGCAATAAAATCGCGATAGACCGATTTATAACTCGTTTCGGCTGGCAAAAGTGTAAGCGATTGAGTAATTCGGTTGACGTTCCTACCCGGACTTGGTAATCCATGAATTTCAGCATAGTTTTCAAGAAAATTCTTCACGGCGATGGCAACGGTTATATCAATGGTTATTTTGGTTTTCCATCGCGGCATTCGTTTTATATTACCGTGAACACGTGGTATTATACCATTCGTCGCCAAGTGATTTCTGACGTTTTCGTAGTGAGTGCGACCAATTCCTAACATATTGAGATACGTTTTCTGGCAAAGAGGCGTATTGCGATCTCAATAATAAAACGTTCGCTTATTAGTACGTGTTTTCTTTTTAAGGCGTCGACTGGCAGTTATTTCTCCACCATTCATTACTTTCAACTGGGCCATTAAAAATATATCTTGTTCGGATCTAGAAAGAGCTTGAAACACTTCACGTAATTCGGCAAACCTTTCTCTCGGAATCATTTTTGAACAACCACAATTACAGCCTATCTCCAAGAAAGGCATTGCTTTTTCGTATTCGGTAAAACTATTATATTCATTATTTTTCATATACAGGTACTCCTTTATATAATTTTATCACTTCTTTATTCCTTTTCATCAATCATGCTTAGTTTTTAAATGAATGAATGGACATGTTTTGTTATCCAGGAGAAAATCTCGCTGCATACTACTTACTCATCACTATCATGAACATCATTTCCTATGCCAGCAGACGTTGTCGTGGCCATGATTCAGTTTCAAAAAATAGAAAGCTGAACTGATTCGGGACAAATCAGACCATTCACATTTCTTAGGACAGCAATGATATATGTAAACTTGTGACATAACAATAAACTTACTCAGGAGAAGGCACGAATTCTTCGTATAATTAAGAATTTATTTAAAATTTGCTGGAGAAATGCATAAGTTGCAACATATCCGAATGCACACTATTCATATTCTTCAGGCCATTCCTCATCTTGTTCCGCTTGCTCATCAGATTTCCATCTTTTATTAAACAAATAATCCTTCGCGTCTTCATCATTGTCATTATTGATCTCCTTTGCCCTGTTGAAATATTCGCGTTAATTATGAAGTCTTATTACTGTGAAGAGGAAGGAATATGACAGTTACCTTTTGGTAGCATGAGAGCCATAGACAACTGGAAACATCCTACATATAAA
>JAAOMT010000183.1:145186-159037 GCA_016748015.1 Geosiphon pyriformis
TCTTATACAAAGTATGTATCTACCCAATTTTTAAGCGCTTTGATAGTTTTTCTCGAGAATTTTTGTTGGTGAAGGCCTTTTAGAATAAAAGCAATAATGCTATTTCTTTCGCGCGATTTGTAAACGGTTGCTAACACATCTGGCTGGTTTTCAGGATAGTTATAAACCAGCTAATTTGGAAGACCTCAACACCCGAATTAACGATTACCTGACCCAAGAACAAAAATTAAACCAAGAAAAAATCCAAGAGCGGGAAGCCGAACTCCAAAAAGAAGTCCAAACTATTCAAGAGCAAAAGGCTCGTGATTTAAGAATTACCGGAAGAAACTTTGAAAAAGGATTTCTCCAAAATAAATTTTTAGTAAACAATGAAGAAAAAAAAACTTGAACAGGATGATTTTGGGGTCTATGTGTTGCTCTTCCCACAAACTTGATAAATATTTCCGCTCAATGAGCAGCTGGTATTTTGATTTAATTGTCCTTGATTTTATCGCTTGAAAAAGCGTTTGAGTTGTAGTTCGGACTTGCTTGTGAGTTTTATGGTAGAGCGAAGTACCAGCGATAAGCGTGATCAGCAGCAGTAACTCGCAGAAGATTTCAATAGCGAAAGTGATCATTTTGAGTGGGATTATTGGTTGATTTTTGTAGATAATGCAGTTGCAATTCGATCGATTGTAATTTGTTTTTTAACGAAAACGTGGGCTGCTCTCCTAATGACTTATTCTAGTGTTTCCTTTTATTACCTTTATTACTTACCCATAGTTTCTAAAACGATACAGGTTTTGCTGGTCATGAATTGTGTCGGATTTGTAGTACTTGGGCACAGCGAACCAAAATTATCATATTTATTATTATTCTTACTCGAACAGTATATAAAGAATCATGGAAATTACTGATGGTAATCAAATGGTAATAAAGAAAGAGCTATGCTTCTAGTTTTCTTTAAGATATGTCTCTTTAATATGCATAAAAAGTAATTAGATTTTAATATTCTTTATTTTTGTTTTGAATTGGTTATTTAATTTAAAAAAAAAATTTGTTTAATGTAGATTCGCTAAGTTAGATGATATCTTCACAATTCATATCGGTCCTGAGAGCGTTTTATAATTATAAACAGTCCTAAAATTCTTAAAGATATTATTAAAAAATGTTACTATAAATTTTATAGAGTACATAAGATTCGTCTGGAAATCTAATAAAATAGAAAACTTTATGACTTAATCGGAAGTGTTATTTATTTCACCAAATAGGGGTTTATTCAGTTTGCTAATTAAAGATTAATATCAAAAATTGAAAGCATTAGGTAGGCGATTACTTATTTAGGGTTATTATTTATGTTATTGAAAAAAGTTTTTTTTCGAATTCTACTAATATTTTTAACCCTAAATTTGATAGACTATAGTTTCTAAATCAACAAAAAGTTGAATTTTATTCTAATCTGATCTCATCAATAAAATTTTAAAAGAACGAGTTAGATGACAGCATCAATTCTCATTATTACCTATTGCTTTACATCATTCAATATTATAATAAATATCCTTTTGCAATTCAATTAAAAAATTTTAATGATTCACTTTATAAAAAAATTTGAAAACGAATTTTTACAAAACTTTCGAGGCTACTGGCTTGAAAAATATCCTACAAATCTATTATTAATCTTATTTTCCTTTCCTTCATTTCGAAATTAAACATAATAAAGAACAATTATATAATTTTTATTATTTTTATTATTATTATTAAATATTAACAGTATATACTTTATATATGGTTTCTTTTTTCTTGCTTCTTTGTATAATATATGCAAAGTCTTTAAACAAGCTTTTCTAAACTTTACTTTCATTTTTTTCACTTTGCAACAAAGAGTTATTATTATAAGTTTTGTTTCCATTATCCTCTTTATTACTCAAAGATGTCATCTTCTAAGCAAAGAATCAATATATTCATTTAAACATTACAGAATGATTAATAGGTTTATCCCAACCAATCAAATAATAACCTATTTCGAATAAGTACAAATTTAGCATCAAAAGATTTTCGTATGACCTTATTATTTGGATATACAACTTTAATCATAAGTCATGAAAATGCTAAAATCGGCTTTCTATTTGTAATTGGATGAGCCGAATCTCTGGACGTAAATTTCTCTATTTAAATAATCCTGTGATTCGTAAATCTTATAGATATGATTTTTCGGTGTAGTACTTTTCCAATTAGCAAAATCTTGATTGCTCGTTGGACGAAACATAACTCAAGAAAATCAACACAAAGAACATCAGGATCTTCTTCATATTTACAAATAAATTCGGACCACAAAAGAGACATTTTAACAGATGTTAGAAAAGCAAAGAAAAATCAGAAATGGACCGAAGTTGAAACTAAAGAACTAATAGAAGCCGTTGGAAAGCATGGGAGAAAATGGGGATACTTGCAGAAATCATTATTTCCACATAGAGGGGTTACAGCTCTTGTTCATAAGTATGATGAAAAGGTGTTTCAAGTTAGATTAAAGGGTGATAATGGTCAGCAGGTTTACGGATTCGGCCCTGTTAATATAGTGCCGGCTGGCTCCTGGACATCGGAAGAATCAAAAGAACTTTTGGAGGCTGTCCAAAAGTATGGAAAAAAGTGGACACTGATTTCTCAAAAAGTTTTTAATTTGCAAAGAAGCGCTTTAGGCTGTAGAAGTAAATACTTTTTTATGAAAAGAAAAGAAAACACTCTATTCTCAAAAAATTATTTAAGATGGACTGAGATTGAGCAAGTAAAGCTGGAAATGGGCGTTCAAGAGCATGGTTGGAACTGGAAGCTTATTTCACGTCAATATTTTAATTCTGAAAGGAGTCCAAATGCATTGATGGAAAAATATAGGAGATTAGGATTGAAAGGAAAATGGATGAATAAAATTTTAAATCAACAAGAGCTAAAAAATCCTTTCCAAATCAATTTTGACTTTAAATCTTCAAAGCTTCGAAATAGCGAAATTGGTAAGTCATTTATTTACTAGTATTTGAAAAGCTTAGATGTTTCCTTTGTAATAAAATTTATTTTTCTTTCAGACAAGGATTTATTCATAGCCCTTGAAAGAGAAAATGAACGTCATGAATTTCGGATTTCTAAAATTTTACAAAGTTTTTTAAAATTCAATAGTAATTTCAGAAGTTAAAAATTTTTATAATGAAATTTAAAAATTATTAACTATTCATAATAAGACTGTTGAAATCTAAATCAAAAATTTGAAATTCATCATATTTAGAAAATAAATTTTCAATATTCAAAAGTTTCTACCTTAAATACATCTGACCGTCTTTTTTGAAAAAAAAAATATATATAGAATTTGCTTAAAATCATTTATAATTTTATTTGAAAAATTTAAAATCTTTTATAATCACATAATCGGATTCTAAAATCTTTTCAAGAAATCTATTTTAGTTTTTTTTTTGTTTTTTTTTTCTTCAAAAAATTGATATTCTTGAGAATTCACTTTTATAAAATACTATGAAAATTTAAGTTTGTCCAAAAATATTTTCTAAAGTTTTTATCATATTATTTTAGAAACATTTTATACTTTTTTGATCAATCTCTTCTTTACGAAATATTTCATTTTCTAATATAAACATTAAATGCTATAAAAAATATTTTGGTTATCTGAATTATAATTTGATGAAAAAAATAGTATAAATCCCAAAGAAATTTAGTAAAACTTTAGAATATAGATTTAAAAATTTTTTTTTTTTGAAAATTTTGAGAAATTAATAAAATATATAGTTGCCTTTTTTTTTTTTTTTATGAAAAGTATAAATTGAAAAAAAAATTCTAATCAATAATTTAATAAATATCAAAAAATAGTTTAGAATAGACTTATATTTTTCTATTGAAATGTCAATATTACACTTAAATTTTTGGAAATGATACTGCTTTTAAATAATAACCCAACTAACCAAACAACCAAACAACCAAACAAACAACCAACCAACCAACCAACCAAACCAATCTTAAATTAAAAAAAAAAAGGTACCTAATCTTGATTCCTCTAATCTTTACCAGCTATTATCTAACATGATAAACTATTATTTAAACTATTAAAATTCGATTGATATCAAAGTAAACAAAGGGGAAAAGAAAAAGGCAAAGAGTACGGTTATTAAAGGAATGATAAATTCAAGGTTTCTTTTTATTAAAATTTTTTTTTGAACATTTTCGGTTGATGGTTGTTGTTTGATCATTTGATTCTGCAATAAACTTTGGCTATATTGGAATTAATTTTTATTTACATGGATTTAAATAAATCATAAAAATCTAAACAAAGAATATCAATTCTATTTTATAAAGATATAGTTAAATGTATATTTAATTGAGAAAACGTGAAAAGTTATTAAAAAAATTAAAAAATTTAAAGCAATATAAATTCAATTCAATTATAAATAATTTAATTTCATAAAATATTTTATTTCGAAAAGGGTTTTTCAATCAAGTTATGGTACAGTGTTTTTCAAACATATATTTTTTAAATGAAATTATTTTATTAAATTAAAATTATAGAAATTTCGTTTAAAATTTAAATTTTCAAATTTAATTTTAAACGCTTTATCAACCCTTTACTCTCATTTGGGTAAGGGATCAAAATTTTTTCAAAAATTTCCGATGATTTTTCATTATTAAATAGTACAAGATATTTAAGAGCTAAAGTTGAGAGAGTTAAAGAAACTATGCAGCGAAAATAAAAAATATTTATCTGTATTTAAATAGATACATTATTTATCGTGGAATTCCTATAATAGGGTTATTTATAAATGTGATTATTTTAAGATCGATTCATTCAGCTTGGGTTGAATTTCGACAGCGTAAGTCATCCATCCATCCATCCATCCATTGAAACAAATTTTCCAAAAGGCGTGCGGTGACCTTTTTCATTGAAATTCCATTGTCCAAAAAACTTTCATAGCTAAACACCTAGAAGCCATTTTGAATAATTAAAATTCACGAGGGTTCTGCACGATCAAGGATTTGGAAGACAATCTAGCCCATCACGGTTCCACGATCAACAATTGTGAGAAAAAACCCAAAAATTGTCCTTGTCAAAATGAATATATACCATGAATACCCAATTCTGCGTATTAATTCTTGACATAAAAACTGAATAGAAATCTGAAGTAATCCAACAGCATCTAATTTTCTCACTATCTATTTGATATGCTTATAGAATGATAATTATTCAAGTTTTCGATTTGGCCAGCAAATTTTTCTCAGATCGCCCGAATCACTCACATTATATAAGAATTTTGGTCATGACGCGTGACGTGAGTATCTGTATCATTTTGAAATCTAGGATCGTGCAAATCCTCCATAAAACTCCCATCAAATCCGGTATACCAAGCAGGGTACTGAGGATTATCATTACATTCAAATCTTGAGTTTGTGTATTGTTCATTATTTTCAAATTCAGAATTTGGATCATTTGGTGGCGATGGATAATTGTTCATTATACCTCCACCAGGAAGGTATAAATCTGAAGCAGGATTAAACTCGAATTTTGTCGAGATCGAATTAGAATCGAAAATCATTGAGTTGTTCAGAGAACTTGATTGTTCAATATTGGGTAGAAGATCAAGTGATAGTAGCTCTGGTGCGATTGCAGCTGCCGAAGATTTATGAATCGAAAAGTAACCATCATTAAATCCAGAGGTAGCATGTACAATAGGCGAGGTTGGAGTTATGATTGCAGATGATTCACAAAGTGTATTCGATATCTGTGGTTGATGGCGTGCAGTTGGATTGAAATGATTGAAAATTAGTTTTTCTTTACGAAAAAGTTTAGAGTCTGTTCTGAAAGTTTGTTTCATTGGAATTTTTTTACTCTTCTCGGGTTCAATTATTTTATTAGCTAGACAACTGTTACTCGTAAGTTGTTTCGATTGAGCAATTGATAAGTTAAACTTGTTCGGGGGTGATTGCTCAGGAAAAAAGTTTACAAGTTGGGTATCAAGTTGTGGATCATAAATCTGACGAGTTTCTACATTCGTATTGCTACCATTATTGGAACCGGTATGTTGTTTTGACGAATTGTTTTCACGACCTTTTGTTGGTTCTTCACGACATTTTTGATAAAATCGGGGAACAAACGTAGGATCATTACGTTGGTGAATTTTACGATGAGCGGCAAAATTATCGGACCTGCCGAAACGTTTATTGCAACCCGGGAAATCACAAAGATACTTTCTTTCACCAGTGTGTGTAAGCATATGTCGTTTTAAATGTTCTAAACGACGAAATGACCAGGAACAATCTGGCCATTGACAATGATGTTTGAGTGTTGCGGTACGAGAATTTGTACTACGCTTCTGTTGTGATTTGGGTTTTGATGATAAGTTCATTGGAAAATTATAAAATTCTAACTGAGGTGATATCAGTGCAGGGTTAGAATACTCGTGTTGATATTGATTTTGATAAAATTCGGGATATGAAGGAGTTGCGACTGGTGATAGTGAGATTAAAGTGGTTGATGAATTGTTTTTAATAGGTAAATTCGTTGCTGAAGGATCATAATCAGAAGAAACATGTGATGAAGGGTCATTTTGATAGATAAATGATGATTGAGGCTGTAAGGAGGTAAATTGTGGGATTTCCGATATTTGTTGTTGATATGCTAACATGTCAGCTATTTCCTGGTGTGGAATGACTTCCCGTTGTGAAGGTACTATCGGAGAAACAGTTAAAAATTCATTTCCTATTGGATCTTTGAACGGGGCAGTCAATAACATAATTTGATTGTGCTGTTGACTGGCTGTGAATTGTGGACTTGGGGTTGAATTATTCATTATAACTGTCCAAGAAAATTTGTCTTTATTAATGGAAATTGGCTTTTGAAAAAAAAATCATGCGGCAAAATGGGTCTAAAACTGACCACTGTTTAAGAAATAAGTTAAAGGGAATCAAAGCTTGATAATTTCAAAAGATACAATATTAAGGGAAATATGTAAATTTTCTCAAGATGATAGCGCCTAAAATGTCTTTGTCGTTTAAAGAGATCAGGATTCTCGAAGGGTGAATCACAAAAAAACCGAATTTTTTTCAAGGACCAATAAAAACAGATAATTGAACAGCCAGTGCCTCTGTTTATTTAGACAGACCAAAAAGAAGAGAAAAATCTCTGAGTACGTAATAAACAGAAAGCAGCAAGGAAGCTGAAAATAACAAAGGGAAATCAAATCAGGTGAAGGAATGAAAAGAGTGGAAGAGTTAAGAAGCCACAAATAATTTCGGAAAAAAAGGAGTGACTAATATGTTAGAGGGAGAGAGAAAAAGAGGGAGAGAGAAAAAGGGGAAGAGAGAGAGAGAGAGAGAGAGAGAGAGAGAGAGAGAGAGAGAGAGAAATATGATAAGGAGAGGATAAAAAAGGATAGGTTGATCAACTGTGGCAAAAGCCAAAAAATAGTTAAGATCAAAGTCGTGCTCTCAATGTAAGGGAAAGAAATTTCGCCGTGGCCCCTCAAAACCCTACCTTTTATAATTTATTAATTAGAAGGAGAAATGATGTATTTGGTTAATTGAAGATATTAACTAGGATAGTTTATTTCATTTTCAATTTACTCTTTTTTTTTTTTCAAATTTCAAATTTGAAATTCGAAAATAATCGTCAATAAAATCAAACAATGGCACTTGAGCTAACTAAATATATAACCATACGTACCTATGTACTCAAATGTACTCGTGCATATGCATGTGTGTATCACGGAGATCAAGGTGTGTATAGGGTAGTACAAATGTTTGAGTTTTTTGAGTTTAATTTTTGCATTGTGTGAAAATATTGTGTTTGTTAAAAGTCTTTTTTGGTTCAAAAAAGACTTGGCCATGCGTAAATTTTTCTATCGAATATTTTATGTATTTGAAAATAGATAGGCAAAAGTTTGAACCAATTGATTGAGATGATTGATAATTCTATGATTGATTGAATTTCTTTAATTTGGATAAAAAAAAAATTAGTAAAAAGGCGTTTTAGATTTTTTTACTTTTAAAATAATGAATATTTGTTGAAATAAAAAAATATTTTTGGGACTTGTTTCAATCTTTTTTTTATTTTATTTTATTTTATTTTATTTTATTTTATTTCATTTTATTTTATTTTATTTAAAAGGAAGTTTCTTACAAAAGAAAAATTAAAAATAATTGAAAATAGATACTGTTTCTCCAGATTCACTTGGCGATTGTGTATTATTATTTATTAGATCAAAATGAATGCATGCAATAAATAATAGAGTCTGATCTCTGTTACCGATGACAGTAACTTAAAATTATTTTAAAATTTATGCAGCAAATGTTGAAAATAGGCGATCTTATTAAATAATTCAAAAGAGTAATAATTATTGTGTGTAATTGTATTAGTTCTGATATTAAAAAAAATAAATTGGAATACAAGGGAAAAATTGATAAATTCAAAGTGACTTTAAAAATCTTTTGTATACAAACCCAAAATAAATTTTGATTGATTCTCGAAAACATTTGATATCACTAAAAATATTTTAAGATTGAAAATTTTTTATCAGTTTTATTTTTATTTCTATTTTTTTTTGAGGCTAAAAACCGGCAATGAAACCAAGTATGTAGTTAAAAATTTCATGTTTTTTACTATATTTGAAAATATTTTGATTGATTATTTAAATAATTTGACAAAACACTTTTTTATTGGTACAATTAGAATTATTTATAGGAGATTCGCAATTAAGTGATTGAAGTATTTTTAATTCTTTGAAGCAGATTTTTTGTAATTTACTAATCAAATAAAACCCATTAATATTTAGAGTAAAATTATCTTCCAAAAAAAGAATTGCTTTAATTGTTGTGAGAAATGTTATGATAGTGATTCATATGTCATAATTATCTCATAAACTTTTCCGAGTATACAAAAGAATCACTTTTGAAATTTAATTATTTTGAGAGAATAAATAAATATCTATCAATTATGGTCAGATTCAAGTCCTAAAAAAAATATTTTTAAATATTTTTATTTTAGACTATTGAGGAATTTTATTGGTAACAGGTTTCTTTAGCTCATGAGTTATTTTTTAAATATCTCTTTTCCTCTTTCTTCAATCGATGTTGATTTTAAAGCATACAATAAATTTCCAAAATATCTCTGGTTCTTAATTTATTTATTTATTTGAAATTGATTATTCTAGGTTCTCATTTTTTGAGTAAAGATCTTGGAATATAATCAAATTAATAAATTTCTTTTCGTTCAAAAAATTTATGTGTGTTCGCTTCTTTCTATATGAAACCAATAAAAAGTGCTTTGGAGAGAATTCAGCAATTAATTTTTGTTAAAAGTTTAATCAAAGGATGTTTTTCTTCTTAATTATCTAATACTTTTGCTCTAATCTGTTTTCACTTTGATTTTACTTTTCGGTTTTTTGACTGGGATCCCAGTATTACTTCTTTTGGCTAAAATACTATGAGATATTCAGTTTTCTATTTGAACCATTTCTCTCAATAGCCTCTATAAATTCATTGGTTTCTTTTATCAAGTAGCTGAGAACTCTTACTAGGAATATTTTCAAAAGATCTCGTCAATGTCGAGTTAACCTGCAATAGAGCTCGGAAATAATAATTTATTCAGGTGGGAATCCATAAATTGATCACATCATACCTTTCTATTTTTCCAACAAATATTGAAATTTCTTTTGATCTTCGATTTGGAAACAGCTATTGAAAATTATATTCATTGTCCTTGTTGAGTTATTGAGAAATCGACATTTTTGTCAGTTTTTTCTGTCTCAAAAGTTTAATTTGATGTAAGAGTATGATTACCAGAAGAAATCTTAATCTTTAAAAATTCATAGGCAAACGGTGAATAATAATAATAATAATAATAATAATAATAATAATAATAATAATAATAATAATTTTACTTTTCAAATATCTTTTTATCCAATATAACCAAACTAGAAACCTAACTTGACCAAACTGTTGAGAATATATTTCAAGTCTTTGATCAAAAATCTAACACAAAACTCTATGAACAATAGATTTGTTAAAATTTTTTTAAATAATAAAAATAATATGCTACATTTACTATTTCAACTAATATTGTGCTCAAAAATTATATACATTTTGTTGTACTTGGAAGGCAGCTCACATAGTCCATCTTTGTTGTCATCTCCAGATTAATAAGGGTAGAATGGTTCAATAAACTGCAGAGGGTTTGGGAAGTAATTAATTTAAGTAAAAATCTAACAGCAAGTCTATTTGATAGCAACCCTCCGCAGTGATTGTGGATCCGTGCTCATGTAATTGAAATAATAAATCATTTCAAGTTGTATTTTGTTTTCTGTAGCTACATTTATAAATAATAAGAAAACTGAGAATTTGAGTTCTGGTGTAAATGTATTAGAATATGATATGGAAATTGACTGAAGCAGGTGAAATTTGAAAAATATATTGGGTACGGTAGAGGTTATCAGTTAATCTAACATTCGCAAGAAGTCAATTGACTGCGCTAATATTTTAATTTCCTGAAACTTTGGCCCAATACCTTTTTCACAAAACCGTCAGCTTCATCAAAATTATTCCAAAATGTTGAAAATTTAGATTAAATATATTTCAGAAGCTTAAAAATAGACAAAAGATTTTATTGGAGCAAAATAAAATCATCGAAAATGCTACAGCACCAAATTACCTAGACTTTAATACCAATTAGATCTTTGAACCTTATCAGTCACTTTACTAGACGACTCAAATACTTCCTCTTCAATTTCCACATCAATGTCTTCTGTATACTCTGAAGACTCCTCGTCATCACTAATCACTTGCACCAATTGTTCACCTTCCTCTTGCAACCATACATTAATTTGCCTCCCATCACTCTCGTCAATCAGCGAAAATTTCCCAGGGCGATCCCCCTGTACCCAACGATATCCAAGTTTTCGAATCTCTTCCACCACCAGATCAATTAGAGCCAAAAATCTAGCGGCGGCCTCGACCTTGCCCCAGCCTTCATTCTTGGATGCTTGAAAGTATTCAGTCATTCTTTTCTCTGCCAGAGCTATCCGTTCGTCTGGCATGTAAGTTTCACGAGGTTCAATGAGATCAATATTTACTGGATGATTCTGGCAATACTTCAATTTTTTTTCAGAATTTGCATATCATTTTTGAGAAAAAGTTAAATTTGAAAAAGAAAAATCAGTTGGGATCAGTGAAATTTTGAGAATTTGCGAAATGCCAATTCAATAATTGGGGAAGCTTATTTGCACAAGAGAAAAAACAAAGAACATATAAGAATTATATAGAGGTTGGTAAATTTTGACCACAACCTGAGCACCAGGTGAACCTTTAAGGAAATTATTACCAAGATTTTTGGTTTTCTTCATTTTATACATGCGAGTCGGTTTTTTGCTGGGACAAAAACCTGCAGTCTTCTTATTTAATCAAAAACAGAAAAAGTCGTAAGTATATGAATACCTAAGAGTTAGAGAATGAAACTAAGTGTTGGTACCTAATTCTCACACATAATATTATTGGTAAATTGACCTGTCATAAAAGATAAAGTTTGATGAAGTGAACATGCAAGAGAAAAAAAGGTAAATCTATACGTTAAGTTTGCATATTGAATTTCTCTTGATAGATTTGATATTTTAGTAAAAGCCAAATAATGATGACAATCACAGGAATTAATATATAGGTGCCAGCCTTGAAATTTCTATTTTAGGAATCCTATCTTTAATAAAATAATCGCCCTCACCCTTGCTTTGTGAATTTTTAAAAGATTGACTATCATATTCGCCAGTTTCTATATCAAAATGACAGCGGAAAATTGCGGTGGAATTTGATAAACTCGAAAGAAAAATTTCAATAATGTCTTTGAGCAATGATCGTTAAATAAAATCAAAAAAAAACCGTACTGAATCCTTACATTGGAGTTTTAATTTTCAAATTATTTACTAGTATAACCCATATATTTTTGTTACTTACTAAATTTTAGTAAATAAATGTGAATTTGAAAAGGTAACAAAAAATATACTAAATTAACAAAAGTGTTGAAAAACTTTTAAAAATTAATACTTTGAATATTTATAAAAAAATTTGATCTTTTAGAATAGTAATCTTTAAATTAGGACTCCAGAAAGCTAAGCTGAACTGAGCTGAGCTGAGCTTTTTTTATGCTTGAGCCCAGCTCTATTTCAAAAAAAGCTCAAGTCAAGATGAGTTTTATTAAAAAAAACTCCAGCTCAACTTGGTTCATATTATTATATGTAGGGATTTTATTGGTTTAATTTCTGTTTCAAGCCACTTATTTATTAATAAAAAGTTTGTAAATAGTGACAACAATAGTAGTAATAATAATGAAAATTATCATTTTTCATTGATAAAAAATTTATAATAATTAATAATAACAATAATATTGTAAATAGCAATAATAATAATGTATATTATTTTTTTACTGATAAAGAGTTTATGGTAATAGCAACAATAGTGGTAAATAAACAGGTTTATATGTCAAGATTTTTTTGCTTTTATATTATTTATAAAAAATTTGAATTCTTACTTAATTATCTTTATTATTTATTAATAAATAAATAAATAAATAAATAAGTAAAGCATATACAAAAACAGGCCTTTTTGTATACAACAAGATTTTTTTACCAATTTTTTTTGAAAACTTTTACTCTTTTCGAGTTTCTTTTATTAAATATTAATTAAAAGCATTTTTTTTATATCATTGCACAGTAAAAAGTAAAACATCATCTAAAATCTAGATTTTAATTAGCGGAGAAACACAAGTATCTATTTAAAAGTTATATTTCTAATGCTATTTAGCTAAAGAACGTTTTATGATTTTAGGCGTGATAAAAACCTAAACTTTAGAAATTCTTTTGATGTTCTAAATAGATAAATGTTATTCTTTTAACTTATTGTGGGTTAAAAATAGTGGCTATAAAATATTCCGTCACTGAGAGTTTCTAAGGTAGACAGCACAACCTTTAGACAATGTATAATTAAATTAAATAAAAGCAAATTTATCTTTTTATAATTTGAAAAACTTCATACTCTTCAACAGAAAACTTCACCGGTTGATTTTCTGATCCAAGTAAAGCATGTTCATAATCACTTGCATTTTGACAAACGCACTCTGAATAATTTTTAAAATCATTGCCAAACAATATCATATTGTCCTTTCCAAAATAGGGCCCACAAGTTGACCCACCATAAGGTCCATATCCTGTAACAAACTTGCTAAGTATAGCATTTTCAGTTTTATCATCTCCAAGAGAAAAAATAAAACTTCCTTTTCCCTTTAAATGATAATTTTGAGAGTGCCAAGATTGTGGGTTAAAACCGCCAATTATCTGACCAGTTCCTTTCACTTTGATTACGCTAACTGTTGCTCCTTTATCATCGCATAATCGATGAAAATCCGCTGGCGTAAATCCGTCTCGACTTCCACGAAGTAACAATTTAAAATTATTTTCAAGTTGATTTCTAAAAGGAGTATTGTCATCTTTGCCTTGAATCCAATGATCAAGCTGTTTTATGTTTTGAAATTTAAGAAGCTTTGTATCAATATTTAATCGGGAAGAACGTAATGGCTGAGCGTCTACAGACTTTTGATGACTACCCGGTACGAGATAATGATGTAAAAGATCTTCATATAAAGTTCCAGGTAAGATTTTTGCAAATGGTTTTACTTTGTGATAGAAGTCAACTGAAGATATGTTAAAGAAGCGGATTAAAGGTAGAAGCCTTTCGATGGATTCCTTAAAGGCATTAAAGTTTTCATCTGTCCAGTAAAGAACTTTTTTCGTCTGAATATCGCTATCCAATTTAGCAACTCCCCATTCTACAATCTTTTCCCATATTTCA
>JAAOMT010000183.1:159057-173200 GCA_016748015.1 Geosiphon pyriformis
GGTAGGTACTCCATGTTTATCAAGAGAAATCTCGCCATTATAAATGTATCTGCAGAAAAATAAAAAGTGAATTTCATGTTGGTCAAAATATTCAAACCAAATGAAAACCCTTACCTGAGAATTATTTCAAAAATCTTTGGTGAAATATTGGGTTTAGGGAAGATGATGATATTATTTTCCCTTTTAATCCAATTGCTAGAGAGTGCGACAGCAAAATATGGTGATCTTGCTGCTAAAATTTGGGAATGAGCTTGAAAAGTTCTAATATTGGGCGCTTCGCCAACTATAATTCTAACATCAGAGAACTTCTGACTGTCAAATAAATTCCCAAAATCATTGGATAAAGCGTGAAAGTATTGTTGGGGCGACATCGGTAAAATATGAGAAGTCTGTGTGAAGTCTTTTTCACTATGATCAGTATTTATGCTATTGACACTAGTCATATACTTATCCCGAGGTGAAGTCACATGTTAATCTGCACTTTATCGATTGATCAATTAATAATAACATGCCAAAAAACATGATTTATTTAACATAAGTTTATAAGTTGCTTTTTTTTCGTTTATTAACTGTTAATTTTGAATCCAGATTATTCTTGACTGAAACTTTTTCTTATCCTCAAACTATCAAACCATTTTTTCAATTAATTGGGATTTATTTTTTAAAAAAGCATTGTTTAAAATAATTTATTCAGAAATTGGTCGATTTTGGTCATTTTCTCATACTTACATTCATCTTACCAAATATTTCAGATTGCTTAATGATAAAAAATATTTTAATTAAAGGGGGAAAAATATTTTGCTAATAATTTTTTTTAGCTATCATAAAAGTTAATGATCAAATTTTACTTTATTTCCTCAAATTTATAAGCGAAATTTTTAGGACGATTAAAGCTTTTTTTTATTTTCAATTAAAATATAATATAAATTTTCACCAATTTTAAGTTTTGCTTTTATGGAATCGGCTTTCTATATTTTATTGTTGGCCAATAGAGCATTGAATAGTTTTTTCATATTTTTTTTTACAAAATTAAATGTTACAAATAACAATAAGAATAATCTCAAATGAAAAAGCAGAAACGAAAAATAATATTTAATAAAGGTATTTTTCGACTTAAACTACCAGCCAAAAAGGTTTCAAGTAAACAGGTAATTTAGTAAAAAAAAAAGTGTGTGGCCTTGAAATCAGCTAAAATTAATTCGGTTTATGCTAAAAAACAAGTCTAAATTGAAAAAATTTATACATACAAAAAATAAACAGTTATATGCACTTTGAGTTTCGCAAAATATTTTGCCAATTTTTATCCCTAGTTCGGTGTGTATACATTGGCCAAAGAAATCAGCTTATCACTTCTAAGTAGCATTTGCTTAAAACCTTGAAAGCTTCTCTTTTTTTTTGGATTTTTAGCTCAAAATATTTTTAGTTCTAATTAAAAAACGAATTGTCGAAAGAAAGCTTGAATCTCAAGTTTCAGCAAATTAAAAAGATGAATTTGATTTGTTAAAATTATTGAGCCAATAAAGTGGAAGTTTATAGCTGTAATTTTGACATCATTCATTCAATTAAGACCAACATTAGAAAACACATCATAAAAACCAAGCATCAAACATTTTGTGAAAGTCCATTAATTTCAAAGCTTTCAATTTTAAATTTTCAAATACTATATTAATTATAAATATTAACATTTTTATATATCGTTCAACAATATTAATAGCTATTGACAACATTAATTCATAAAATAACTATACACAGTTTGGTACATTAAAAAATTTTAAAATTTGAATATTTATTATTACAATTATTAATTTGCCTACTTATTAATTATATTTTTCAAAATAGTTCTATATAAATATTGATACAAAAAATTCAATGTCCTATTTGCAATTTAGAATTTTAGACCAAAGTAAAAGCAAAAAATTAATGCGAATTTTCTAATCTTTTTAGTGAGACTAAATTAAAAATCAGATTATAAATCTATAAATTTTAACATAAACAACAAACAAAATGCTTTTAACTTGAAAATGCACTCAATTATATTTTAAGTACAAACATATGTCTCTTTGGTAAATATATTCGAGAATTAATACAAAAGCTTTATATCGCATTTATTTTAACAGATCCCATTTTCAAAAAATTCATTGTTATAGAAAATCACAATGTAATATTTCAGATTTGACATTGATAAATTACGATTTTAAAAAACATAATCTAAAACTCAAAATAGAAAACGAAATATTAGTTTTTTTAATATTTTACTTGAAAATAGTTTTTTAATTTCTTAATTTTCATTTAATGTGAGCAAATAAATCTATATTTATAAAGAAACCACGGTAAAATTAAAAGATGTTGCACAAATTTCATTTTTAATTGAATTTCGGTTTCACAAACATTAAAGACTATCACCATATTTATAATAAAGGATTACAAAAATAGTTAGATGCCAAATACAAGAACACACAATTCATTAAAAGTAAAAAAAGCTATTTAGAAATAATTTACCAAAGTTAAATATTAATCACTCATATTCTAAGTTTAGAATTATAAAAATTCACAAATATTTAAATATTAATTAAATATTTCAAAAATTAGGTTTGAAACTCAATTTTTTAATGAACGACAGAAAAAAGATTTATGGTTCTTTTAATTTAAACTCTTCTTGTATTTCATATTTTTATATAAATTTTTTGCCCCAATACATAAAATACCTATTTTATTTTTGAGCAATTATTGTGGTAATTGTTTTAATTTATATAATTGCACAGTAAACTAGACAAAATTCTTATCTCCATTAAATCGATACATATTTTATCGCGATATCCTCTGCATGTATGAAATTAAAATTATTTATTTGTTAAGGAATAATTGATTTAATAAATAAAAAATAATAATTTTGTTTTTTCAAACTTTTTTAATTCTTATTAAAATTTATATTTGTTGCTTTGACACATAAATTAAGTTTTTTATAGTAAGAAATTTTAAGAATTTATTTTTTGAAAATTAAATTTAAATATAGTTTGAAATTTAGTAATATTTTTTAAAAAATTAAGAATTCACTTATATTTTACTTTAAAATAAAATTAATTATTTTAATTTGAATAACTGCCCTTTTTAATTTAATTAAGAATGTTTTTAATATACCTATTACATCTAAAGTTTTTTGTGAACAATTTTGTTGGTTCAATTTCTTATGTTAAAGCCACTGTTCAATCTGCTAAACTTTGTTCTGTTGTGTTTAATAAAAACTTGGGATTCAGATTGGATTTTGTAAAAGCTCAGATACCGAATATAACTTACTTAATAGAATTAGTAATAGAACTTATAAATTCTTTTACGCACAAGTTTTGTTTCTGTTGGCTAGTAAAAATAGTCTGATGTAAAATTTAAAATCTGGTTCTCTTTTTTGAAAGTCCGAATTAAGATTTTTAGCAACTTGTTGCTGGTTTGCTTAAAAATTTTTCCAAAGTTAAAAAAAAGTATGGTGCACATTATTCAGATAAAATTAATATGGATAATGAAATTAGTTTATTGTAAGTAATAATTATTTAATTATTTAATGATCTTGTGAAAGGTGCTTAAATTTAATATTAAAACCAGCAAAGAGAAAACAAAAATCTGAATGAATAAGTTTGTTCAAAGTAGTACAACTTTAAATTACTTTATAAATAAAATAAATGCAAATAATTTTTTTTTGGTACCTAATTTAATGAATCTTGACGCAAGTCCAGATGGCTGATGATATGTAGAAAGCACATGACCCACACCTAATGCTAAACATGTATATGTTGATCTTACTTTGTTAAAGCATTAAAATAATAAGAGCATTTAAAACCAACATATATTGATGAATCAATGAATTTTTGGTGAATAATAAAAAATTAAGGCAAAAATATTTACATATAAAACTTTTTCATATTTTTATCTAATTTAATTAAATAAAAGTCTATGTAAAAGATTTTATTACTATTTTTTAAAGCAGAATTAATTTGGGGTTTTGTTTAGGATTCATGCATTATGAAAACATTAACTAATTAAAATAACAAGTACGAAGGGAAATGAAAATTACCAATCACTATTAGATCAATGAAAAGCTGCCTAAATATAATAGATAGTAAAAATAATGCCGTGTTAGACAAGAGCATAAATTTTCTCAATGATTATTGATTAATAATACATGTAAAATCATTATCGTTAGGCAAATACACTAATTCTTTTATAAATTAACACAAATTTGTAATACACTGTATAATAATTAAATGAAAAAATTAACAACATAAAATAGAGAAACTAAACTTTAGAAAAAATAATTATTTGCAAAGTTAAAACACGACTTGTAAAAATTGGTATATCAGTTTTAGGTACCCACCCTTAATTGTGATCACTCTTTGAATTTTGAAGATTTCCCATTGTGAATAAAATGAGAATAGATTATTATTTGAAGAGATTTTATTACATCAACTTTCAATTCATTTGTAGAACAACAAAACCATTTAGGCTTCGTGTGAAACATGAAAATAGTATATCTATAACATTTATTAATCAATTTTTTATCTTTTTAGCATTTTTTTTTAAAAAAAAAAGGTAATTATAAATTTACATTTGAGTAAGCTGTCACTTATATAATAAGACTAGACATTTGAATAATATATATTTTTCTATTATTTTAGTTTGCTTAAAAAGATTACTTAATGAAGCAATTTCATAGGATTTATCAAATAATTTTACGATGAGTTTTCAATATGGTCTTTCGAATTCGTCAAATAATTGTTAGACAAATAGTGAGACTGCATTTTAATAGCGCTTGAACAGTGTCCTTTATCTCGAGTCTTGTTTCAAGGGTTCGTCAAAATATGAGCAAGAGGCGATAGAGGTAGTTGTTTTCGTCACTCAAGTATTGAGAAATGTCACCGTTGACGAATTCATTGTTACATCAGCTCATAACCACGAATTCAAGAAGGAAGTTGAAATACTGTTGGAACTCAATAATGAGTTTTTGCCTTTTTGGCCAGTTATCGAGAGGTACAGGGGCACCTACATATGAAGTTATTGGCAGAGGAGATCTTATAATGTGGAGCAAGAACCTAAGTTAAAGCTATATTGGTTCTATTCGATATTACACTCACTATCATCATTTAATTTGATTCAAGAAATTTATTTTTCTAAAATGGGAAAATGCGATTTTAAGGGAACAGAGCAAAAATAGAATGTCACTAGTAGTTTGAAAGCCATCTTCAATTGCATTTCTTCTGAATATTTGGAATTTCAATCACAGTCAATAAAAAAATCAAAGTTTTGGAATTTTTTATATTAAAAACCATTGCTTAATAGAAATCTATTTTGAACGCTTTTACTCTTCGATTCTCATTATTGAAGCATTTTTTTGTATCATTGCACAGCTAAAGAGCGTTTTATAGCCTTACCCTGTAATAAACCTAAACGCTAGAAAAAGTCTTTTTTTAAGTTTTTGATGCTTTAAAATAGATAAATGTTATAATTGTGGGGCTTAAAAGAGTAGGCTATAAAATATTCCGCCAGTGAAATTTTCTAAGATAGACAGTACAACCTTCAGACAATATATAATTAAATTATATAAAAGCAAATTTATCTTTTTATTATTTGAAAAACTTCATACTCTTCGACAGAAAAATTCACAATTCCGTTTTCTGATCCAAGTAAAGCATGTTCATAATCACTTGCATTTTGACAAAAGCACTCTGAATTATTTTTAAAATCATTGCCAAACAATATCATATTGACCTTTCCAAAATAGGGCCCACAAGTTGACCCACTATAAGGCCCATATCCTGTAACAAACTTGCTAAGTATAGCATTTTCAGTTTTATCATCTCCAAGAGAAAAAATAAAACTTCCTTTTTCCTCTAAATATCCATTCCTAGAATGCCAAGATTGTGGGCTAAAGCCGCCAATTATCTGACCAGTTCCTTTCACTTTGATTACGCTAATTGTTGCTCCTTTATCATCGCATAATCGATGAAAATCGGCTGGCGTAAATCCGTCTCGACTGCCTCGAAGTAATAATTTAATATCATTTCCAAGTTGATTTCTAAAAGGAGTATTGTCATCTTTGCCTTGAATCCAATGATCAAGCTGTCTTATGTTTTGCAATTCAAGAAGCTTTGTATCAATATTATATCGGGAAGAACGTAATGGCTGAGCGTCTACAGACTTTTGATGACTACCCGGAACGAGATAATGATGTAAAAGATCTTCATATAAAGTTCCAGGTAAGATTTTTGCAAATGGTTTTACTTTGTGATTAAAGTCAACTGAAGATATGTTAAAGAAGCGGATTAAAGGTAAAAGCCTTTCGATGGATTCCTTAAAGGCATTAAAATTTTTATCTGTCCAGTAAAGAACTTTTTTCGTGTGAATATCGCTATCCAATTTAGCAACTCCCCATTCTACAATCTTTTCCCATATTTCAGATTCTTCTATGTTTAGGTCATCCCGGATTAAAATTGAGACAAGAGCATTTTCACTAAGGGATGTGAAATCTTGGGAGTTTAAAACTATAGCTGGTTTTTCACCAACTATTTCGGTGCAGAAATCTTGTAATTTTTTGAAAGAATCATGCATAAATGAAGTTTTCTGCAGAGTGGCGAAATTTTCTTCTAGCTCTTTTGCACGGTGTTCAATCAAATAGTCTTCAAGGTGATCAATCATGTTTTCTAGAATAAGCTCGTCAGCGGTAACAAGAACTTCTAAAATGGTAGGTACTCCATGTTTATCAAGAGAAATCTCGCCATTATAAATGTATCTGCAGAAAAATAAAAAGTGAATTTCATGTTGGTCAAAATATTCAAACCAAATGAAAACCCTTACCTGAGAATTATTTCAAAAATCTTTGGTGAAATATTGGGTTTAGGGAAGATGATGATATTATTTTCCCTTTTAATCCAATTGCTAGAGAGTGCGACAGCAAAATATGGTGATCTTGCTGCTAAAATTTGGGAATGAGCTTGAAAAGTTCTAATATTGGGCGCTTCGCCAACTATAATTCTAATATCAGAGAACTTCTGACTGTCAAATAAATTCCCAAAATCATTGGATAAAGCGTGAAAGTATTGTTGGGGCGACATCGGTAAAATATGAGAAGTCTGTGTGAAGTCTTTTTCACTATGATCAGTATTTATGCTATTGACACATAGTCATATACAGGGGGGTATAAAAAGTATTGGACACTTAATATAATATATAAAAAAGGCTATATATTATAATACCATTACCAATTTAGGCCATAATTTTTTTTATAATTACTTATAGTTATAATCTACAAATCAACATAAATCGCGTCCTTGTAAAACACAACAGTGGATCATACGCGTATATATAAAATATCAAACATTCTTATCATGAAAAAATTTACCGCATCAAATGTGTCTTGAAAAAGAACTTTCTGAATACCAAAAAGGAGGGATTATTTCAGTAAAAAAGTTAGGACTTACAAACAGTGAGATTTTCACGACTATTGGATGTTCACGTTCTTCTGTAATACATGTATGGAAGTCATATGAGCTAAAAAAACTTCCTAAAAAACGAACGGGCCGACCACAAATTCTTGACAAACGCGCACGTGAACAACTCAAATATTCAATAATGGAGAATAAAGAAACCCGCCGCCAAACTCTTTTTCAAATACAACAAATCTATTTCTATACAAACTATTTGAAATGGATTAGCTCAAGAAGGACTTCGCTCGTGTATTCCTCGTCTCAAGCCATTAATTTCCAAATCAAATAAAAAAAACATTTACAATTGGTTCGTACTTATGAAAATTGGACAGTAGAAGATTTTAAACGAGTTGTTTGGTCAGATGAATCTACATATACACAATTTAGAACTACAGGATTTGGACGTGTATGGCGTAAACCTTCCGAAGAGTTTCATAAGGATTGTATTGCAGCCACAGTTAGAAAAAGCTTTGGTCGCATGTTTTGGGGATGTTTTTCATGGGTTGGTTTGGGTCCTTTAGTTCCTTTGGTTGGTTATATTACTGGAGTTATACACTATGAAACCTTGGCTAATTATGCAATTCCTACAGTAAAACTTCATGCAAAAAAAACTAAAAAAAAGTTTTTTTTTCAGGAATACAATGCACCAATCCACACATCAAAAGTTGCGCGTTCTTTTCTTACCTCTTCAAATGTTGAATTACTTCCTTGGCCAGCACAAAGTCCTGATATTACTTCAATAGAAAATCTTTGGTCATATATTGAAGTTAAAATTCGTCAACATAATTCACAACTCTCAAATATTGTACAATTGGGTTAAAGAAGAATGGGATGCGATACCTGTAAATTACTATCGTAATTTGATCAAGTCTATGCCACGTCAAGTTCAAGCTATTTTTGAAGCAAATGGAGGTCAAACAAACAAAATACTAACATGTATTTTAATATAATAATAAAAAATTAACGATTCATAAGTTAGTTCTTTTATATAACATAATATAAAAGTGTCCAATATTTTTTATACCCCCCTGTACTTATCCCGAGGTGAAGTCACATGTTAATCTGCGCGATCGATTAATTCGGAGTCTTTAAAATTCCGCATCATTAAACATTTTCTCTGAGAGATCATTCTCAAAGGACTCTGCAACTTGCTGCAATCAAATCGCCTCCAAAGATCAGAGCCTCTATTTGAAAAGCATGAAATATCATTCATCATTTTGGCAAATATTGTACTTTCCCATCTTTGGTTGACTGCAAGTATAAATAGAAATAATTATTGATCTTCTCAATGGGTTGGATGAGATCCAATAAGATTCGCAATTGCAATGATAAACCCCATATACTATTAATTTTTAAAAGAAAAAAAAAGCAAGCTATAAAATTTCCTTGCAAGAATAAAAAACCTTTATACATTTTTAAAAATTAATGAATATTTTCTTTGAAAATTTTCTACTTTAACAAATTTTTACAAGTTTTTTTTTTTAAGGGAAAAATTTTTCATATTGCGCTTCACGATACTGTAGTTTCTTTCATAAATGGATGGCGTGTGTATAAAACTAGCATTGAGAAGACTATTTCAAGGAGTTCACTCCATCTGAGTGGTCGCTCATCTCTTTCTTGAGATGGAGGTTGCGGTTTACTTGTTCAATGAGCATGCCAATTGAATATAGTTACCGGAAGAACCGTGTTGAAAACATCAGTAATGATATCGATATATATGAAGAATCTGTTATGCAGAAAGCTCAAGAATTGATATCTTTATTTAAGGTGAAAAGTTTAATGATATTAACAAGCTTTGATCCTACTATTTTGTTATGAATCTTGGTAGGATGGTTCAGTCTATTGCTGAAAACATTTGAAGGGTCACTAAGCCAAGCCAAGTAATAGCTCACTGAGCTTTGTCCAGTTTGTTTAATGGCGCTTGGCAGGCCATAAGTTTAAACTTTTGGTAGGATAGCTCAGTCTGTTGCTGGACACATTTGGATGGTCGCTGAGCCAGACCAAGTGATAAGTTGTAGTGCATCCATCAATGGTATGTGTTTCTATAGTTACAGTCATTATTAGCTTGAATTTGTTGTTGATTTATCGCCGCCATATTTTAAGTAAAAGATTTAGAAGAAAATATATTGAATCAATCCAACTATGAATAGAAAATGTTAAAATACGGCTTCTGTAAATTTTGTGCTGGCGGAATTAAGATTTCGAAAGAGCTTTTTATACAGTCATGAGAAAATCAAATGCAAAAAAAACACCGCCAATAAATATCTGGAAGCGTCTGTGTAACTTGTATGACACGACACAATTTTAAAATTAGTTGAATCATTTCCTTTCTTGACTTGGATCATCGAAATTTATCTTTGACAAATGTTATAATGCTTTGTTTTTGAGCGAGATTACCTATTTAAAACATTTTTTACTCAAGTATCCCCAATAATCCTACGAGCAAAATTGAGTCTTTTATCATCGACAAACAAAGTCAGAAGATACAAACTATGGTCCGAGAAAGAAAAAAGCAAGTGATTTGAAGCTGTGAGGATCTACGGTTCAAAGTGGAGTTACTTACCAAATCATATTTTCCAGACAGAAGAAGCGATAGTGTTTGTAAAAAGTATCAAAATGAGATTAGAAAATTAGCTAGCAAAAAAGATTCATTACCGATGACCAAATTTCTACAAAAAAGTGCTCGGTGGACAGTTGAAGAATCTGAAAAACTCATTGAGGCAGTTAAAAAGCATGGTAGAAATTGGAAATTACTATCTTATCTGGTTTTTGATTCACAGAAGACAGCCAGGAGCTTGGAATTGAAGATCAAGTATCTCCAAGCAAGTTACTTATGACGACTAGTGAACTACAAACGCTCGAATTGGCCATTGAACATCATGGTCACAATTGGAATGATATCTCTTCCAAGTATTTTAATTCGAACAGAGCCCTAGCTACTTTGAAGGGTAAATATTACAAATTGAAATTCAAAGAAAGGATTATTAATCAAATCTCTAACAAGAAACACTTATCACATTCTTCCAATATCTCTCCTTATGATCTAACTCAAATCGAAAACCCCTATATCAAGGAGCTTTCTTTTTTCCTAGTCATCAATTTCATTCTTCAAATAAAGAACTTTTCTTCACACACGAAAAACAAATCAAATCTCCCGAATTCCCCTTTTCAAAATTGTAAACAATCCCAAAAAAATAGGAAATTCAAAATTACTAGAAATGCTAATTGAATTTAAACACTGTCGAGAAATTAGGCACCTGTTAATATATAATTTTTTCAAACCCGTTGCTGGATAGACAATTTGATTCTCCCAAAATTGGTAGAGAAGACCTTTAAAGAACTTATGGTACTCGAAAAATTTTAATTAATTGTTACTGAGGAGTCACCAACTGTCGCAAGGAAATTAATATTATAAAACGTTATTTATAATTGAAATTAGATTATTTTGGTTGCAGAAAATTATTAAATTTATTCATTGCTAAGGGTTTTTATTTTTTGCGGAGAAATAAAACCCGATATTTTCATAAAATAGTTGTGCATTGTTTCTTTGTGTTTTGACATATTTATGCTGTTTATTTTCAGAATCAAATTATGCTTAGTCAACAGACTGAATGTTGAGCTTAAACGCTTTGGAAAAAGCAAAATGTTAATTTTATTAAAACAAGTAATTTAAAATCTTAAAAGACATAAAGTGATATATATTTGTATTGTTGAAAAGTAATATTTCAACTTAAAAAAAAATTGAATTTTATAATTTATCCACTTGGCAAAAAACATGA
Organism: Geosiphon pyriformis; assembly: GCA_016748015.1. Classification (NCBI taxonomy): domain Eukaryota; kingdom Fungi; phylum Glomeromycota; class Glomeromycetes; order Archaeosporales; family Geosiphonaceae; genus Geosiphon; species Geosiphon pyriformis. Next base: position 170,306 of record JAAOMT010000183.1, read on the forward strand.
AAATTGTTCACTAGACTAAAGTTTTTTAATTTTAAAAATATGAAATAAACTAGTAATGATTCCAAATAAAATAAATCCCATTTCGTAAATAAGTAATTCCTCCTGAATTAAAAGAAATCATAATAAGAATAAGACTCTTTACTATCATAAAGGTGGTTGAAATAAAGTTTACGATATGTATAATATATCAAGGTCAAATACACAGGTTTCCATAAGCACAAAATTTAAAGATATTTTATACTTCTGTACTAAATAAATTTCTTTGAATAATGATTTTTTCATTTATCTTCGCATTTTAAAATTTTGCATACATTGTTGAGCACGTATACACCTTTTTTGCATTTAAGTATGAAATATTAATTGTGGTTGTTGGTACAATGGCATATTAAGACATCAGATTACGTTTGCCTTCTTTTGATAAATACATTTAGACTTTTGTAAAATGGTATTTTGTCAAATATCATCTCTAAACTGGCTTAAAGATGATTGATAAAATTAGATTTCATAATGCAATAAATAATTTTGTTTAAAATATTTCCGAAAGTAATTTCGGTTTTAAAAAATAGTTTGACATTATATATTCCGCTACATTTTTTTTTGGTTAATATCTTGACTACTAAAATTGTTAAATATTGAATTTTACTATAAATTTAATTTGAACCTGCGGTCAGGGAACATGCGATAATTAAATAAATTAAGTTGAATAATATTGGTTACACGACAATCTCTAGTTTCAGAGTTTTTTATCATGAAAACTGAATCGATGTGAATCGGGACCACTAATGGAATAAGTTTTTTCTATCATCCTGACTAATTACGTCATTAAAATTGACGGTTTAATCAATTTGTTATATTAACTCCTTTAAACCAGTAAGAGGCAAGCTAAATAAAGTTTTTTGTGAAGATTATTAAGCATTTCAATAAATATAATTAATCTCTTTGAAGGCCAAGCAATCATAAACTAATAGTTCAAATTTGAAATAGTCTTTAATAGCGAGAAGTACATTATATATGGGTAATTAACTTGTAATAAAGTTTACTTCCTTTTTTATCATAGTAAAGCGTGCTGGTTGTTACTGAAATCTTTCAAGATTTTCAAATCAGGTCTCTAAATTAGTTTCTGACGATCTTTGAATAATAATATTAATAATCTAGTTTTATTAAATAATTCCTAAAAATCTATAATGGAAAACTGGGCCGCCAGCTTTCCTGATAGAAATCATTTTGCAACTTACTAAAAGGAGACTAATATTATTAAATAAACAGAGAAGAAATGCCAAAATAGAAAACCGACGATATTTGGCTAATGACTAATTCTAAGTGTTAAGTCTGCTGATATATTGGTTTTAATATTAATTTATAATAGGGAAATAATATACATTTCAAAAAACTGAGATTTTATTGCTAAAATTTAATATTATAATGAAGTAAAAATATTTTGAGTAATAATATAACAATTATTAAGTTAAAACTTAAATAAAAGGTAAAATAATAATTAGTAAACATACAATTAATTTTTAACCTATTCAGTTACAATTTTAATTTTAATTAATTATTATTTGAATATTAAATAATATTTTTCAAATTAAATGGTAAAGAAAATATTATTTTTTCAGTATTGATAAAAGCTCATTATATAATTTTTATTTATATAAAATAATAATATTTATATTTATTTATGAATTTTGTTATCTCAATTTATATATTCTTAAAATTATTTATCTGCATACAAGTTTTATGAAAATATATTGGCAAAATAGACATAATGTTAAAATTTTGTTAATTTACAAAAATCTAATTGTTTAAGATATTAATAGGATAATAAATTTTATTTCCTTGTTAATTAAGTTTTAATTAATTTATTCAAATATTATAATTAATAATTATTTAGAATTTGAAGAATTGTAAATAAAAGTTTACTTAACTTAAATTAATTAAAATTAATTTATGGATATTAATTATATGTAACGTTCTTTGTAACACTTTTTAATAAATCATATGAATAATAAAACACCTGGTTTTTTAAAATAAAATTTAAGAAATTTCAGATTATTTTCTATTTGATTGTTTTTAAGATAAAAATAACCAATATTTTTTTACATACTATAAAGTCCCGAAAATAAGTAATCCTCTGCGTCATCAATTTGAACCGAATTTGAGATGAGTTGCTAATTAAAAGTTTCGACTGAGAAATTAAATATAATTTGATCAAATGGTAATGCTCAAATCGTTAATTATATTATTAAATCTTAGCCCTAACATGCATACACTGTAGGTTTGAATTTAATCCATTGAAATGGTAAAATTAGCTTAGCTCAAAGAGAAACTGAGAGCTAACAAAAATAATAAATGAAAAGCGGGCATTAATAAAACTTTTCTGCTTTATTATTAAATATAAAAATGCCTTTAAACAGTATCCAAGCAAATTTATGATATTTGATTAATAATGATAGGGATCTTATGATTGAATCATACAGTATTTTTATGCTTCACACGAAGCCTAAATTATGTTCTTGTTGTTTTTACTGTTGTTCTACAAATAAATTGACTAACTTATTTAGGCGGCAAGACAATGCGACAATTGGAAACTTGTTTGGCGCGTAGCATAGCTACTTAAATTTGGTCATAGTTAAACCCTATTTGATATTATTGATTTGTATCGAATCACAGTCTAATGAATGAGGTTAATAAATTAATTTGTTAAGAAAAGCTAAGGCAATTCTTATTCCAATCTGATCACTTGGGGTGGAGACTATGAGAACATAGAAAAACAACATAAATAAGAACTCGCCTTTAGACAAATTACTTCCTAATCTACTATCAAATGAAGGTTTAAAGAACTTCTCTTCGAATAATAATATATTCACATTTTATCTTTTTGCCCTTTTGTTCTTT
>JAAOMT010000183.1:181236-223934 GCA_016748015.1 Geosiphon pyriformis
TGCACATGCGATATAATCTATAATTATTTTAAATTTTAAATTATATTAACTACAGCCTCATTTCACATTTCAAAATAGTTTTTTGCCTATTAAATTTATTATAAAATCTTCTCTCAAACTTAAAAAATGCATATCATAATAATTTAAGAATAATTTATTTTTGAACATAAATGTTCTTAATTTCAATAAATTCGGAGTGTGCTTTTTTGTGATCATAGTTCAGTAGACATATTTCAATGAAAACAAAAGGAGAATACATTTATTTATTCAAAAGTTGAAAGTTTTTGCTTCACTTAATTCGTCTCTATCTTTAACTTTTAGATGTCATTTTATTCTAGTATTGTAAAATTTCTACTGATAATTTGGTAACTCTTAGGTTTTGAAATTTCTATTAAATTCATCGCATTAACATTAGCAAGCGCAAAGTAACTTTTCAGGATTATCGTTTCGAAAGAGAAAATGAACTTGCTAATTAAAGTTTTTAGAAGATATTTTTAAAGAAATTAATATTTTAAAAATTGAAAAAAAGTTTTTATTTCCCAAAGTTTTACTGTAAATCAACGGAGTAAGTTGTTTTCGACTTCCTTCTATAATTTTCTTCATACCAGATTCTGTCATAACATTGCCTTGAGGTCCGAGTTCTAACTACCTCTGAAACTTTTTCCCACCTTTTACCATATTTCTCAATCGCTTTTTTCAAAGCATTGATCTCCACCGGGTTCCATTGCCCAATGTTAAACTTTGCTGAAAGTTTAGATGAACAACGACAAATACGTTTAAGCATGTCTGAGGAACGCCAGGGGATTACTTCTTGAAATTTTTCCTAATCTTCCCCATATTCATGAAGAGATTTCGCCAATTTTTGTAATTCTTCATCTGTGAAATTGCCTTTTTTAGTCCCCGGAGCCAAATGCTGGTTATAGCGTTCATATATAAGGTGTGGGGGTCGTCCAAGTTTATGACTTATTTCTTTCCAATTCTTGCCATATTTTTTAATCAGATCTTTCAATTGATTATCCTCTCGTTCTGTCCATAGCCCACGCTTTGAATGCGCTATGACGTTTTCATAATGCTTGAATAGTTCCCTATAACTTCTATTTGGAAAATGGTTATCACTAATTTTTTTCCATTCAATAGGATCGTTGCCAAATAGTTTTACAGCATTTTTGAGCTTTTTGTCTTCACTGGGGGTCCACTTCACAGTATCAAAGTCAAATTCACAATCCTTATTTGTTCGGGTGTGTTTAAATTCCCTCCAAAATTCCTTTAAAGCTTTCGGTGTAAGAGATGGAAAATAATTTTTCTTTAAAAGCTCCCAATTATTGCCATGTTCCATAAAAGCCTTTAAAAGTATTTTCTTATCCTCAGAGCTCCATTTTTGGTAGGTTTTTTGGCCAACCATTATATGATTACTTAGTTCAGCAACGGGCAACGATTTTTTTTCCTCTATAGAGGCAGGGGAATTTTGATTTAACCTAACTGATGTGTTAATATGTCGAAGCCCATTTTTATAGATTTCGGTGTGTAATAATTTTTTAAATCCTTGACAAGACTGTCTTTATAAAATTCAATAAAATCATTTGGTAGTGACCGATGTTTTCAAATGGCATCTAAGGTTGGGAAATTTTCTGGTGTTAATAAACTGAGCAAACGATAACTGTAATTTAAGTTCATGTATCATAAAAAAATCACCAATCAAAGGTAACTTACATTTTGATGATCTTTTTTCAATCAAAAATTCTTTGAATTTTTCTTCTAATCAACATTTAAAATAGTATATTCTAAATAAAATTCTGGAAAAAAAGCATTCTATCCGAATAATCTTCTTCATAATTATCATGTTTTTTCTTAACTCCCTTTGAAAATTCATCCGCGATAAGCTTGAATCACAATCAAACAAAAATTTTGGACTTACACATCCGATAAAATATATATCGATGAATGAATCTCAATCTACATTGCCGGCATTATTTGTTTTTGATTCAGGAAATCTTATCAGGCAGCAAATTTATAGTCATATTATTGATTGTAATAAATCATGTTTTAGTCCTTTTTGCAATCATTGAGATTTTTTATCGAAATTTAATAAAAGAGACTCTTTTGATCTATATTCATACAAATAGCAAAAATTCCAAAGTCTAGATTTTTTTCTCATGATAATTCCTGTTCAAAGACAAGTCTCATCTTTTCGCTAAAACTAGCCTTCAGAAAAAAGTCATGAAAATGAAACGCTAATTTTAATTACCAGTTCCCAATAAGAAAAGGCTGATGAAGTCATTCAGGGAAAATTCGGCATCTTTCAATGTTTTAATATTTTATGGACTTAATTGTTTATTTTTAAGCTTTTTGAAAATCAATGGAATTTTCCCAAAGTTTAATCATGAATTGACGATCTATTGATTCGCTGCAACCGCATAAGTTAGAAAGATAAGAGATATATCTGATACTCAAAGCTAAACTTGGTAGGCTGGTCACTGTATTTATAGGGCAAAGCTCTCTTTTTTTTTCTTTGTCACTAATCCAATATTTCTCTTTAATATTTATCAGAAAATTTTATTTCTTCCGAAAAATATTATCGTATTTAGCAAATATTTTGCCATTAGCACAATGGTCGTGATCCACACATAAAGGTGATACCCATCTACCCAAATCTCAGCTCTTTCGATCAAACTCAAAAAATTATATATTGTTAGGACATTATAAAATTCTTGACATAATATCGCTGTTTATAAACGAAGGGAATCGATATGAGCTGAAATTTTAAATATTATTTAGATTGTATTTAGGCTTAAATTTCAAGATTTTCAAGAACCAAGGCTCTTCAGCACAAGCCAAATGTGATTGTGCTACTCAAATTTAGAATCAGAGTGATTCAATATTTTAATTCACTTACACTTCGTTTTGGAAACTCAACAATTAAGAAGTCAATTCTAATCAAAAAACATGCAATCAAATTTAGATTTCTTAAAATGAATAACATTATTACACAGAGCTACCAGGACAATCCTGTTATCAGGTTGAAGATCCACTACCCTATAAAGTATAAAATAGCAAAGGTTTTGCACACCTTCATTAGCAAAAAAATCAATTTCAAAAGCTTTTGTGAACTTTAAAGCGCAATCATAAAGTATTGCCAATTCAAACCTTTTTATAATTTATCATTTTTTTTTATAACAACTTCATTTGAATCTTCAATATATGCTATGACGCAAAAAATTACAGCCTATAAATTACAAATCTGTCTATGCAAAGAAAGAAATTTTCATCAAGAACAATATCCACTTTTAAAGATTCAAGGAAAGCAGATTCGCATGATGAAACATAACGCAAAAATTGATAAGCAAATTCTGATCGAACCACCATTAAGCTATTCTGATATATTGGATTCTGTTCGAGTGACAACTCCAGTTAGAGAATATAATCAAATTTAATTATAGCACAAGATAAAAACATATTTATGCTTATATTTAGCTTCTTTTTGATGTACCAAAACCTGCATTGATCTATTGTATTTAAGAATCAACAGCTTTATTAAAAGACATTCTAAATAAAAAATGAGAAAAATTCAAGTGCAACACAGAAGCTATGAAAACATAGTAACTGTAAATAAATTTAACACTTCAAAGATTTGCTTATACTGTTTTTAAAAACTTATTCTTCATCAAGTCGGCAAGATTGTTAGTGAAAAGAATGGATTGTTTGTCTGTATAACAATAGAATCCATCCATCTTTAATGCTCAGCAAGAAGAATCAAATATACAACATAAAAAAGGAATGCCAATGCAGCTGTAAATATTGCTTTGTCTGAAGCATCAATTGTTTTAGCTCTGACCACCAACCACTTTCTTTTTTTTGTCACAATGTCAATTACACAAGGTGCAAACAAAAATTTTTCACTTTGTCTGGTTTTGTTACAGCACATCTCATATTGTCACTATTGTATTCTTAGCAAAAGGTTAAAGATAAATATCAAAATTCAGAATATATTCCTTTTTTCTGATAAATCAATCCAAGTTTTTTCTTCGGATAAACTTACTATTTCTCAAGTTATTTTTTTATTTACGCTCAACTCAATTGTCTGGTGAAAGGCTAAATTTCTATGATAATTTCCCAAACCAAAAAAGGGAAAAGGGGCTAAGAAACCTACTATATGTACTTGTGTCATATATGCGTTAGCATTGAAGTAGAAATCAATGAAAACAGACTGAACGAACATCAAAAGATCAGTTAATCAATAAGGAACCCTTGAGAGAGAGTATGACTGAACCCACTTATAAAGAGTTGGTAAGCTTATATCAAAATGCAAATAGGAATTCACATTTAGTGTTTAATCAAACCTAATATCCTCCACCTAATGCTCAAATCTGTTACGAAAATCAAAAAAATGCGATTTTTAAAGTAAGAAGCTTTTCAAGCGTGATATATTAAAAGCTAGAAAACTTGGGTGAACTGAAGTGAGAAGGTGTGACTTGTGGACTGAGCTGCCAATTCGAGCAACGGTTAGTTTTGGAGAGGGAATTACTATTTTTGCTTATGCTATGCATTTGAACGAATTATTCCTCTGATCGAAAGTAACAAAAAGCGTTATTACAAAAGTTTAAAGTCACTAAATCAAGTTTATCGTAAAGTCTAGAAAATAAGCAACCCCCCTCAAAATTCGATCCAAAATCGATGACGTAGGGGTTGCTTATTTTTCGAGACTTTACGGTAATGACCTTATCGCCCTTTCAAATAGCTTATAAAAGGTTAGTTCTTCCTACCAAATTACAAAATCAACAAATACCTTATAGCTTTATTTGTCCAGCTAGGTCTTCTTCAAAACTTTATACAGTAAAAGGTGATTTGTTCTTCTGCGCTAACTTCTTTCGCTCAAGTTTATCTACTGGCCACAACTATTATTATTATTATTATTATAAATTCATCTGAGACGGGTAAATCTAACAAAGTAGTGAATCTTCCGTGTCGCAAATATCGTTTGACTTTTGCTCTTCGCTTTTTCCTAAAATTTTTATTATATAGAAAGCAGAATAAACCCAAATATAGAAGGGACAAAAGACATTGTTACTGGTATAGTTGAAGCAGTAACTGTTGCCTGCCCACCGGCTGGAGCTGCTCTAGGAGCCATGAGAGGAAAAGAAAAAGGAATTGGTAAGATGGTCGGTAATCAAGACGCCCAAGATGTGGGAGAGGCCCAGCAAGCGGCGATGACAAAGCCCATTGAAGATATAAAGAAAATATTCGATTAGAAAAATAGCATACGAGAAAATTTTTTACCATTTCTTAAGCGAAATTTATGAAGAGAAGACCTGACTATAGTGAATATTGATCTTTAATGTAATATATTAGTGAAAGATTGTTTGGTTTAATAAATAAGTTGGGATAGCCTATGCTTTTATCCAAATTGCCAAACTAGCAATAATTTTTGTTTTGAGAACAACCTCTTACTTTGCCTCGCTTTAGGAATAATTTTGGTTTTCTATTTCTTGTTGTGTTAAGGAAGGTAAAGGAGAATCTAAATGTACAGAATTCCCTATGTAAAAGCTTTTAAGAATTATTGATTTTATCCGAGCGATTGCGGGAATTTTCAATTTCAAAATTTCTTTTGAAAGATAATATTAAATCGAATATTTAAATCTTTCATTATTATTAAACATTAAGTCCACAATCTCCCAAAATTTAAAGTAAATAAATAAATTGCAAGTTATAAAATATACAAGTGGTTTAATTTATAACATAAATAATTTTGCTTATTCAATAGAATTTCTCTGACAAAACTTTTCAACATTTAAAAACTTATACTTTCTGAAAAGGTAAAAATTCGGTAGATTCCAAAACCAAGGAAAACTGCCGAGAGACATAGTCTTCAACTACTGATGAGATACCATAATTTGAAAATTTTAATATTGGAGAACATTACTCCAGAACAAAGGGATTAGGTGTTATTATAAATGGAAAGATTTTCAACTCACTTTTAGAATTATCGACTTCTGTAGAACTCAAACTATTTTGTCGTGAAATGCTGGATGGATCGATTTTTGGCAAAGCTTTACTCGTATAAGTAGCCAATGAATGCTTGTGTTCTTTTGAAAGCGAAGAACTTCTAGACTTGACGGAAATCTTATCAAATCTCATAATTTCTTTCCTGTTTTCTGAATCCCCCGATTGCCAGTTATACAGTGTCTCCGAAATTTCTTTCGCGGTAGGTCGTTTCTCAGGATCAGCATCCCAGCATTGTTTCATCATTACTAAATAACATTTAGGGATAATGCAACTTGGGTCAATCGCTGGCCTTAACCCATCACAAATGTTCAAGGCCAAATCAATATCATGTGAATATTGAAAAAATGGCGGTTTGCCGGTAGCGATTTCATACATAAGCATTGCAAAACTATAAATATCTGCTTTTTGAGTGTATTGATGAGAACGCAAAACTTCTGGAGCAACGTACGGCATTACTCCAGTTATTTTAGATGTTTCATCTGTGGGATTATTGGTGTTGAATTTTACATGTTTAGTGAGCCCAAGATCACCGATGTGACATTTTTTGTGAGAGCGTAGAATGTTTCCAGCATGTAAATCCCGATGTACCAACCCTGCTAAATGAATTGTTCGAATTCCTTTCGCAATTGAGGCTGCAAATGAGACTCGGTCGCTCCAGCTTAGGGAACGATATACTTTTTGAAGATGTTGCCGCATGTCACCATGTTTAAAATAGAGAGTGATGATCCCATAAGCCCTCGTTCCCGGATTTTGTGTGATTCCAATGCAACGAACAACGCAACCTAGATGCTTTGAACATTTATGATATTGTCGAACCTGAAAAATGTTACTTTTTAGTTGAAATTTTTAACACTCAAAATATAAATCATTAATCAGAATTTAAATAGTTACCTCATTCAAAAACTCCAATTCTTCACTTTCAGTCCCTTTCAAAATTTTCAAGACAACCGGAAAATTCGTATACCTTCGCCAACCATCTTTTTTTTCCTTTTGACCTAGGATAATACCATCCAACCAATTGGCTTTAAACACTTTTGCATACCCCCCTTCAGCTAGCGGTTCAATGTTTGTTAAATCTTTATACGGTATCCACGTTACAACTTGTTCACCATTAGTAGCTTCCAGTTGAGTTTCTTGAATGAATTTATCAATTTCTTGATTACCACTAGTCCAGTGGGGAAAATATTTTCGAAACCTGGTAGAATTACATGGTTGACACCACGTCTTTCCGGTGTTTGGTTGATTACATTTTGTACATGTCCCATACTTCTCGAGACACATTTTAGAGATGTTTTCAGAGTTAAATTTGAGAGATTGGATTGGCAATTCCTTAGTTTCGGACATTTTGAGTGGTGAAATATTTATCTAAGGAGTCGAAAATTTATTTTTGAGGAAATGTGGATTTCGAACTAAGGGATTTTTTATTAAGCGCAGATATATGCATGTATAAATAACTTGAATGCATAATATTAATAATAGCTGCTCATTAATGATTGTGAACAGGTTTAAACTACTACATGTATTTTGTATTTCCTTGCTTGTCACACTTCCCATTACTTGTACTTTATCTTTATTATATATAGCATCGCAAGATTTCTCACAACATAAAATAAGCAGAAAATTTGTGCCCTTGATAAATTCGGAAAGCATTTCATAAAAAAAATATGATTTTCTTTTGTATACAGGTTAACTTATATAGTAAATTTGAATTTCTAAATCAATATATTTTTTTATTGAAAATGTGAGAGAATCTTTTTTATCAAGTCTGGAAAAGGAAAACTTGTTGGAATTTAATTTCTTTTTTTTAAAACTTATTAATATTTTCACAATGTCCAAATATAGTTGAAATCAAAAAAAGTAAAAATATATGCCTCAAATCTTGTTACAGATTTAGTTAACAAAATTTTCATTTCTTAAAAGTTATCTATCCAATAATTTCTTTTTAAGAAAATAATAATCATTCATGTCTTATTTTTCGCTTGTAAGAAATGTATCATATATTGCTAATTATTTTATAAAAGTTATTTAATTTCGAAATATAATATTTTATATTCACTAAATAAAAACTATAATACCTTTAATTTAAGAGTTAATAGATTTCATTTTAAATGCAAGAAACAGATGTTTGAAATCGAACAAATTTAAAGTATTCTAAAACAGCCATTTTTAATTTAATACAAATTTTCAGTAACAAGTTTAGCCATTTTTAATTTCAAATTTAATTTAATAAAAAATTATTGTTTCTTTTTTATCCTAAACCCCTTTAAGTTTTCAAAATTGAAAATGAAACGAGAAAAATAAAATGAAATAAATTCAATTCAATCTATTTTTTGGTCACAAAAAAGGATTTTTATCTGTAAACTAATATAAAATTTAATCAAGCCTTTCCCTTTTTTTAAAAAAAATTCAATAATTTCACTCCCTCTAATGAGAATGTCTATTTGGATAATATAGCATGTAATTATATGTTGAAGAATACCTTAATAGAATGAAAAAAAATTTAAACCCAAGAATTTTTAATTATTTTACAAAACTTTAATGAACAGAAAATAAAGCTTGAAGTTCGATATGAGTAGCTACTGAGTAAATTTTTTTAGAAGGTAATAATTAAAATTAAGCTTCTTTATTTTACAACGATCGTCGCTCATTTCTATTAAATTATTTAGCCAATCATCATTTGATGCAAGAATAAAAAGTTGATTAATTAAGCTGAACTTGTCTATCATTTTTCATTTAGGCCAAAAAAAACGCAATCATTGACTTCGGATGATGTTATCGAATGTTTTCAAGATTGGCAGGCGCAAGCGGACCCATTTTTTGGGATGTCGTGGTAAAGCTTCACTGAGCGAAATTCAGGCCACTTCCCTTCCGCAGTTGAACCATAATAAGAATGGAGAATCTGACTCTTCGGCTGACATAAATAAATTAACCCTAAATGAACCACTCGCCGAAGCAGACGTAAATAAATTAACCACAGAATCAAACAGTAATAAAGTTTCGAAGATTTACAACCATCATAAATGGACAGTCGAAGATCAGAAATTATTAATCGAGGCTTATAAACAACATGGCTCAGATTGGAATTATATTGCTAAAACCTATTTCCCAGCCAGGAAACCAACAGCTTTATATTCACAATGGAACCATTTAAAAACTAGCGGGTTGGCAGATAAAGAAAATCTTAATCTTTATTCTCCATGGACGCTTAAAGAGGACACTGAACTTAAAGCAGTGGTGGGAAATTATGGAGACGGTAGGGTTGATTGGAAAGCTATTTTATCGACAGGCAAATTTCCTAATAAAAGCACCAAACAATTATCATCTCGTTATACCAATGTATTAATGCAAACGAAACGTGGTGGATGGACGCCACAAGAAGATGAAAAATTATTAAAATTAGTTCAAGAATATGGGAATCGATGGACATACATTAGTCAAATTCTCAAAAGACCACCTAATCGCATTAGAGCACGGTACACAGAAGACTTGGCTCCAGATATTCAAAAAGGCCCTTTAGAAGATTATGAATACCAAAAATTGGCTAAGGCTCTTGAAAAATATGGCGAAGATTGGGAAGAAATTCAGAAAATTTTCCCTAAACGTCCTTTGAGTCAAATTAAATTTTATTGCCGTAATTCACCTAAAGTTAAAAATTTCAAGACTGGACCATGGGATTCGGCCGAGATACAGGCTTTTAGCAAAGCATTGACAAAATATGGTAGAGATTGGATTAGAGTTGCAGAATCAGTTGCGACAAGAGGTCCAATACAATGTTACCGCAAATACTTCAGTGCAAAAATATAGTGATATTTTTCCTAAAAACCGATTTCTCAATTTTTTTGCAAGATGAATAAGCTTAATTTCTCAAAAAAACATAATTTTCTGTCAACCTTTTCCTTGTTGGACAGAAAATTTGTTTGACAAAAGCACTCTAAAAGAAAAAAACTCCCTTTTAAAAGCCATGTCTTATTATTCTCATGAAAATTTTCACCATAGGTTTAAGCGAGTTATCCTTATTCTATTTTCTAAAAATTACACTTTGGTAGTTGTAAATTTTAGATGACTCCCTTTATTTTCAAATATTTCAATGGTTACAAAGAGACATCTAAGATTTGGGCTCCAAGATTATGATTTTAGAATTGCTTGTTCTTGATTCATTGTCCATTTTTTCAAAATCAGTTGATAAAAGATCTTATTACAAAAGCCTACTTTACTTTTTTAAAAAGCTTTCAATCCAAATCTCATTAATCAAGCTTGCGGCCAACTATCTTCTGAAACTTGAAATATGAATTCTGTTCATTCATTTCCTTCACCAGTTTGTCAAGCATTATTCGATAAGTATGAGCAGAAAATCTTAAAGTTTGAGTAGCAAATTCTTCAACGACCTCTAGAATATGTTTGAAATCTGCAGCACATGCTTTGCCTGGAATTCCTCCCCAGTCACCGATTGGGCATGTGGTGTCTTTCAACTCTATGGTTTGAAATTTATTGGTATCTTTGATAATTTGCGATAACAAAGGAATCAGCTCTGGGTCGAATCCCCTCGAAATAATTGCCGATGATGCTGAAAAATTGTTTCAATATGAGTAAATCATCAAAATTTTTGCTCTGAAACGTTACCTAGTTGATCGAGAGAAATCTCTTACCAATATCCATATAAGCCTTCCCACGTGGCCCAACATTTAAAATTTGAAACGGATGTTCAGCAACCTCCATCCATCCACCTGGTTTCAATAATCTTGCTACTTCATTTATCACCAAATTCCTCCATTCTTCCAGGGTAAAAACCAACTTCAAATTTCTTAAAAATACAAAATCAAATGATGAGTCATCAAATGGTAATGTTTCCAGTGCGTCTGCCTGGATAAAACTGACATTTGGTGGTTTAATTTCTTGGGGATAGTTTTTTCGTATGTCAATTCCAATAAACGTGGATTCTGGGTAGTCATTCGCCACATCAAATAGCCACGTTCCCACGCCACAGCTAATGAAAGTAATAGGCCATATTAGATGGTGGCTTAAAAAACCAGATTGTTGTATATTCTTTACCATATATCAAGAACTCGCGCTCCGTTATTCAAAGTAGCTTCGATTGGTGCAGAAAAATTTTTTTGCCATACAAGTTTGAAAAAATAGTGTCTGTTTATTTCGAAATCTTGTTCATTGTAATTATCCTGAAATTTCGCAATCAAATTGAGTTTTTTTTGCTGATTTATTTGACAAAATTTTAGTTATTAACAAAAACCTTACCGGAAATATACCCTTTTCAATAACAGGGTCAAAAAATCGTTGGGCATTCAACAATGTTTGTTCTTTATTACCCGAATTCTTACTGGTTTCATCGGCTATTTTATTGAATGAATCTTAGAGGCTGGCAATTGAAGTATTCAAAGTCAATTTCGAAATGAAGAGAATTACCGTTATTCTTTAAGTTTGGTGAAATGGAAGGTCGCCTCTTGGTCGAAGATATGTTTCCCATTATAGGTTTTATAGTCCTTTTTATTCAAACTATATTTTAAATTAGTAAAAATACTTATTTTTCAAAAAAAAATGGAGTGTCTCTAGCATTTATAAAGAATTTCATACTCTACAGAATTTTGACTATTGTTCCAAGAAAATCAATAGATAACGCCGCCAAATCCATTGTTTCCAATGATCTCCAGCACAGATAAGGTGGCAGTGTCACCAAGAATGCATTTTTTGTAAATGGAAACGCCACAAACAGATTATGTCCGAGTTTTTTCGATTTCACAACTCAGTCATAAAGTAGCTTTTGATGGACGAATCAGGTAGTCTTTTAGATATTTTGCCATTGATTGATGGGCTTTAAATTGTGAATTTTTCAAAAATGAAATCTACCCTATTTTACTGTTCTTGTTTCCTATCAATTTGGGATGGTTTTTCCTTTTATGTATTAAGATTTAATTTAGGGATAAATTTTAATATAAAGCTTTATAAATTTGAAGATTCTTATGCCTTTCGAGCATTTAGAAAGAAGTTTAAAATTGGCTTTGATAAATATTTTTCAATATGTTGTAAAAATAGGCTGTTTTAATTCAAATTAAATATGAAGATTGTGAAATCGATTCCAAATAATAATCTCAGTAGCTATTTACTTTTTCCCTTGTGTGTGTAATAAGAAATGGTAATTTGAAAGTTATTTTGCTCCACATTATCTTGATAATTCTCTCGGTTATCAAAAAACTACATTTGATATAGCAAATTTAAAATTTTGGGACTTACGAAACAGATGTGTTTGATAGCACATACCAATTATTCCCTTTCTTTCATCCCAATATGTTTCATACATTTCGTTCTGTTTTTGTAACGACTAAAATTAAAGGTTGTTTAATTTGTTTCTCGATGCCCAAATTTTCACTAGGTTTCATACAAATTATCGAAATTGGTAACTGAGCCAATGGTTTGGATCTTATATGATATATACATTTTGATAGTTTTCTGAGTGGTCCAATCTTAAATATTTGAAATGGTAAAAAATTTAATAAATCTTGCATGATTTTAATGAATTACGACTGAAATTGTATTAAAGTATTTGAAGCTTCAATTTACTTTTATATTTTTAAAATCAAGCTAATTAATGTGATTTGAAAATTTTTTATATATCATTAAATAATCAAAAAATTATCAATGTGGAATAAAAATAAGCATAATTCAGAAAGTGAATCAAAAAAAGTATAATTTTCATGAGTAAGGTAAAAATTTGTAATGCTGAATATTGAAAAAAAGCTTTAATTAAGTTTATACTAAAAATATTCAATTACAGATTACTGATTTATCTCTCATTTATAAATCAAATTTGATAATTGTTAAAATATTTAAGTTTATTTTAAAAATTTTGGCCAAATTCTATTTTATTAAGATTAATAGATTGTTATAAATTTAATATGATTTTTTTACATTTACTGTTTTATAAAAAATTTTAATAATCAAGCAATTATTTTAATTTATTTACCAATAAATTAATTTAATATCCCAAATTAGAATTTAACTGACTTGATAATTTAATTTAATTTATTCTAAATCTATAATATTGAAACAATTGGTTTATAA
Organism: Geosiphon pyriformis; assembly: GCA_016748015.1. Taxonomy (NCBI): domain Eukaryota; kingdom Fungi; phylum Glomeromycota; class Glomeromycetes; order Archaeosporales; family Geosiphonaceae; genus Geosiphon; species Geosiphon pyriformis. The sequence goes on from JAAOMT010000183.1 coordinate 194,308, forward strand.
TTTAACTTTATGTACTTAATTAATATATTAGCAAAAAACATGATTACAATTAAAATTAAATATTTTATTTTTATTATATTATTAAAAACTTGGTAACAAAATATAATATTGTAAAAGAAAAAGAAAGTAAATAAAAAATAACTTTCAATGATTAAATATATGTTTTATTCAAGTTTGATCAAATTTGGAAAAGGATAAAACTTAATTTGAGAAACTGGGACTGACATTATTTTAGATAAGTCTAAAAAAAATCTATAGTTGAATATAAAATGCAAATTGTTTATTTAAAGTTTTATTTTATATAAATTTTGTTTGATCGATTTAAAATAATAACTGCCCAGATCGTTATTCAAAAATAGTTTGTTTTGCAAAAATTTCATTCTCATTTAGTAATAACAAACATTTAAATATATACTAACCAACCATGTTAATTTTCTTCTTGAACATATATAGCTTTGCTCAATGTTACCGTTCACAAAGTTTTATTATGAATTCTCAACTTTCTAATATTTTTTTATAGGGCCAATTTTGAAATCTGACATAATTCGTTACCAAAAGCTTATTATCTTGATTCATATTTTCGACACACCATTAGCCCAAGGAAGGTGCCTTGTAAACCTCAAGCCTAAAGTTTCAACCCTTTGTCAAAGGCTCAAAACTTGAATCTCATGTATAGGGAGCTTGAGTGTAATGAAATTTTCCAAGACTTTCTCAAACGAATTTTTATTTTTAAATTTTTTAAAAAGATCAAATTGAATTTTTAGAAAAAATTATGTAGGAATGAAACACAAAATTAAAGCATTTATTTACCACCAAATATGTTGAATTTAATTTTTTGATTTGATGATGAAATTTGAATTATATGCGCTTTCAACTAACATTCGGTGGGTGTTCTTCCAAATACTTGAATTGCTTTTTTTTTACGATATTGCTTTCTGGTGCATTAGAAACCCCAGCATTGCAGTTTATGGAATTCAAAAAATAATATTTAATACTTTTAATGTGCGTCCAGGCAACTTTTTCACAGCGTTTTCAATTATTTTTCCTAGCAAACTTTTTTTGTTTGTGGGGCTAAATTATTGGTAAAATTTTTATAGATAGCATTAAGAACACTCATGTTTTTCCATGTTATTCAATCAATTCTGGACCAAAATTTTCAGAAAATTTCCCTGTCAGCAATATGACGGGTGTTAAATTTTTCAAATGCCAATTGAGTTCACTATCTTGTTTTGATGTCCAGTTTTCAGCTTTGATAACGCATAGCGTGCTGGAAAATATTTTTCAACAATATGTTCCATATTAGACCATCGTATTCTTTCCTTTCCATTTCAAATTTTTTCTTCTGCGGAGACATTCTTATTATTGGCATCTCCTACACTCCGTTCATTTGCAGCATAGGAATGTGAAAAGTATTCGAGTGAAGTGGCTGAAATTCCAGGAGATCCTTTGGGATATCTGATATGGTTTAGTAAGATCATCTTTTAACTCGTGACTTGACAGCAGCAAGGTTCCCCAGATTTATTTGCAGGTTTAATAGTCTTAAAGTGGAGGAACTAAGCAAATAATATAACTCAACAATTGCAAAAATTTATTCTATCAGTGATAAATAGGAGCTGAATTACTGATTTTTGCATATCACATTCCTATTATGTCCAACTCCGATCAAGACTAAAATGATCCCCATTGGCTTTCACCTAGTATCCCCAACATTTTAAAATATCACTTTTTGAAGAAAATTTTCGAGTTTAAAAAATTAGAAATATAAATGGTGGAATATAAAATAAAGTCAGTACTCTCAGTTTGAGGCTCTATATTTTTATTTGGGTATCCCCCTTAAAAAAATAATCAAGCTTTTGAGGTACTAAGAAATAAGCTTTATTTTTTTATAAAGTGAAAAGAGAATCTTGATTAAATAAATGATCTTTGATGTTTTGTACAATTGGAAATTTAGTCAAAATTCTCAATTGCATGAGCCAGATTCTTTTGTAAGTTTTTCTGGGTTTCAAATTTTTGTGTTACTTACATCCCTAAATGTTGTTCCCAATTCCCAAAATTTGCACATAATTGGCATAAAACAGAGGTTTGTAGAATCCTGGTTAAGATATTCAAAGTTTAAAAATGACAGAAATCTAGATGTGCCTTTGTGTTTAAAGGGAAGTTTTGAACATGGATTGTGGTTAAAATTTTCTTAAAAGGCATTCAAATTGATGAGAATTTCAGACACGGATTCCATTTCAAGTTAAATTATCTCATTGGATGCTCTTTAAATTTTAGAAGCGACCTAACTAATTTATGCATAAATATTTCTCGACGTATTCTTTGGTTAATTTTCTTTGGAACTTTTATTATTCTCCCAATGATGTCAAATTAAAAAATTGAAGAACATTCAATGAATTGGCAAATAGCTTCAATTTCTTATTTGCAAAGCGATTTTCAGTATGCTTTAGGATTGCCAAAAACAATATTATTAACCTAGCCATTGCACAAAACCTTTGGTTAACAGTTGATTATTAATTTAAAATGTTCTTGGAATGTTCTGTCTGAAATCCATGTGAACTATTATTTCAGTTAATTTAAATTAATTGAACTTTTTGAAGTCTTAAAATTCCCAAAAAGATCAAAAATTAGACAGAATCCAAACCCGATTGTCAATCACGGTGACCAAAATGACTCCACAATCGCCGTCAGCACCATCACTGAAGAGATTATGCTAAATGAGAATCAATCCAATAATTTCATTGGGTCAAACAAGTATATCATCTCATGCAGAGCCCCATAAAACATCCCTTGTTCTCATTCTCTTTTTTTCTTTCTTGCCCGTTATTTTTTTTTAAACGGAGCTATAATATTTTTCCACCTACAATTTTTTCTTTGATTTATAAAATGCAAGACAGATTTGTTGATGATTCTTCAGCGAAAGGTTAGTAGCTTGTTTGAAAAAACTTTTGTCATTGCTAGACAGTGAAAAAAGACCTGGTTTCAGGAAAGAGTACTAAAAAATTCACGACGGAAGCTCTTAGTAAGTCTTTGTTGCAGGAAAGCTTCAGGTTTATCACACAAAGGGTAAAAATTTGACAATAGGGAAAAATGTATACAATTCAAACAATATTTATGATGTTTTTACTGAAGGATTCTAGCATTTAAAACTTATAAAACAAGGCAGACAGCCCAAGTAAACATTTTGAAAGAGAGAAAACTAATTATTTTCCGAAATCTGAATGCTCTAAATATAAATAAACAGATTCGAAAACACAATTTGAAATAAAAGTCGAACTACCAGAAATACCATCCAAACTGGAACTCATAAAATTGAACGCTTCCATTATCGCTCAACAACTTTTAACACCTGAGGATTCTATTAGTGGCTCAGTTGCCACAACTCCTATACCATCAAGTGCTCCAACTATCGTAGAAGACCAAGAATCAACCGATGAACTTCCCAAACGAAGCAAAAGAAAAAGTTCATTTCCCATTCGATCACCTGATCGATTGGAAGATGACCAAGCCTTTCTTGGGACATGTCTCGTATATGAAATCTACGCTAAGAATCCATTATTTCTGTTGGACTTACCCCAAACCAAGCCCAAAGGTGGAATTAAAACAAGACTACGATCATCGGCTGGAAATAAGAAAAGGGTAAGTTTCAAAATTTCTGACGTGAAATAATGAGAAATTCTAAAGTAATGAAATTTTATATTTACAAACAGAGACTTTGATAGATTCGTGACCCTGTTGATAAATTTTTTGGAGTTTCGATATTTTTTGATGTGCAAACCATTTTTGTGAACAAAATTATTCAAAGTAGCTTTGCATTATTATTTGAAAAGAATTTTAGAACTGTGTAATCAGTCTCATTGTGTACAGGATTTTTTTTGATACTAACAAAGCTAAAAACAATTATTAAATCACTCTCATTAGTCTAAGCTAAAATTTTGCTGAAATATAATAAATTTCCAAAAAAAATGCTTTGGCCTAAATATTGTAATATAATTTGCAACTTTGTCAAGGAATTGACAAAAGAAATTTCCATGTACAATTCCCTTTCTCTCTAAAAGTGTTGAAAACTTTGAAATTTTTAGAATTCTAAATTTTAAAATCATTCCATAATTTCTATTCATTCATATTCCAAAACTCTTGGATCTTTAATGGGATTAAGTTACAGTTTGCCTAAAAAAAATAGCAAAGATCTAGTTTTTTTGGCTATGTTATCGAAATAAAATAGAGACAATTTTTCAACTGAAAAAAGCTGAAGTTAAAAAGAGCGGAAAAAATTGCAAATTCTTTTCTACCCAACCAAATTGAATAATTTAAAAACAATTAATATTTTTATATTTTTCAATTTCGGTTATTATCCTATGTGAATAATTATCTGTGAAAAATACTTACACTGGTCAGTTTTATAGCTTGCAAAAACTCGAATTTTTCAAATAAATTTGGAGAAATAGAGCTTCAAAGCAAAAAAACGTTTGGTTTTCTCAAATTCTTTTATCAGAATAAGTTTACAATGACTTTACAATTGGATTTGATTAGCTATGGTAGACAAAAAAAAATAGTTAAGGATATTTAAACATAGCTGTATCAATTCACATCTAACAAAGAAAATTTTCAACCTCAATTATCTGCATCATGCTTAATCTCAAACTCATTCTTCGTTATTTTTATGTTTATTACATGGAAGAATTGTGAAAATAGGTAGGCCACATCAAAGAATGGTTCTTTTACTTTGTGAATGAATCTAAATGAATGTAATGTTTGATTCTAAGTTAGGTTAGTTCGACTGAAAAATTAAAAATTTCTACCGGAAAAACATTTCCTCAAATTCACACACCCGTAAAAGACTTTAACATCTATTTAATTTTAATTTTTTAAAATACAGAATATAGTTAGACTACGAATATTTTTATTAAAATTTCTATTTTTCGAATTTAAATAAAAATTTAGACAATTTGTTTTATATTTGATAAAAGGTCATCTGAGGCTTTTTGAGTCAGGTTTGTATATTTGTATACATTTTTATTGGAAGATCCTACTTAATCTTGAACCTTAAGATACAAATATTAGTCTTGAGCAAAAGTTTCTAATAGAAAATTATGAAATCTGTTTTATTAAATGGACACAAATGACTAAGCAAATCAAATATTTATCAATAACAATCAAAAACTCAAAAGTCATTTTGGTTTTTTAATCTCTCTACAATCTAAGCTTCTCTTGGTTGAATTGAACCTTTAGCCAAATCACTAAATATTTATCAATAACAATCAAAAACTAAAAAATCATTTTGATTTTTTAATTTGAACCCTTAGCTTTCAAATATTATATGCTTAGTGACGACATACATTATCAAATGGCAAAAAATTATGATCTCTAGGTCTATTTCAATGAAATTAGTGGAAAATTGAACATTAATATGCGAACAGTCTCTTCTTAAGGCGAAAATCAGCCATCATAAATATCGTGTTAAATAGAATGATAAGCGATATCAGGTACCCCTACATTGTAATTTAACGACCATCTTTCCATTTCAACTTTGTCCGTTTGATTTGACTAGCAAACTTTCTTACTCCATCTAAATGGAGGGAGTGATGCTTTGTATTGATCCATAATCAATAACAATTTTACCCATTTATTTTTGGATGTCAAAGTACATATTTTGAGATGTATCTCAAATCCTTTTGACTACATAACAATTTTTATAAAACAACTAGGGTGTTAGTTCCCTCATTTAGGGTAAAAGCATGCACAATGAGAAAGTTCTCAAGATATTGACTCATCGAAATGAAAAAATTTCTTACCTTCGGGAACTTGAAGCGATTAAATGGATATTAAAAAAAGAATAAAGTTCAAATTAGCAGAGAAAATTGTTTGGCAGCTATAATTGGACTGTAACATTAGTAATAAGAAATTTCCCATGTTTTGTCGCCATCAAACTCCAAAGCTTGGCTACCAAACCAAGAGTGCTTTAAAATAGTTGACAGAAATCAACCTCGGTTATGAAAAGGCCCGGATTGTCAGCTATAAAGAGGACAACTATAAGTCAAATAGAGAAAGTTGATCTTGGGTAAATTTATTAAAAGCTAGTTAAAAAATTTGCACATAATTTGAATGGCACTCAGTACAAGGATTAAATGAGAATTGAAGACAAAATTTTGCCGATGATTGTATTTTAATTTACCAGCTTAATTTATGATAATATTAATTTTTTTTTTGACTGCAAGACTTTTTAAGTTAGGTATCAAAAACTTCTGAATGAAGCTTTGGATGTATTTTTTAAATATATTGAAGATAGGTTTTTTGTAACATATTTAACTTGATATTTTAATTTTTGATCTCATTAAAGAGAATGAGTTTTTTAAATGCTAAATTTTATTGTAATTATTTGGGTTGAATTGGATTAAAATGAGAAGAGTTTATTTTATAATTTTTTTAAAAATAATTTAACAATTCATGCTTATTGTGAAATAAATAAACAAGTTTCCAAAGTTTTAATGTTCAGAGCTCAAAATTACTTCAAGTGAATAAATAACATTTAAAAGCATTTATATTCAAAATAGCTTTTCGACAATATTAAGTATTCATTTTTTAATTGATATCACAAATAAATGAAATTTTTAAGAAGAAAAGTTTTATAATAAATTAACATATATAAAACTCAGACTTAATTTTATTTTTTATCTATTTTCTTGCTATTAACATTATTTAACTTAATTTATAATTCAGCAAATAATTTATTTTAAAAAAAATTATTAAATTAATTGTTAATATTATTATTAATCTAATTAATTATTCTCTTTGATTATAAAATTTGTTAGTCGAACATATTTTCTGTAATAATACTTACTAAGAAATTATTTTGAATTTTATGATAACCAAAAATTCATGTAATTTTAAAACTTGATTCTTTAATAATTACTTATCCAATATTTACAATATTTGTATTTATTTTCTTAAACAATTTTATTTTAACATTAATGAAAAAAAAATCATGTATCTATTGAACATTTATACATTGTTGCATATTAAATTAAGTAGTCACATATATAACAAAAATAAAAAAGCTGCAAGTTAATTATTATAATAATAATATATAAATTTAAATTTGTTACAACCTTTTTATTAAAAGTCTTAAGACTTTTATTAGTAGTTGTTATAACATTAAAACTATTCCTGGCGTGTCATTTGCGAGAAACTTTGACTGGAGAAAAACTTGCGGTCAAAGAAAAAGAAAAAGCTTCAAAAAACAACCGAAAACTGTTTTAAATCTGTATTATTTAAGAGAAAAGCTTCCAAAACATTTTTTTAACTGTTTTTACTACTGAAATAACCTTCCTAATTGTCGCTTTCTTTGATATAATAGCAGAAATAGTGGCTAGTAATTTTTTTGATATAATGCATTACTTTTAAAATAATATCTTATCTATTGAAGATATTTTATGCAGAAAAAATTATGCTATTGAGAAAAATTAATTGGTGTATTAAAAAAATTTTGTGCATATTGAATTTTCATATCTTTTTAATATTATATTTTCTTAACACGATCTCTTAATTTAAAAGTATTTATTGCTGAACAATTTGCTTTTTTTCGGCATAAATTGAATTTAAAATATTTAATAATTAATTAATATTGTTATAATTAATGATTTACATAATTCATTTCTTTTTTAAAAATCAATTTCAAAATTATTTCTTGAAATGTGTGAAAAAAAACAATTTTTTACCAATAAAATTATCAAACTTAAAATAAAATATAAATTATGTTTATAAATAGAATTATTCACAATAAATCATGTACTTGATAAACCATTTTTTTAACTTTATTTCAAGAGTAATTTTTAAAAATTGTGAGTTACAATTAATTGTAATTCATTATAATACTTCCAAAAAGTTGGATAATTGCAAATAGTGACAGTTATTGTAAACGGTTGTAGTAATTGAGAAAAATTATGGAACTTTCAAATGAAATTTAGGTTGCAACCTTCAGAGTTACAACCCTTTAATCTTTAAACCACACTCATAGAATATGGCAATGAACATATACGGAATCAGCCAAGATTTAGAATAAAAGCCTCGAGCTTGGCGTCAAAATGGAAATTAAACTTTGAAGGGCTGATAGTTTCAAGTTAAAATTCTGTGATTGTAAGTGAAAAGAATTGATAAATTTGTCATTAAAAATATATATATATATTTTTTCGAAGAGCGGTAAATTACGAAAGAGGAAATACGTCAAAATATCTTCGCGTATATTGATAATAGACGTTTTCATGCTTTGCAATTTGATCAGCTTATTAGAAATGTCGAAGCTTCCAAATCGAGTTCCTTAGATTCGTATGTATAAACTTTTTAGAAAAATTTTCGAATAAATTCGGATTTTCTTTTAAAAAACAAAAAGTATAGAGCAATCACAAACAACCTTGACAATTAATAATACGGTAGGAGCAAAATTTTAATCACATTTATTCGAAAATTCAAAACAAAAGCCCCAATAACCATCTTGCACCTCACCGGAACAATATATTTTGGATTGTAATTCCTTCGTGGAGAACCGGATTGGTATGCCAACTTTTGGTGATCAGAGTCCTGGAAACGTCAATAAAGTGCCGGCTGCTGCCATCGCTCTATCACCTACAGGAGAGGCTACTACAACTACAAGCTCGGCTCCATCAATTAGTCCTTTGACACTAATTTAAAGACAATCAACATCAACTCTAACTTCTTTTCATGCCGTTGCAGCGCAGCTATCAAAATGTCACAAAGCTCTGAAAAAGAGAATCTCCGTAAGTTCTCATGCTTTTTTCTTTGGAAAGAATATTTGACGTAGAGAATTTGAAGCTTAAATTTTTTTTCTAAATCTTATAGCGAACTATATATTTCTATGAGATAGTTTAACTATTGGGGGGGGGGGGGTAATTATCTTTTTATGGGTGCTTTTCACTTATTCACCTTTTATCCTTTTAAACCCCAGTGAGGGCTTTTTTTAACTACCATAAATCTAATATATTACCAACAAATACTAATCAATCAAGAACCACTTCCTAGAACCCTTCATAAAACCATGGAAATCACTAGACTAGAATCTAACCGAATTAGCGACCTGAAAACCCTCGATATCCAAATTTGTAATTTTTGCCACCGACTGAATCTCTTAAATCTCGTATGAAAGCCCTTTGGGGAGTTCTACTGTCGCTTACATGAAACGGTATCCAGTTTGCTGGGAATTGTGGTATCAAGTCTGTTAAACAAAAGTATATAAAATCTAATTTTATTATGATATTTTCTTAATTGTAAGATCTTAAATTAAATCGTTTTAAAAATTAATTTAGTTGACAACAATAATAATAATAACAACTTATAATTATTGATTAATTAAAAAAAACATATCAACATTTGTGATATTTATTAAAATATGTTTCAAAAGAAAGAAATGTGATCATCCAAAACTATTGCCCCTTTAGTCAAAGAATCTTTTTAATCATAAACAAATGTTTTAATTTAGACGTGAAAGGATAATATATGCTATAATGAATCAAGATTATGTTAGTAATCACAAATTTCCTAGTCATTTCAAGCTCAGAACAAGTTATATTACCTCTCTTCTTGATATCATGATGAATCTTGAGTATGGAAGCCATTTTATTTTTCTCGATTGGGTTTTCATCTTTTTTGAAAGTCTTACAAAGATGAGATTTTCACCTCAGAATTAACGCCAAAAGGCGGCACCTGATGAGAAAAAAGTTCTAAGAAATATATTTTGAAATTCCAACTTTAAAAATATATCTAATTCCCCAAATAGATAAGTAATTGTCCATGAGCCTTAGAAGATGAGAATTAAATTTTTTTTTACCTAGATCAAAAATGTTTTGAAAAAAAGGTTAGTACAATGCAAAAAGATTTCACAAGAAATTTTTCTTGATTTAATTAAGAAAAAGACCTTGAAACTGATGTTGTAATTAATTGCGTTAATAGCATTTAATGTCAGGTTGAAGACAAAAGGAGGGCATAACAATTATTAATTAGGCATTTTTTAAAAAACTATCACACCATTATCTGTATATTTATTTGATTTATATTTATTTAACTTTGATACTTAAATATCCAAAAAAGCTCTGCTCGTTCCTATTAAATATCACTCCAATTTATTCAATCACCCAACACTCGAGAATGGGAGTTCACTAATATGGAGACGCGCGGGTCACAAAGCTTTCCATAAACACTATCTTCATCTTTAAAATGGAGACAGCGAGCAGCTTATGACAGCACACAGCAAGCGACGACTCTCAGAAACTTTCAAATGAATCTTACTAGCAATGTGCATCCCAAAATCCTCAGAAACAGTTCTTGAAGCGATGAATGGCTTGAAAGATTTGCCTTTAATAGGATATTGCGTAGGAACAGAAGGCTGAACCTATTGCGCTTTAACAAAAACGACATATTTTTTGATGATTCGGCTATCTGGAGCGAACCAGCCGTCATCTGTCTCAGCACGCTCTTAAGTTCGGCGCATACAGCACAAGGTGAAATTATTAGACGTATAATTTTTTATGATAAAACATGATTCAAAAAATTGTTTTATAATGACTTTTTACAAATAGTGTAATTACAAATAAATAATGTTTATTTTACAATGAACATGCTAGGTTACCAGCACCCATAAGAATTTTTAGGTTATAGTGAATAAGAGTGGATGAGAAACTAGCTACTTTTAGGGAGAAATGTTTTATTCTGATAAATGAATCCAAGTTAAAGTCCAAAAGATTATTGTATAAATTATGGTCATCCCATTAGGTTGATATTGTAGAGCACTACTCCATTCAATCGTATCATTTGTTAAACTTGGCGTATAACCACCACCATCTTCTGGTTCATTAATCTCATCATTAATGTCCCCATCTTCAGTCGGAATATTGTCGGTTCCATTATTTGGTTGTTCAGGTTTAAAGTTAGTTATCTTCTTTTTCGGCAAAGGCCCGGAGTCAACAAGGGCCAATGGATTCCAAAGCATCCACCATTCATCTACGCCTGAATCATTTTCTAGTATTTTCGCCAGGATTTTTGAATATTTTCCATCATTATCACCATAATATTGTTTTGCTGCATATAATGGAACCAAAAAATAAATAGAGTTTTCATTTTTTGGCAACCCTTTTTTCACTAAAAAATCTATTGCTGTTTTAATTGTTGCTCCTTCTTTTGTTTTTGCCTCCCACAAATTAGGGGTACCTGGAATTTTTACTGATAGGCGTGCTATGTAGGTAAGAGCTATGAGGTTAAAATATTGATAATGAAACGGCCTCTGAAAAAGATAGTGGAGATGTTAAATTATTGAAAAAAAGGGGAGTAACTAATTATATCAAATTTAAAGTTGAAAACTTACTGTACGACCACTTTCCAATTCCTGTTCACCCGATGAAGAAATTTGTTCTTGGAATTGTCGATTCATATAACTCGTTATAAGTCTGGAAGCCTTTGCGTCTTGACCTGTCCAAGCGAGATAAGTTGCCAATTGAACAATATAAAATGTCGCGTGATTATTCCCAGCATTTCTAGCGCCAGTCCCAAATTTGCTTTGAATAAGCCAATCAGCATATTGTCTGAACCAAATTTTCATGTCATACAAAAATTTTTTGCCGCCCGATTTGGACCTTCCAAGAATTTCAACACAACCTGGTATAAAAACCTTTTCGAATTTATGAAATATATCAATTATAAAAAATTTACACGTCAATTTCCTTATCAGAAAGAATGCTTAAGTGACTTACATAAAATCTTAAATCCAGAATTCCTTCAACGCGTCCGACCCAGCTATCAGGAAAACCAGGTCCTCTTATCACCTGTCCGTATTCAACACGAGGCGTCATACCGGTATTTTTATCCAGGAACCAAATATTTAATAAGTCAACTGCCTTTTTGGCATACTCTTCATCATCATACAGAAAATAATATATCGTTAACGCGAGAACATCTGTGATCATGTTTCCTGACTCTTTTGGGTCGGCTAGTAATTTCAAATCAGACGCGAATAATCCATCTATTCGCTTGTATGGACAATCAATCATGGGATTTTTTACTCTTCGAATTTTTGAACAATCTGCATGAAGATACGGTGCCCATGAGTAGTATTCATGTTTATTACCGTTTGGTGGTATTTGCATTCCTCTGCCTGTTGTCACCGTGTATGAGCCTTTATTCACTAGTGCGCTGTTAGCTTTCGCCTTAAGACTTCTAAGGGCTGCTTCTGCTATCCCAGGATCTGTTAGATTATTTTCCTTGAAATATTTCAAGCCACTAATACTTATTAAATCAACTTGTAGGCCGGCTGCAAAAGGAAAACTTTCAATTAATAACAATTTTCCTTTTACAATGAAATATTGATTCAACTTACCATTTGAGAATAATACTTGAAACGAGATAAAAACTGCAGTAAAAAAAAAGTTTCTAATTTCGAAAAAATATTTTGTTTTCATGTTTTTAACAAACTATAAAATAGAACTGCTGTTTTGACAAAATTGAATAGATTTCAAAAAATCAAAGAATTATTAAAAGTACACAAAGTTACAATATGCAAGAAAAATGTAGAAATTTATAAAGAAAATTTTTGAATAAAACGTGTAATTATAAACAGGTAAAATTATGTTACAAATGAAGAGTTTTTTAAGGAAAGGTGGACCCAATCAATGGGATTAAAGCTGGAAAGATGAGGCGATTTGATGTTGTTGGATAATGTTACAAGTTTGGTCAACCAAAAGCAACAAAAATAAGGGAGAAAATAGGAGAGAAGAGAGAAGGAGAGAGAAAAGGGGAAGACCAAGGAACCTTGGGAATCAAGGCCCACAGAAAAAAGGGAAAAATAACCAAAAAACCTTGTGTAGTTTCTGGATTTCTTTTTATAATATTTCTTTTTCATTATCCACATGGTAATCGTCTAATAACCACATGACAGTCGTGAATCGGGAATGATCAGGTTTAAAACATTTGGGTAATTTTAATGAATCATCTATGTATCACAAGGTAAATTGAATAAGATATTACCGAATAGAACAATGGATTCTTGATTACTTAATGTGGAATCGAAAGAAAATTTTGAAACAAAGTTTTTTTATGGACAAGACTTAGATATTGATAAATATTTCGATTGTGACTTTTCATATGCGAAAAAGGGAACGAAACGAACTTGACCAATCTAAAGTTATTAATTATTCATCAAAGAGAATCAATAAGGAGATTTGTTTATTCATTGTTAATAATATCCAGGGGGGTTTTGTTTACTTATATTTACCAGTTTCAAACCGATGACACAGTCATTCCATAAATAAGGATATAAATAGGGTTAATTTTAGAAACCATGAGCTTTAACGAAAAACATTGCAAAAAATTACTGTTTAAAGATTTTTAATGATAAACAAATTGCTACAAGTTTTGTAATCGTATCCACAATTTCTGAATTAATTTGCTTTGATATTCCTTTTTTATTAAAAAGCCACAAAAATTTGATGAGTTGGGTAAATTTTTCTCGTAAAAGAATATCCCAAAAAGGTTGAGTAAATTTCACTAAAAGTGTTTCATAGTTATATTAAGATCTTTGAGTTTCGTGTGAGGAAACAAACAAAAACACTGTTTTTAAAATCAAGGATTAAAAGTTAATCAAAATATCATTTAAAAGACTCGGTCACTATATCTGACTGGATCTAATAATTTTTTGGTGAAATCACACAATCAAAACTAAAAACATTGACTTTTTTATTTCTAATTTAAACTCGACTTGGCAAATGTTTGTAAGATTAAATTAAAAAGGTTAAATTGTGTTGATGAATTTTTCGTCATTAGTTTCAGAAAAACTTTAAAACTAAGAAGTGACTAGATCATCTAGTTCATAAATTTTGCAAAGATAAAGTTATGATAATTTAATCTAGAACAATAATACAATAAAGTTATGATAACTTGGAACAATAAAATAAAAATTGCGGTTATGTCTTTTAAAAATTACTTAGTTTCATACAAGATTAATTTTGATTAAAATGCAAAAAAATAATTTGAATAAATGATTTATAAATTTGAATTTTTTTACCGAAACATTAATAGAGACAATACATAAAATATTTTTACACAATGTTAAAAAATAATTTATTGTATGAAATTTGAAATGACATATTAAAATTAATATTCATACTAATATTTTTGTAATAAAATAATAAGCGTTCAAATTAAAAAATTTAATTCAAATTTTAACAATTGAAAATAGAAAAAATCAAGAAATATACATTGACTTTTTTAATTAATATTATTTATTTGTAAATATAACCGAAATTATAAAAATTTAATAAAATTAAAATAAAAAATAATAGAATTTTATTTTATCTTATTGAATTTTATCAATAAATTTTATATTTTGAGCATTTTAATCAAAAAAACATAATATATCACTTTATAACAATTGTATTGTTATAAGTTGAAGTAACATGTTAAGAGATAGCAGAAAAAAAAGTAACTAAAAACAATATAAAAAATCTTAACTAAAGAGCAAATTGAATTTGTAAACAATTTAATTAATGTGATCAGTCTGAAAAATTCACAGTTACTAATTATTTTAAAGAGAAATTTGAAGTTTGAAAAAAAAGTTTGTAATTGCTAATAAAAAATAACGTAGCTATTATAATTCTATGCTTTAATCAGCCTTCTTAAAATTCAATAACAGATAATCATTATTTTTAGCAATTGTTTATTCAATGAATTACAAAAACAAGTCTTTTATTTTTCAATTTAATAAAAATCAAGAAAAAGAGAATAAAAGATATATATAGTTAACTTTAATTTAAAATTATATAGAAAATAAATTTTTTTTTGATTAATGTTTTTTTACAATTTTATTATATAACTAATAAAAAAACAAACAACAAAGTTAATTACTATAAATTATTATGTAAAATATTCAATTGTAGCAGTACTAATTATTTTATATATTTTATTCTGTAATATTTTCATTATTTTGAAATATTACTCAATAGCTTTGTAAACACTAAAGTTATAAAGATTTATATATTTTATATTTGATATTAAAAATAAACTAAAATCAAATTTTATATTATTACAATTTAATAATTATTTTAAATTATATAAAATTAAACTTAAAATTTTAAAATTTTTTAAAGTAAAGTTGCAATTATTAACATTTTTAAAAACAAAAAAATCAAAAGAACATTGTCAACAACAATAACAACAACAACAACAATAATAATAATAATAATAAATAAACTATAAGGTTTTTTAATGACAACTATTTCTTATACAATTAAAATTATAAAAATTTACAATAATATAAAAAAATTTAATTAAATTCAAGTTAAATAATTTGTTTGCTTTATATTATTATTATTATTATTTTGAAACTAAAATTTTTTATATTAATAATTTGTTTGAAATAAAACAAGTTAGTTTTATTTTTCATATAAAATTAATTATTTGTTAAAAAAAAATTTAGTGTCTGCAGATAGAACAAATTAATTAGTTTTTTTAATACAAATATTTTATTGGATTTGTAAAAAGTTAAAAAGATCATCTTAATTAAGGATAATATTTTGTTTTAATTATAATCAAGCATGGAGGTTAGTTTTAAAAAACTTTAAATATTTTCAACACCAGATAAATATTTTAAATTAATTTTTTATAGAATGATTTTTACATTCATTTTGATAGTTTCATTGTCAAGGTTTTTTGTTGAAATGAGAAGAACTATTACAAATTTATTGACCAAACACTTTTGAAGCATTTGCAGTAATTTTCTTTGGATGACCATTTCTTCTTGTATCATATATTGTGTAGAGGAAAATGTTTATTTTGCTATGTACAATTTGTAGCTCTTTGGGATCACGTATAACTTCATTATACAAATGTAATAAAGTCGAACATTTACTTTTTCCTGAAAGTTAACATTTTGTAGGCACGCTTCAACAAAAAAGGTAAAGCATGGTGGCAAAAGTGAAAGTGAAAGTGAAAATGAAAATTTTAATTTAATTTACAATTTTAGATATTGAAAATCTAATTTAAACTTGAGAAAGTTATACACAAACAAAGATAGATAGCTAGCTTGATAAAAATCTTTTAAAGGAAAATTTTTTAGTCTTTTCTCAATACACAATTCATTTTCAAAAAAAAATTTGTGTACAACTTTTGAACAAAATCACAATTTTTACAAGATAATAGGTTTTTATTGTATTGTATTGTATTGACTAATGGAAATTTATAGTAGTATTTTAATTATAAAAATATATTTGACAACAATAAGTGTGATTCTAAGAAAAAATTTATTATAGTTGTATTCTGTTTTTTACTATAAATAGAAAATTCAAACTCGCTATATATATCAATGCCAATGAAGATAAGATTTTTCAATCATAAATATACAAATGATTGTTGATTTATAAACATCGTTTTTCTTGGCGATCTCGCCTATTGGTAACCTTTTACCATGTTGTGCACCGCGAAAGTATAAAATCTTCGGAATGGAAATTTTTTCTTTGCAATACCCGATGCAACCAGCTCGTCCGGTGTTTTCAGTGTATGGCTGAATCAATTTATTTTTAGAAAATTCAGAAATTTTCAATACCTATCTGTTCGCCAGTGACATGATAAGGATAAATTGGAATTTCAGTTTAAAAATAAACAAATCATTATTTTAAATTTTGAAAAGATCCATTTTGAAATCCTTCTATTTGGAAATACTGATTCACCCTTAAGCCACCGTCCTTCTCAAGTGGAAATTTTGGTGAGATACGCAAGAATTATTTATACATTAGAAATTAACAAATGATGGAAAAACTTTTCTCTGGAAAATTTAGGTAAAAGGTGCCACAAAAACAAGATTCGCAGGGACCAGTTCAAAATTTCTAGGTTTAACGAATGGAAATAACCGAAACAAATTATTTTGAATTGGAATCATCAAGCTATGTTGTTAGTGGGAATCATTTGATAACATGGAACGACATTTCAATGACTCAATAGCCTTCACCAAAGCACTGAGGTAAAATCTGATACCGTTATCTTTGTGTAATTTTGTAGGATAGTGACAATTGTTTTGCCAAGAATTCATTAAAGTTTTCATTGGAAATGTAAAGTATAACTTGATTAGTAGTTTGATCGTTTTACTGAATGGTTCTCAGATATAAAACCTTATGTAGACAGATACAAGGAATTGTAATAGAGGGTGGCTAGGTTAGAAGTTAAAAGGCTTCACTCACTCAAACTTGGAAAGACGGAAAAATTTAAAAGCTTACCCTAAAACAAGTCACAATGTGATCAGCTTATCAAGTTTTTATCTTCTTGCGTTACTGTTTTTGATTCCGAGTGAACAGCTGAAGTTAACTATTTTTTGAAGGTTGACCAAGAGAGGTTGACCAAGAGAATTCGTAAAATCAAGCCTTATGATATATCAGAGAACATTGAAATATATAACGTAATAACCGTTACAAATTTAAAGACAACTGAGAAATCACTATACAAAGCAGTACTTCAGATAAGACTTTTTATTTCAAAGACTAAAAATTAAGTAAGGCCAATAAAATCAAGTTGAAAAATTAAAAAGAATACTTTTTGTGATAAAAATGAGTTTCATGATTGACCTACCCTAAACAAAATAATTAATTACAAGTTTTTCAATTGGAATCATTAATTATCCCCATTGCCATTCCATTCCGTTCCCTTAAAGTTATCATTGGGAGGTGTCACTTATTTCATACGCGTTTACCACTTTTTAAATGTAAATGTAATAATGAAAATTTCCAATGTTTTTGGTTAGTAAGAATAAGATTCTTACGTGAACAAATATTAATTGATCAAAATTGAATGTGATTATTAAAAAATTTTATTGATCGTCAAAACCTATGTACTTACAATTCGGAGAAAACCTATGCTCTCTTGGTAAGCAAATGAGACTTGTACTTGTTATCAAAAACATAGAACTTTCAAAGAAACTTTTATATTTCATCACTTTTTTAATTAAATTTTTAATTTGATGAAATCCCTTTACAAATAAAGCTGTTGCATTTGCAGCATATGTTATATCTGATTATATCAAAATTTTTATCATTTATTTTATTATAGATTTTATCAACAAATAAAAAATTTTTCTCTTTGTTAAATCTTTTTAAAAGGGTAATACTGTATTTGAGAAATGAGGTTTGCAATATTTGTAGATTTTACATCATATTATTTTCAAACCCATTATATGATCATAAATGCAAAATATAACTATTATAATTTAAAGTTAGAAGTTTATAAACGCTTTCTTTTATAAGTATTGAAAAATTTTTATTTAAAATTATGAAATATTAATATATTTTAAATTATTTTACACTTTTTTTTTTGAACTTCGTTTAAGCAATATATTAATATAAAACTTTCAATCTTAAAAAACCCCTTTATTTTATTCTCAAAATTTTGCTTTAGATAATTTTGAAGTATCGTCCAATCCTATTTTTACAGTGATACTAATGAAGTATTAAGAAAATATTTATAGAGATGTATACTGTAAAGTTAAGCCCATTCGTCCTCACTGGTATTTACCTATAGGATATCTCAAGAAATCAAAATAAATTTGGAATATTAGTGCCCAAAGTGCTTCCATCAAGCCTTTTTATTGATATTATCTATAAAAAGGCCCAAAATCATTAGATTATCGATAACGCTTTGCTCAATATATAAAGTGAATTTCATTAACTAAAGATAGTCAAAATCAACTCATTTGAAGATATCTAAACCCTTTTTGAGCAAGCCGATTTACTCATGATAATCAATCATCATCATCATCATCATGATGTCCTTTTTAAATTTGGATAGCCAGTTATATTAAATTTCCTTAAAAGATGTAGTTTCATAACTCCTTAAATGAAACATTTCAAAAGTTTCTGGATAAAAAAAGTACAGTTTCTTATTAAAAGAAGAAGCCATAAGAGACTGACTGTGGGAACTTTTGAAATTATTTGTTCAGGTCCAGTCAAACCTTTAAATTAAAAGTTTTTCAAAGATCACTCCTACATACTTTCTGAAACTTTATGCCGATTGTCGATATTTTTTGCCTCAAAGCAAAGAATGAAAGAATTAAATTAACTATTGGTAAAAAGAAGAACCCATACTAGGCTAAAATGATAGAAGTAGGAACTTTGTTTCATTGTATTTACCAATCCTTTGAATCGTACATAATTTACCTTTCTCTTTCATGAGTTTTTTATTAAATCAATACTGATGAGATGAGACGTTGGATAAAAATTTCTTATGATTTGGCCAAAAACAATTTAATTTTGAATTTCAAATACCCTCGTTTCGCAAATACGAATAGTCTTTGTTCCTCCTTCTGACAAAAAAATTGTGGCATTACAACAGAATTCTCAAACATCTCATAATACAGATGAAATTTTAAATTCATTTCCAAACATGAAGCTCGTAGAAAATGATGGATAGCATGTCCCTACCATTCACAAAGTCCCTGCATAACTTAACTCAAATATATGCTGAACTTTATTGAGCAATAGCAAAACCCGGTTAAGGAAAGAAATATTTGTACAAAACTGCTGTGCGATGATTGCATGCACCTTTATTAGCGTAGATGTGCAGAAACTTGAAACAAATAGGATTTGAAAAGTCAAATTATGAAAAAATCCTTGAAATAACGTTATTCGAAAGTGGCAAAATTCTGACAAAAAGTTTCAAAACTTGATTGTACTACTTCAATGTGAGAACACGTTTCTATTTTTCTCATGAACACTGTTTTCCCTTGTCAAAACATTAGATTCGGAATAGATAAAAATTATCTTGATAAAATCAGATCATCTTTATAATAGAAGATGATCTAATATCTTATTCTCATGCTTATATAAAATACAATTACGATATATTCCCTCTCTCTCTCTCTTTATCCCTTCTTCTTCTTCTTCTTCTTCTTCTTCTTCTTCTTCTTCTTCTTCTTCTTCTTATTCTTCTTATTCTTAATCAACGAATTTTTTTTCTCTTAGTACTAACAATACAGACATGGTAAGTTTGACGGGAAGGTTGTATTTGTATGCAAGGCCCATTAAAAATTCTAGAACGTTTATTCGATCTTTTCACCATTCAAATGTTATGCAGGGTGTTACGGTCGAAACCATTAAGGTTGTATCACGCGATTTTTTAATATTTTCATTTAAGCTTTGTGGAGATTTTAATTTAACTTTTTGTCACGGGTGATTGAATGAATGACTACTTGTTTTTTAGCGTGGTGATGGAATCGTAAGTTCATTTTTCTGAAAACTCTTATATATTATGTCTATATTAATTAATTGCAATGAGGCAATCAAGTAATTTTTTTTCCTTCATCATCTTAAAATAATGTAGAACTATCCAACTAAGGTAAAAGTATTGTGTTTAATTTTCTTTGGAAATTCTACATTATTGTCTTTTGACTCAATCTTTTGTTATAGGGCGATACTGTAAAGATTCATTGTAAGATATTTGATTTTTTAAAACTGAATCTCATCTCCATTTTTGCTTTGCCTGATAAGAGCGTCTAATTATTTAATACTTTTTTCACAATCAAAAGATGTTGGAACTTTGGAAAATGGTCAGAAATTTGACTCATCTTACGATCGGAATGAACCATTCAAGACCAAGATTGGAGTGGGTCAAGTTATTCGGGGTATTAAAAAGTTCTTATGAATATAGTATTTTCAATCTTATAGAATAATATAGTGATCTAATGAATCTTGTACCAATAATTTATTTAGGTTGGGATGAAGGTATGTTTTGTTTCTTTTTTTCAAATTATAAAATATTTGTGCTAATTTCAAATTCTATTCAGGTGTCACACAAATCAGTCTAGGTGAAAAAGCTAGATTAACCATCACTCCTGATTATGGATACGGCAAGAAAGGTGCCGGAAATTTGGTATGTTTGAAACCAAGATCCTTTTTATTTTCAATACATTTTCACTTCAGAAATATTAATAATAATCTTAATGGCTGAATGGTAAAAAAATCATTTTCTGCTTAATGAACATACAGATCCCACCGAATTCCACTTTAATCTTGTAAGTTTTAGATTGATTTATATCACTCTTTGATGCTTTTTTGTCATCTTTATTCACCTTACTTTTTTTTGGCTCAATAATTATGATGATCACAGCGAAGTGGAACTTCTTGGAATTAATTGAATCTATATTGTTGCAAAAGTTCATTAATTTTGATTGGCGAATATTTATAGGGAATGGTTGTATTGGAATTAAAAACGCTTAAAAGAATTTTCCCGTAGTCATTGATTTTGGAAAATCATTACCTTTTAAGCTCAATAAAAAATCGTATATCGTGACTTTTTGGATTAAAAATTTACGATCGTCGTGTCTGACGAGTTCTTTGTTTCATATTGAAGCATAAGTTCTAAATAGTTTATGAAAAAAAAAAAAAGTCTAATTTTGTTAAAACTTACACTAAAAACTCCTGAAACAGTTTGACAGTTTAAAAAAGAATATTTCAGCTAATTTGCAAGACATTTATAATTTCACAAAGATTTCATAGCAAATTTTTTTCGAAAAAAATGTTATTACTTGACAATAAACAAGTAAAAAAAAATTCGAATGTTTATATATTTATAAAATAAAGAAATTTATTGATATTTTTAATAATAATAATAATAATAATAATAATAATAAAAAGGTTTTTTTCTCAAAATTTCTTTATGCAAAATATTAAACTTTTAAAAAAATATGTAAATTTCTCATTACTCGATACCACTGATCGAAGTTTCAAATTCTTTTTTCTGTTTCATTTGATTTTCTTCTTCTAGTTTTTTTCCTCTCTTTTACATTTAAATTTGAATCCTCATGTTAATGAACCTAGTAGGGAAATTTGAACACATTTTTCATTTGACCCATTTTTTATGAATTCTTATTTTTTATTCTTCTTCATCGACAAAAATGATTCGTAAAGTGTACATGCATTAGGCTTAAACTGGTAAACTGATATGCATTAAATTCAGAAGGTTTGATTTCTATCCGATTGAGATTACCCAACCAAATTCAGAATTTTCCCCTTTTGGATCTAAAATGATTAGACATTTTGTTCTACTTTGTTAGAGAACCCTCATTTTAGAAATCAAGTTTAGGCACATTATTGATGATATTTCGAGAATCTAAAGTTTTAATTTTAAAATTTCTTTTTCAACGGATTTACATTGACCAACAAAAACCCCTGAATTTATAAGCACGTACCAAAATGAACGCGATAAAATATAATTTATATAAAAATAATATATTAAATGTATGTGTTTATATATATATATATATATGTAATTTTTTTCTCTCTTTCTCTAAAAAAAAAACCTCTCTACCAAATGAAGGATGAAAAACTAATTTACAAAACTTTTTATAGTACAAAGAATGACTGAATTTGTATAGCGTCGAGCATACAATTTTGGAGAAAAAATAAATATAGAAGGAAAATTTTCAAACCTTACTTTTCTATCGTGAGACAAAGCATTTTCCCAAGCAAATTAAAAAAAAGTTATCACAATAATCAACTTTCGCTAGCTACCATCGATAGATATCATTTACATAGAACGGTAGTACCGTCAGCATGACACGCTGTACTAGATGGACAATGGCGTTCTACATTTTTGCCATTATCACATGTATAGAAAATTGGATCGTTTCCGGAATCCTTACATGTCATTTGACCTTGTTGTGAGCAAGATGAACCATTTGAAGAAGTGGTAGTGGATGGACTAGCTGGTTTTAAAGGGGTAACATTTGATGGATCTGGCTTACTAGTTGTTGCTGATGATGGTTTCTTGGTATTCTTTGATTTCTTCTTTTTGCCAGATTTTGGCTTTTTACCAGTAGTTGGTTTTGATGGAGTTTGGGTGGTGGTTGGGGCTGTGGTGGTTGAAGCTGTGGTGGTTGGAGCTGGGCTGGTTGAATCCCCTTTTCCTGAACCAACGATCTTTAATCCCATATTAGCATCAACATCACTCTGTAGTGGACCACTACCTTTCTCATTACCACGATTAGCTGAATCACCAGTTGGAGAAATAATTGTTGGGAACTTTGGAGGTAGATTAACACGTGTGATATCAATGATTGGTAATGGTTTGGTTGATTTTCCGACAATCTTCACGTCGGCACAATTCTGGTAGAATTCACGATTACCAAGGGCATTAATCCATGACCAAGAGAAAATACATTTACCCGGTTTATCACATGTTGGAGCGTTCTCTGGAATTTTAACTTTCCATGAGAAGAAAATATCTGGACAAGTTCGATGATAGGTTGCAATCACCGTATACGTGACACCACCATCGTATGATAGAGAGAATTCGCAGAGACCACCATTATGACGAGCTTGATCACGATCAGCGTCAGCGGCTGTTAAAGCGTTTGGAAAGTTTGGATTCCAAAATTTGACATCGATAATTTCACCAGCTTTATAGACTTGTGTGACCTTTGTGTCAGGCTGATAACCACCACATGGGAATGGCTTTACGGGACAACCGGCTCCACCGTTATATGGAGCTGTGATACAAGCAAAATCTTTTGTTGCAGCATTCGGATTCAATGGATGACCTCTTTTTGAAAACAAAAACAAAAAAAAAGTATAGAAAGAAATTTGAGTTAGATTTCGAATTTGATTTAAGACCATTAAATAATTCAATTGAATCATAAATGAAACAAGGCAAACCTTGGAAGAGGATTCATCATACTACTGTGTGCGGAAACCAAAGCGAGCGAGGAAGCCAAAAAAGCGAGAGAACCAGTAAACTTCATGATGAAAATGAATTATTATTATTTGATTCTTTTAAAAAGATATGAGGAAATGGTTTATTTTTTTATGAGGTTAAAAGGGTTAAATTTTGCAAGCAAAACTTTTTTTCTTTGATAGTAGTAAGAGTAATAGTAAGAAAATGATGGTTTGTTTTTGAAAATAAATAACAATTATACCCGTCCTGGGGTTTTGTGAATTTGTTATCAAAACAAGAGTAGGAAGAGAAGAGAGATGAAAAATTCACACATACACGTACGTAAGTACGAATGAAATTTAACAAGGAAAAGAAAGAACTAGTCTACTTTACAAAAGTATCCAAGTTCGTGTTATTTTTTTGCTTGACTGTTGCCTGATTCATTGGGTATTTATATATATTTTTTGTTTCCTATCAAGAACCTTTCTTGTACCTAGAAATGGAAGAAAACATGAACCAAAAAATTTTTTTGTGTATTATTGTAATCTTTTTATTTTGAGTCTAGTATTGGTGGTAATGTAAATATTTTTTGAAATAAAGTAAATCAAATTTTTATTTATTTATTTATTTACTCCTCCCCCCCTAATTTGAGCAACGTGTAAGCATTTTTTGATTGATCAAAATTAAGTCATAAAAAGAACAGGTTATCCCTATAGAATGTAACAAGCTATTTTTTGTAATTGGTAAAAAAGGCCGATTGCGTTTGTTAATTGACAAAAAGGAGTGCTTTTAAGATGAAACATTGTGAAACCGTGGTAACAGTTTATCTTTTGTCGTTGAGTTGATGGGCGAATAATTCACAATAAGCGTTTACATGATTTCATAATAAGAAATTAATTCTTGACAATTTTAGCAGTCACAAGTGCGCAGAAATGAAACGGTTTATAGGCTAACAAGTGGGGATTTGTGACTGACAAATAATCAAAGAATTGATTTTGGTTTAAATTGAAATATATTATTTTTTTTTAGTGATTATTTTAAAAAAAAAGTCCCGAATAAATATATATGGAATTCATATGATCATAGCCGAGCGAGGAGGGGGGTTAATATATGCAGTTAAGAAATTTTGATGATTCGGGTATTATTAAATGTTGGTATAATAATAATAATAATAATAATAATAATAATAATAGGTAAGCTAGAATGATTATGCTAGGTTTGCGGGTGGTTAAAACCGTTAGAAAATGACAATTAAGAATGTGACCTCCTAAATTTGCCAAAGAATATAAAATTTCTATATTATTCTTTGGATATTTTGGATAATTTTTTTTTTGTTTGACATTCAAGTCTTATTGTCCCGATTGGATAATAAAAATAATCAGAAACCAATATATATATATATAAAGAAAATTGAGAAAGAGTAAGGAGTTTAATAAAAAGTAGGATAAACTTGTAAATCTAAATAGTATCATGGAGTAGTAGTAGTAGTAGTAGTAGTAGTAGTAGTAATAGTAATAGTAGTAATAGTAATAATAGTAGTAATAATAGTAGTATTAGTAATAGTAGCAGTGGTAGTAGTAGTAGTAGTAGTAGTAGTAGTAGTAGTAGTAGTAGTAGTAGTAGTAGTAGTAGTAGTAGTAGTAGTAGTAGTAGTAGTAGTAGTAGTAGTTAGTAGTAGTAGTAGTTAGTAGTAGTAGTAGTAGTAGTAGTAGTAGTAGTTAGTAGTAGTAGTAGTTAGTAGTAGTAGTAGTAGTAGTAGTAGTAGTAGTAGTAGTAGTAGTAGTAGTAGTAGTAGTAGTAGTAGTAGTAGTAGTAGTAGTAGTAGTAGTAGTAATAGTAATAGTTGAAACACTCTTCTTCAATTCAAGGAAACAAAGAAATGAAATTTTTACATTTTGTTTAACATCAGACTCTAATGGCTAATATGTATCAAAATTTGTGTTCGCATGATGCTTACAAGCTTGTTTGAGAAAATGTTGCATCGTATCACAAATATCGTGTGTAAAAGAAAAGGATTACATGACAAAACTTTTTTTGTATTCATTTTTTTGATAGTGGAGCCAAAAAATCAAGCACCTATCATTTACTCGAGATCGAAGCAAAAGAAATTTTGTTACTCATTTGTCAAAATCTAGTACTTTTTAGTCGAGGAGATAAAGTATGTGATTTTATTGAAAGAATATGTTTGGTGACTTTTTTTAAATTTTTTATTTTAGTACAAAAAATTGTGTGTTATGATAATTTGATTGAATATTTTAGATAAAAAAGATTATTATTTTTTTTGTCTTCTTTTAATTAAGAGTGTAAAACAGGTAAATTTTTTTGTGTTCAAGTAGAGAAAAAAGATTTCCTGAAAAAGATTTTATTTTATTTTGCAATCTCTGAAAATTTAAAAAGAAAAGTATTAAATTTAAACGGGAGGGAGAGAGCGAAGGAGGGGGGGGGGCATAAAGATGTTCATTTTCAATCTGGACCCTTTTTTTCATAGAAAATTTTAAATCAGAATAAAAAATATTCCAAATATTGCGCGATCAATAATTTTATTTTAAAACATTCATGTGTATATCTTATATTACTTAATTTAAGTGACTAATCATTGATATTTTCGCATGATAATATAAATGCGTTTCACTAGAATTATGTGATCATTAATATATCATGTTGTTGTTGATGCATTTAACAAAAAAATATTTTCAATTTTTTTTATCATTTTTTTTTTTTTTTACCACGTTTTTTTGAACTTGATAGCCAAAATAATTCAACAAAATCCAAATTCAAAATCGATGATGAACAATGAGAAAAACTACAATATTGATGGGTAGCTGGTTCATTAAAATCCACAAAAGATAAATCATAATAAATATATACGCGCGCGATCACTGAAAAATGAATTTTTAATATGATTCCTATCATCGTAAAATAGTAAATCAAAAGATTCTTTTTTTTTAAAAAAAAATTTTTAAATCGGGAATTGTGAATAATGTAAATAATGTAAATAATGTAAATAAACGTCATTGTAAAATTTGAAGTTTTTTGATCAATAATAATACTTATAAATATTATTATTAGTATTATTATTATTAGTATTATTATTAGTATTATTATTATAAGTATTATTAGTATTATTATTATTAGTATTATTATTATAAGTATTATTAGTATTATTATTATTATTATTATTATTATTATTATTATTAT
This sequence comes from Geosiphon pyriformis, assembly GCA_016748015.1. NCBI lineage: Eukaryota > Fungi > Glomeromycota > Glomeromycetes > Archaeosporales > Geosiphonaceae > Geosiphon > Geosiphon pyriformis. The sequence continues at coordinate 221,188 of JAAOMT010000183.1, forward strand.
TTCATTTTGAATCTCATATAAGATAATTTCAAGAAAAAAAAAACTGATTAGGAAAAATAAATTTTCAAAGCCTTCAAATGTGTTTTAATGTTTCACATAACTGTCTTTCGAGTGATGATTAATGAAAAAGTTTTCGCTAAATAATAAAAATTTGAAATATGAGTGTCATATAACAACTTTTAATAATATGAAAAAAAAATTTTCAAATTACATAAATGTTTCATGAAAAACTATTTTTATTCTATTGAATTGAAAAAAATTGCAAAAGAAGCCTTGAAACAATTTGTGATAGATCATTATTTGTTTATTAATTGAAAATCTAGTATTTTTAAATAAAAGTAGTTTAAAAACTGGAATTCTTGAAACCACATATTTTTTCAGTGACTGTTTTTTTTTTTTTTTTGAATACATATTTTTTTTTCTTGTTTAAAATATGTAATATATTGATTTAATTAAAAATGAAAATTTTTTTATGGTTTAAACAAGGACTAAAACATTAACTATTGATTAAACAACTAGTAATACTTTTGAAACTAAAATCTTTTAAAAATTTTTGATTCAAAAAATGAATTAAACTTTTTTTTTCAATTATAAAGATTTAAAATTACAAATAACTTTTTATTCTGAAAAAAAAAAAAAAAACTTTGAATCATTTTTTCCGTTATTTAATTTTTATTATTTTATCAAAAATTATAACAATTAGTTAAAATGACTTTTTTTAATATCAAATAAAATTTGAAATGGTTAAAAGAATAAATATTACCTTTTTGAAAAAATATGAATATATATATTATATAAACCTTTTATTTAATTGTAATAATCTCATTAAAAAATTTACAAATAAACGGAATTTATTACCCAAGGGCTTGATAAAGCAATGAACTTGTTTATTCATCGTTTATAAAATATATATATTTATAAATCTTGGATATTTTTTACGGATACATAAAACTCTTGTTTATTCTCTTTAATAAAGAGAGTATCAAATAACTTTTAAATATCGATGATAAAAAACTTTTGTTTTTTACCATTGAAACTCTATTTGTAGTTTTTTTTGTTCTAATACTAAATAATATTATAAGGTTTTGAATAGTCTTAAAATTCTGTTTCCATAAAGAATTTAAAGGAATCTCTGAAAGCAAACTATATTTTGGTATTTTGTTTAAAATATCATTAATCTTTTGTTTGTTTGTTTGTTTATTTGTTTATTTGTTCGTTTGTTCGTTTGTTCGGTTGTTTATTTCTTTTTGGTTCGATAATTTATTTTTATCATGATTAGAGAGTAAACCCGTGGTGATCAAAGTTACAATTATTCCTTTGCATATTAATAAAAAAAAACTCCCGAATGTGAAAAACTTTAGCAAGTATGATTAGATCAAAAGGCATGAAAAATATAAACTTTTTAAAATAACTCTCTATTTTAGGAGTTGAAAATGATAAAATTGCACTTTCACATGGTTCGGATAACTTCAATAAAATTTAGATAAACATTTCCCATTTCCATTTCCATTTCATCTTCATCTTCATCTTCATCTTCATCTTCATCTTCATCTTCATCTTCATCTTCATCTTCATCTTCATTTCTGACCAACCTGTTCCCCATTCAACAAAGCCAAGAAAAAAATATTAAAAAGTGCCATTTACTCCTTATCTATACATGATTTGTACCTCCAGAAATTCTGATTCATGTATGTTTCTTTTGACCACTCTAACTTCTTTTTCCAAAAATCTCTTATGAGCATTTGAAAAAACAAAAACAAAATTAAATATATTTTTGGTTTGTTGCCAATATAGCCAAAGTTTCATAAAAGTCAAAAAATTTTAATTCACTTAGATTTAATTAATTTTTTAGTATTTGTAATAAAAGAGTGAACTGAATATGTAATTATTCCTAATATTACAAGTGTATATAAAAATATAAAAGATAAATTTCATAATAATCATGTCAGTTTTTTTTTGGAGATCATAATAATGTGATGTGATTAAAAGAGAATTACGCAAGACTGACAATCATCTAATGGATAAAGGAAACGATTATGATTAAAATATGTCATTAACATGTTATTATTTATTTAGAGGTATTTAACTTTGAACATTTTGAACGAATCAAAGGAAATTCGGATCTTAAATACATGTAACTAAATTTGTGTTCCTATCATTCCCTCGTGCAAGTAAAATAAGGTTTATCATTTTAATCAATGGAATCATATAAAATTTCTACTAAACTTTATTCTCTAATGTGAGAAATATGATAGAGATGTGTTAATAAAAATTCAGGACGGGGGTTTGAATTTGTTGTCATGGGAAACTTTTGAAATTTGACAAATTTAAAGGCCAAAGAAAAATTATATCTTTAGTACACATAAAGTTTATTTCTTCAAATAAAGTTGAATAAATTTGATAAATTTATTATTGAAAAATTAAATATTAATTGGATATATTTTATTGCATTTTTCATAAAATTGTAACGGATTTCCAAATTTATAATGAAAATTTATCAAAAAAATATTCATCAAATCTTTGAAACTCCACGCAAATGACTAAAGGATTAGGTTTAAAAATTAATAAAAAATTAGACCATTATATTTGATGAGTATCAAATATTTTTCATAATTTAAGTATCTCCCCAAATTGAGATTGAAAAAAAAAAGTTTTGATCATTGTCAGCAAAATCTATCGTCATAGATTTGTCGCACCCCCCCCCCCCCCCCCCCCCCCCCCCCCCCCCCCCCCCCCCCCCCCCCCCC